>CAWVOU010000002.1:600000-944835 GCA_963931805.1 Microdon myrmicae
CGCCGAGCATTGGTTTAGCGGCATAGATGGGACACATCCCCAACTGCAACAGCATCAGCCACAACAATCACCTTGGATTCAAGACGCAGCTGATCCTATGCATTTGGCGGTAACACTAAAACTTCTAATATCGGCACTGAAAAGATGGTGGAATTACAACCCATCAACTTCAACATATTGGCGACCACATCGCTTAATTACCATTCATGGATCCACGATCCAACAGGGGACTACGTCCAAAATATTCATACAATACATAAGGATCTACGATCCAACATGGGACTACGTCTAACTTATTGATACTCTACGTACGGATTCACGATCCAAAGAGAGGCTTACGTCCAAGAAGGTCATCGATGACACAGAGGGATTCACGATCCAGAGAGAGGACTACGTCCAAGAAGTTCATCCACGACACCAGGGATTTACGATCCCACAAACAATAACCATAGTGATCTCAACCAATGGGATAACACAAACACAAATCATATCGTTGCCGCAGCTGATGCGGCAAATATCGCCCTACAGGCACTTCTCCACAACTGTCGGAGAATATCAGTAGTGAGAATAGGGGGCTTCCAACTCAATTTTTTTGTGGGTTCTAACACAGGAAGTGACGTCATGGGTGAGTAATGATATCTTGAACGCTCTCTTGCGAGCTTTGTTGCGCGTGTGTGCGTGTGTGTTTTACTTGTTAAAATTGAAAAATATGGTTTTATCTGTATTGCATTCAACCGTTAAAATTGAAAATACTGTTTATGCACATGCGAATTGGCTGTTAAAATTGAAAATACTGCTTTTTGTATTTCATTAATCGTTGAAATTGAAAATACCGTTTTATGCATAGCATTTGGTCGCTAAAATTGAAAATGCTGTTGAAAAACCCCTGGGGGGGGGGGGGGGGGGGGGGGGTTGTATTGGCTATCGAAAGCTTTTTTTTATATTAATTGGTGTTGCAGTTAATTGGATTGGCCATCGAAAGCTTTTGTTATATATTAATTATCGTTTATGTGTATAACTGGTATATTAATTGGGGGATATATTATTAATTGCATATGTAAGTGAGTTTTTTGTAGGTATCATGCTGCTATATCGATCGAATCTTTTATTTTAATGTGTAGTATACTTTTAGGGCTACGATTGCAAAGCTTTGAAAGAACACATTAATACTGGATATATGATTAGTCATTGCTACGAGTAATATATGCGCATTTTTTTATATCTTATTGCTATATTAATTATGTGCGTATGTATTAATGAATCGTCGACTGATTATGTGAATTTTATCCAATTATGAATATGCAGCGTCAGCAAAAAAATCTCCCAATTGATCGTTGAAAATGCTTTGTTTATCTTACTTGGATGCGATCGATTGAATGCGAGAATTTTATCCCAAGATGAATATGTGAGGTCATCATAAAAACCCTCTAATTGGAAGTTGAAAATGTTTGTGTTTATTTTAGTGGGGGTGTGGATGGATGAATGCTAGAATTTCATCCCATTATGAATATGCGAAGTCAGCAAAAAAGAAAAAATTACTCCAATTATTATGTGTATTGATGAGTCATCAAGTGGTTATGCGAATCATTTGTGTAATTGCGGCGTCAGCAAAAAAATAATTCAAATTAGTATGGGTATTAATGAGTCATCGAGTGATTGTGTGTAAATGGATGAGGATGTGCGAATGAGGGAGATAGTATTGTTTAGCTGCGGTGGTATATAAACGAGTTGTATTCAGCACACTTCATCATTCAACAGCCAAACTTCAAAACGGTAAGTTATTATTATTATTATTTCCCCAATTTTTAATATCATTTTTCAATAATTCATATTTCTTATTTTCACATAATTTAGATATGCCGGAAGATTAATGAAAATTTCATCAGCAAATTTTCAACATGCCATTTAGAAAAAAAGGTAAGTTGTCACATTTTCAATTATTAAAACCACTTTCACTAATTCATATTTGATATTTTTTGTATATATAGATATTCCCAAAATAAAAAAAGAAAAATTCATCACAGAATATTCGACGAAGGACTGACACAAATTCGAGCAAAAAAAATCATCATCAAACGGTAAGTTATCTTATATATTAATTATTTTTCATTTTGAAATGTTAAAAAAACAGATGTATCATTAATGCCGTGCTAGTGTTTAGAGAGTGTAATAGTATCGAGTCTGAATATCCCCGGTGTTTGTGCTTACTTCATAAATCATTTAATTTGCGATTTATTTCTTCAAATGTTGTGCGTAATATTCGAGGAATTTTTATATATCAATAACGTGGCGTGTAATGTTTACAGAATGTCGCAGTATCGTAGATGAATAACCCCGTTGGTTGCAGTGTGGATGATTCATAAAATTATTTATTTTTTTTATTTATTTGGTCAAATGTTGTGTGGTATATTCGTCGGATTTTACATATCATCGGGGGGATGTTTTCTGAAAACCTAAATTGGGCTTAATTGGTGTGAAATTTTTTCTATAAAGGGATATGCGGAATTGTGTATAGATTGAATTCGTTTTTTTTTTCGTTCAGCACTCATTGTCTAGTCTATGTTCTCGCAAACTTACACAGTTTTAAAGGACGAATATTCGGCACAAAAACTGAATATATAAAAAAATATAAAAAAATAAACAAAATAAAAAAATTAAAAAAATAAGAAACAAATAAGAAATTAAAAAAATTAAAAATATATATATATAAAAAAAAAAATAATAAAAATAAAATAAAAAATAAGAAATAAAAAAATTAAAAAATAAAAAAAAAATAAAAAAAATAATTCTTAGAGTACGGAGTCACAAGTAGTTGGGAGGATTTGGAGAGACATTTTTAGGCTGTTGTTTTGAGTGATGTTTTTATCTTATCTGTATCCAACATTTATGAGATTGATTAACAGTCAGCTCGAATTCGTTAGACGTGAGATAGGAGAAAGGGTCGGAGGTTATGAAGGCGATGGATGAAGTGCATTACGGGGATTAATGGGCGGCGAATAGTGATATTGTCGGCTTAAGGAGGAGGAGATTCTCATGCAGAGACCCAAGAAAAAAATCTGCATTTAATTTTTTACTATCCTCCTTGACTTGGGCTGCTTAAAGAACATTTTGCAAACAGAATAACTTATGTAAGTGGTGCCCCCCCCCCCCCCCCCCCACCGTACCCGCCCACAATTAGATATAATAAAATAACAAAACACAAAGCGATATAATTAACAATACATTTTTTCACTGCTTTTTAGAAATATGTCTGCTAACGCGATCAACAACAACAACAACAACCACAATAATAATAATAAAAATAACGATAATAATAATTTGAGGAAAATAATAGGGCAAGTGTTGGGCGAGGGACAACAACAACAGCCACGAGCTTCTTCATATTTTACCTTGCCCAAACAAATATCGAACAAACGTGCTTCCATCAATGTTAAAAACAACGATGAATATTGTTTTAAATGGGCCATTATATCGGCTTTCACTAAGGATACGACTAATGCTGATAGACCATCGCACTATAAAATTTCCAACATAGCAAGTGAAACAATAGAATACGAGAATGAAATACTTTGTTTCAGAAATATGGATTTTCCTCTGGCGGTCAAAGATACAAGCATTTTCGAAGCCAATAACCCAACAATCAGCATAAATGTTTTTGGCTATGAGATTAATGATAGAGGGGAATATAAGATAATTGGGCCCTACTATCATACCTGCGAAGAAAAGAGGAGGCATATTAACTTGCTTTATTGCGAAAGTCGTAATGCTGATAAAACGCATTATGTATGGAATGCTGATAAAACGCATTATGTATGGAACATCTCTCGTTTGTTGGAGAGCCAGCTAACCAAACATAAAGATCGAATACATCTATGCAACGGTTGCTTGCTGCGATTCGCCACAAAATCCAAATTACAAAATCATAAGAGTGAATGCAGCAAACTCGTAACAGTTATGCCCAACGAAAATAATAAAAAAGATTAAATTTACGAATCATAACAGAAAACTAAAAGTTCCATTTGTGGTGTATGCAGACTTTGAGTCACTTCTGTGTCCCGTGACCCACTGCTCCCCGAATCCTGAAACTTCGTCCAGAACGAATGTGCAACAATATCTGCCCTGTGCATTTTCATATTTCATAAAATGCTCCTTCGACGATGATTTAAACAAGCACCGCACATTTGTTGGTAAGTAAAAATGTTTAGTAATAAATAAAAATCAAAAACTAAAAAAAAAAAACATTTTCCTTTTTTGCAGGAGAAAACTCTCCATCGGAATTCGTTAAGATGCTAGTCGACGATTTAACGCATTTTCACACGGAAATTATTGGACGACCAAAACCAATGATTCCGTTAACGCTGCGCCAAAAGCATCATCAAAACAACTCACCAATATGTAGTATCTGTAAAGGTAGATTTAGTGAATTAGATGTAAGAGTCAGGGATCATTGTCACTTCACTGGTGTATATAGAGGACCAGCCCATTCGCAATGTAATTTAGATTTTCGCGTTCCGACATTTTCCCAGTCTTTTTCCATAATTTGTCGGGTTATGATTCGCATCTATTTATGAAAAGTCTGACTTGTATTAAGGGGGATATACATGTAAGTCCGCTAAATAAGGGAAATTATATATCGATTTCCAAACGCGTATATTTAGGCGGACATAATTCATTCGAAATTAGGTTTTTTAGATTCTTGACGATTTCTGCAATCTAGCATAGACTCACTAGCGAGGAAATTATCGGAGGAGGATTTCACTCATCTTACGGGATTTTATAAAAATAAAAAGTCTTTGAAGTTAATGATGAGGAAGGGGGTATTTCCTTATGAATATCTTAATTCCTGGGCTCGTTTAGATGACTGTTCTCTTCCACAAATTTCCGAATTTTATAATAAGCTAACGAATGAAGATTGTTTAGTTGAAGATTATGATTATGCTCAAAAAGTGTGGAAGCATTTCGAGTGCAAATCTTTAAAAGAATACATGCTTTTATATCTGCAGAGCGATGTTTTATTGCTGGCAGATGTATTTGAGAATTTTCGCAAGGTTTGTTTAGATATGTATGAGCTAGATCCATGTCATTATTATACATCTCCCGGTTTATCTTGCGATGCGATGTTGAAAAGAACTGAAATTAACCTCGAATTTTTAACAGATGTTGAGATGCATAATTTCTTCAAGAAGGGCATCCGAGGAGGTTTATGTCAGTGTAGGCATCGACATGCCGTCGCGAATAATAAATATTTAGAAAAATTTGATGACAGCAAAGCAAATAAATTTCTCATGTATTTAGATGCAAATAACCCGTACGGTTGGGCAATGTCTCAACATCTTCCCGACGGAAACTTTCAATGGAATGATCCTCAAATCTTCACAGCCGAATAAATTTTAAATTGCGACGTAAACGACAAAATCGGCTATGTATTGGAAGTAGATTTGTCTTATGCAAGTGATCTTCACGATCCACACCATGATCTTTCATTTTGCCCAGAAAATATGTCAACGGCGGGTTGCAAAGTTCCTAAGCTGGTCGCCAATCTGCATTCAAAGACAAAATATATAATTCATCTGAGGAATTTGTAGCAATGTCTGAAACATGGATTGATTCTCACTAAAGTTCATAGAGTGTTAACTTTTAAACAATCTGGGTGGCTGCAAAAATATATAACCCTGAACACAGAATACAGGAAAAAAGGCAAAAAATAAGTTTGAAAAAGACTTTTTTAAATTAATGAACAATAGTGTTTATGGTAAAACCATGGAAAACGTAGAAAAGCGACGAGATGTGAAAATTGTAGCTCAATGGGATGAACAAGGAAATTCGTTCAGCGCCAGAAAGCTGATTGCTAATCCTTTTTTCAATAGCGTGTCTATATTTACACCAGATATGTGCGCCATCGAAATGAACAAAGCTCGAATAGTATATGATAAACATATTTATTTAAGCTTTGTTGTACTAGAGCTTTCAAAATTGCTCATGTATGACTTTCACCATGATTACATGAGAAAAAAGTTTGATAGTGCCATTCAGTTGAACTACACGGATACAGACTCTTTTATCTACACAATATCAACAAACGATTTTAATTCGGATATATATAGCGATGTTGTTGACCCCGAAAAATCTAGAGTTACAATTTTCACATCTCGTCGCTTTTCTACGTTTTCCATGGTTTTACCATAAACACTATTGTTCATTAATTTAAAAAAGTCTTATTTTTTGCCTTTTTTCTGTATTCTGTGTTGAGGGTTATATATTTTTGCAGCCACCCAGATTGAGTAAACGACCAACACTCTATGAACTTTAGTGAGAATCAATCCATGTTTCGGACATTGCTGCAAATTCCTCAGATGAATTATATATTTTGTCTTTGAATGCAGATTGGCGACCAGCTTAGGAACTTTGCAACCCGGCGTTGACATATTTTCTGGGCAAAATGGAAGATCATTGTGTGGATCGTGAAGATCATTTGCATAAGACAAATCTACTTCCAACACATAGCCGATTTTGCCGTTTACATCGTAATTTAAAATATATCCGGCTGTGTAGATTTGAGGATCATTGCATTGAAAGTTTCCGTCTGGAAGATGTTGAGACATTGCCCAACCGTACGGGTTATTTGCATCTAAATACATGAGAAATTTATTTGGTTTGCTTAAATCATCGTCGAAGGAGCATTTTATGAAATATGAAAATGCACAGGGCAGATATTGTTGCACATTCGTTGTGGACGAAGTTTCAGGATTCGGGGAGCAGTGGGTCACGGGACACAGAAGTGACTCAAAGTCTGCATACACCACAAATGGAACTTTTAGTTTTCTGTTATGATTCGTAAATTTAATCTTTTTTATTATTTTCGTTGGGCATAACTGTTACGAGTTTGCGACTTTCGCTCTTATGCTTTTGTAATTTGGATTCGCTGGCGAATCGCAATAAGCAGCCATTACATAGATGGATTCGATTTTCCTTTTTGGTTATCTGCCTTCTCAGCAAACGCGAGATGTTTTTGATATACACAATATGCGTTTTATCGCCATCGCGACTTTTGCAATAAAGCAAGTTAATATACTTCCTCTTTTCTTCGCAGGTATGATAGTAGGGTCCAATTATCTTACATTCCTCTCTATCATTAATCTCATCCCCAAAAACGTTTACGCGAATGGTTGGATTATTGGCTTCGAAAATGCTTATATCTTTGACCGCCCGACGAAATTGCATATTTTTGAACGATAGTATTTCATTCTCGTATTCTAATGTTTCGCTTGCTATGTTGGCAATTTTATAGTGCGATGGTCTGTGAGCATGATGTGTGTCATTACTGACAGCCGATATAATGGCCCATTTAAGACAATATTCATCGTTGTTTTGAACATTAATGCACGCGCGTTTGCTCGATATTTGTTTGGGCAAACTAAAATATAACGAAGCTCGAAGCGGGTCGTATTTATTAATATTGATTTCGATTCTCTGATATCAACGATCATCCGCTATCTTTTTCCTGAAATTCTTCCAGTTTAATCTTGATATTCTCAATTGCCGTGCTCAAGTTTACCCTTATATCGTCCTCATTCTTAATCGTAAACAATTTTATTTGCATGCTTTTAATGTCTCTCTGCTCTATCTCATTACATTCTTTTGTGAATTTTGCAAACTTCGCAAAAAGCTCCATGCTGAATTTAAAGGCTCTCAAAACTTCCAATTGATTTTCCAATAACTCATCAATCAATGGAATATTCTTCTCGAATAAAGTTCAGACATTTACCACACCTTCATCTCTGTTGACAATAACAAATGTTTTTATGCGATTTTTGAATGCCATTTCTATTGAGGAGACGTTTTCATTAAGGGCTTGTTGAGCGTTTGCCTTATGCGTATTTCTTCGTTGATGTTGAGGCCAAAGCTGCTCCTCAACATTCTCATCGCAAAACAAGCATATTTTATAGGCGGACTGCTTGGATTTTTTAGCAGGTGGTTCTCCTGACATTGTTGGTTGTTGTTGTTGGCACTCGCCCAACACTTGCCCTATTCTTTTTCGCATGTTATTTTTATTATTGTTAATATTATTATTATTACAATTATTATTGTGGGTGTTTGCGTTGATAGACATTTTTCTAAAAAAGAAGTGAAAAGTTTGTTATTGATAATATTGCTTTCTTTGTTTATTGCTATCTTATCAGATCTAACTGCGGGTGAGCGCGATGATAGAGCATTTGCATAAGTAAGTCTATTTATAAAAGGTTCCTGAAACAACAACGCTAGGCACGGTGAGCGATAAAGAGAATAAAGACTCGTTTAAATCTGAGAAAAAATGAGAGGGGGGATAGGTTGACTAGGTATTAGGCGACGACATATTTTTTTTTTGATAATAAGAATGGAGGAAAAACTGAAAGAAGCCATGATTGCAAACAGTTCTACGATGGACAGCGATTGGATACTTGTTCGAATTGTTGCACACACCACGTCATCTATTAAATCAGCAATTTTTCCTAAATACATTTTCGTTAAAAATTTCTTATGCACGTCAAAATACTTAATAAATATATATATATATATATATATATATATATATATATATATATATATATATATATATAAATTTTAGCATTGATATTTGCGTCGGTGTTTAAGAAAAAAATTCGAGAATAACACATGATTTTGGGGGCCTCTCTCTAGATGATAGCATTAATCGCCGCACATTTATCCCCGTTATGAAGTTTTTCCATCGCTTTCATCACCCCCGACCAGGTCTCCTATCTCAGGTCTACCGAAATCGACCTGACTGTTAATCAATCTCATAAATGTTTGATACAGATAAGATAAAAACATCACTCAGAAAAGCACCCTAAAAATGTCTCTCCAAATCCTTCCAACCACTTGTGACTCCGTACTCTAAGAATTATTTTTTTTATTTTTTTTTATTTCTTTTTATTTTTTTATTTATTTATTTTAATTTTTTTTATTTTTTTAATTTTTTTTTTTTTTTTTATATATATCTATATATTTTTTTTCAATTGATTTTTGTGTCGAATACTCGTCCTTTAAAACTGTGTAAGTTTGGGAGAGCAGAGACTGGCCAATGAGTGCTGAACGAAAAAACTAATTAAATCTATACACAATTCCACATATCCCTTTATAGGAAAAATTTCACACCAATTAAGCCCAATTTAGGTTTTCAGAAAACATCCAGCCGATGACATGCAAAATCCAACGAATATTAAAAAAACATTTGAAGAAATAAATCATAAAATAAATAATTTATGACGCAAGCACAAACAACGAGATTATTCGACTCGATACTATTACACTCTCTAAACACTAGCGCCACGTTATTGTGATGTAAAAAAAAATCGTTGAATATTACGCACAACATTTGAAGAAATAAATCGCAAAATAAATAATTTATGACGCAAGCACAAACAACGAGATTATTCGACTCGATACTATTACACTCTCTAAACACTAACACGGCGTTAACGTTGCATCTGCTCTTTAACATTTCAAAATGAAAAATAATTAATATATATGATCACTTACAGTTTGATGATGATTTTTTTGTTGAAATTTTGCGGTAATCCCTCGTCGAATATTCTGAAATGCAGTCTCCTTTTTTTATTTTGGGGATATCTATTTATACAAAAATATCAAATATGAATTAACTAAAATTATATTAATAATTGAATATATGATCTTACCTTTTTCTCTAATTTGTTGTTGAAATAAAAATAAAAATATGAATTAATGATAATAATTATTGAAAATATGTATATAAGAACTTACCGTTTTGAAGTTTGCCTGTTAAATGATGAAGTGTGCTGAACGCAACTCGTTTATATATCACCGCGGCTAAACAATGCTATCTCTCTCATTCACACAACCTCACTCATTCGAACGATCCTTCAATGCCTCAGTAACACACTTGCTAAATTGAAATTATTTTTTGCTGACGCCGCAATTACGCAATATGATGAAATTCACATATTCATTCAATGACTCATTAATACACTTGCTAATTTGAATTATTTTTTGCCGACTTCGCATATTCATAATGAAATGAAATTCTATCATTCATCCATTCACATTCAACAAAATAAACAAAAACATTTTCAACGTTCAATTGGGAGTTTTTTTTTTGCTTACGCCGCATATTCGTAATAGGATAAAATTCGCATAATCACTCGATGACTTATTAATACAGACGCACATAATTAATATAGCAATAAGATACAAAAAAATTGTCATTTATAGACACTATTTTCAATTTTAACGGTAAACCCCTAAAACTATTCTACGTATACTAAAAAATAAAATCATTCGAACAATATACTCACACCTACTGCAACACCAATTAATATACAAAAAAAAACCTCTCGATAGCCAATACAACCAGCTGCGCCGCTTTTTCAACTGCATTTTTTTTAATTTCATAAAGCACGTCTATTGGGATATTGATCAAACAATTATACATAATACAAAAGCTCAATAGTTGAGACAGCACCCAAACAGTTTTAATCCAAAATCTCTTAAACGCCCCATACATTCCCCGATATCCTACACATACCCAAGGGAGCTTTCAAAATATCTTACTATCAATTCATAACACAATATAACAACAAAAAACCCTAAATAATCACTATTAATGCCTTCTTTCAAATATAAATCACATCTCTCATGCACTTAAACCAGTGTTTTCAATTTTAACGATCAAATGTAATACATAAAAACAGTATTTTCAAACTTAACCGCCGGAAACGGAATACACAAAACAGTATTTTCAAATTGAATGGCGAGCTTTTGAGAGCTTTTCAAAATGGCGGCGCCTGCGTCACTTCCTGGTCCAAAACCACCCTATTCACACTACTGATGGCCAATCCAATTAACTTCAACACCAATTAATATACAAAATAAAGCCCTCGGTAGCCAATACAACCTCCCCGCAGCGCTTTTTCAACAGCATTTTCAATTTTAGCGACCAAATGCTATGGATAAAACAGTATTTTCAATTTTAACGATTGATGAAATACAAAAAACAGTATTTTCAATTTTAACTGCCGATTCTCATGTGCAAAACAGTATTTTTAATTTTAACGGTTAAATGCAATACAGATAAAACCATATTTTTCAAATTTAACAAGTAAAACACACACATATATACACACGTACCAAAGCTCGCAAGAGGGCGTTCAAGATATCATTACTCACCCATGACGTCACTTCCTGTGTTAGAACCCGCAAAAAAATTGAGTTGGAAGCCTCCTATTCCCACTACTAATATCAGCACCAAACAACGACGGCCTTATCTCGAGCTACAACGTTAGCAATCAATGGCCAACTGGGCCTTCGATCACACACACACACACACACCCACTCCGTCCCGCCCAGCCATGGAAAATCTATAAGAAAGTTCCGCGGGGATCAACGGCAATATGAGCCTGGCGGGAGGTGGTTTTAGTCGGTAAAAACCCGGCATGCCTCTGGATCGGCCAAGAGGTATCTTTTGAAGATTTCCACCTTCCTACCGAAACCAAAAAAGAAAATAACAAACACACACACACTGATAATACGAATAATACTACGGTCCCATAACCAAGTATACTCTATAACTTAATCAATTAATAGAATCCTATAGTCTAACAATATAATTAACTTTGCCACCCTACCGTTGTACCGTACCGGGTTATGAGCAACACGAGCATTAAGGCCTCTGAGCTCAACCACAAATACCAACCGCCACTTCCCACGGCGCTGACATGCACACGTTGGTAACGCCAACTGAAGGGAACTACTGGGTTCATTGTCGGCTGCCCGGAAAGATGTTGCAGTACAGCAACAAAACATACAGATGAATGATATGGACGAAGAATATTATCCTGCCATATGAATGAAGACTGCATACCACTGGCCAACAACTCCCACATCACCACTTATATCTGGTAAAACTCCACTTTTAGAATGATAAGAAAAGGAGTTCACGTCCATTCATTTACAAATAACCGGAAATGAATGTGTAGTATTCCAGAATACTACCCTTATTGGCTTTAACACTGAATCTCATTACTAACACATCTTTAAAACTTTCTCCTTACATATCTTACATTCTCATTTAATACATATCATAAATAAACATACACAATATTCTATATCAAGCCAGTTACAGTACATTTCATAACATGCCCCTTTTTCATAACATGCACCTTTTTTGATTTGAAACATGGCTCTTTGATTTTCGTTCAAAGTTTATTCAAAATTTAAAAGTCACAGAGAGTAAATACTACTTTAAGAAAATGGTTTTTGTTAAAATTATAATTTACAGTGAATTAGAACTCAATGTTCTATAAGAAGAGAGAAAAATGAATTGTAGTATCAGTTTACAGAGTTGAGCAAAAGAGGAAGTAACAGTTAGAGTTTAGAGTTTGAGATTACAGTTTCAGTTGAGTTTAAGTTTTGAGTTGGTGATTAAAGTTGAGTTTTGAGTTTAGGTTTTAAGTTCAGGTTTTGAGTTTGAGTTATCAGTTTGGAAGTTTTAGTTTGAGAGTTTAAAATAAATAATTAAATAATATAGAAGAGACGGAATAGTTTTTTTCTTTGATAATTGATTATCAATTGCAATAAATTTCCGCACAAACGTACTTTCAATCGGAGGGAATAAACATTGAAACGCGAATTGATGAATATTAAATAAACGAAAAAAAAAGGTCCACGCTCTTCCCTCACCCGAGGAAGCACGGCGCCGGTTCATAACAAATGCGATACCAAAACTGATTATAAGTCCGATGCTCATCAACATCAACATCAGTGCCAACAAGAACACCAATAGCAAAAGCTAATCCAACAACCTGATGACGATAAACTACACCAACGATTATCGTCATCTGCAACTCCAAGGAAAACAACAACATCTGCTCTTCAGCGTTTTCGAAAGAGACACATTCTGGTTATTGACCTCAACAACGGTTCAATAAGCCAACGTGGAAAAACATGTTGTTTTGGTATGATCAACTGGTGATTTGACACCAGGGGTTTAAGTTTGCTGTGTTCGGTGCAATGTTTTGTTTGTATACGGTGCTTGTTTTTTCGCAAGTCTTAACACATATTCTAGTGTACCTGAGAAATGCTGTGATTCATGTATTTCTGGAAGTAATTGAACATCACATGGTTCCAATAATTCAGGATGTTATATTTCAAATAATGTTGTTCACAGAGTCTGATCAAGACTTCTGGGAAAACGACCCGCATGAACTTATTCGAATAAATGTCAGCATGTTTAAAGATTTTATCTGTCCAGTTTCTGCAACACAAACATTTCAACATGAGGTAGAACGCAGAAAGGAATTCTACCGAAAACAATGGGAAGCATAAAACAGGGTATTACATCACCAAGCGCTGATGATAATGAAAGAGATGGAGCACTTCATATAATTGGAACTCTGGCAGATGTGCTTCTGAAAAACGAAGACGCCGGAATTATCGTCATCTGCAACCCCAAGGAAAACAAAAACATCTGCTCTTCAGCGTTTTCGAAAGAGACAGACTCTGGTTATTGACCTCAACAACGGTTCAATAAGCCAAGGTGGAAAAACCTGTTGTTTTTGCATGATGAACCCGTGATTTGAAACCAGGGGTTCGCATTCTTCGTCCATTTCATTCATCTGTATGTTTTGTTGCTGTACTGCAACATCTTCCCGGGCCGCCGACAATGAACCCCGTAGTCCCCTTCAGTTGGCGTTACCAACGTGTGCATGTCAGCGCCGTGGGAAGTGGCGGTTGGTATTTGTGGTTGAGCTCAGAGGCCTTAATGCTCGTGTTGCTTATAAACCGGTACGGTACAACGGTAGGGTGGCAAAGTTAATTATATTGTTATACTATAGCGATTCTATTAATTGATTAAGTTATAGAGTATACTTGGTTATGGGACCGTAGTATTATTCGTATTATCAGTGTGTGTGTTTGTTTTTTTTTTTTTGATTTCGGTAGGAAGGTGGAAATCTTCAAAAGATACCTCTTGGCCGATCCAGAGGCATGCCGGGTTTTTACCGACTAAAACCACCTCCCGCCAGGCTCATATTGCCGTTGATCCCCGCGGAACTTTCTTATAGATTTTCCATGGCTGGGCGGGACGGAGTGGGTGTGTGTGTGTGTGTGTGTGTGGCGTAGTAGAAGGCGTAGTTGGCCATTGATTGCTAACGTTGTAGCTCGAGATAAGGCCGTCGTTGTTTGGTTCTGATATTAGTAGTGGGAATAGGAGGCTTCCAACTCAATTTTTTCGCGGGTTCTAACACGGGAAGTGACGTCATGGGTGAGTAATGATATCTTGAACGCCCTCTTGCGAGCTTTGGTACGTGTGTATATGTGTGTGTGTTTTACTTGTTAAATTTGAAAAATATGGTTTTATCTGTATTGCATTTAACCGTTAAAATTGAAAATACTGTTTTTTGTATTTCATCAATCGTTAAAATTGAAAATACTGTTTTATCCATAGCATTTGGGCGCTAAAATTGAAAATGCTGTTGAAAAAGCGCTGCGGGGAGGTTGTATTGGCTACCGAGGGCTTTATTTTGTATATTAATTGGTGTTGAAGTTAATTGGATTGACCATCAGTAGTGTGAATAGGGTGGTTTTGGACAAGGAAGTGACGCAGGCGCCGCCATTTTGAAAAGCTCTCAAAAGCTCGCCATTCAATTTGAAAATACTGTTTTGTGTATTCCATTTCCGGCGGTTAAGTTTGAAAATACTGTTTTTATGTATTACATTTGATCGTAAATCTGTATTGCATTTAACCGTTAAAATTGAAAATACTGTTTATGCACATGAGAATTGGCTGTTCATATTGAAAATACTGTTTTATGCATAGCATTTGGCCGGTAAAATTGAATTAACTGGTGTTGCAGTTAATTGGATTGGCCATCACTTGTGTGAATAGGATTTTGGACCAGGAAGTGACACAGGCGCCGCCACTTTGAAAAGCTCTCAAAAGGTCGCCATTCAATTTGAAAATACTGTTTTGTGTATTCCATTTCCGGCGGTTAAGTTTGAAAATACTGTTTGTATATATTACATTTGATCGTTAAAATTGAAAACACTGGTTTAAGTGCATGAGAGATGTGATTTATATATGAAAGAAGGCATTAATAGTGATTATTTAGGGTTTTTTGTTGTTATATTTTGCTATGAATTGATAGTAAGATATTTTGAAAGCTCTCTTGGGTATGTGTAGGATATCGGGGAATGTGTGGGGCGCTTAAGAGATTTTGAATTAAAACTGTTTGGGTGCTGTCTCAACTATTGAGCTTTTGTATTATGTATAATTGTTTGATCAATATCCCAATAGACGTGCTTTTTGAAATTAAAAAAAATGCAGTTGAAAAAGCGGCGCAGCTGGTTGTATTGGCTATCGAGAGCTTTTTTTTGTATATTAATTGGTGTTGCAGTAGGTGTTAGTATATTGTCGAATGATTTTATTTTTTAGCATACGTAGAATAGATTTAGGGGTTTTCCGTTAAAATTGAAAATAGTGTCTATAAATGAGAATTTTTTTGTATCTTCTTGCTATATTAATTATGTGCGTATGTATTAATAAGTCATCGAGTGATTATGCGCATTTTATCCTATTATGAATATGCGGCGTCAGCAAAAAAAAAACTCCCAATTGAACGTTGAAAATGTTTCTGTTTATTTTGTTGAATGTGAATGGATGAATGATAGAATTTCATTTCATTATGAATATGCGAAGTCGGCAAAAAATAATTCAAATTAGCAAGTGTATTACTAATGGATCTCATGGATGTACCGGCATATTAATTCACAAAAAATTTCAATTCAGTGAAATTAGATTCACCTGTGTATCCAGCATTGAATACACAGCAGTAAAACTTTTCTGTGAGAACAATAAAGTCCTCGTCTTAGCATCCATTTATATTCACCCTACGGACGAATTATCCGAGATCGTAAGATCAGGAAATAACAAAAAGTCAACTGGATTAGATGGAATCCCACGTCTTCTATTTAAAAGGCTGCGCCCACCGAATCTACTTCCCATCCTCATTCTTCTTAATCATATAATTAATGCATCGCACTTCCCAGGGAACTGGAAAACTGCGGTAGTAATTCCTATTAAGAAACCCGGTAGTAGTAATAGCCCTTGCAATTGTCGTCCAATATCCCTATTAAGTACACTAAGTAAGATACTGGAACGCAACATCTACCAAAATCTTCTCTCATTTGCCAATGAGAATGCCCTCATCCCTAACTGTCAGTTCGGATTTCGTAAGCGACAATCCACATGTCAAGCTCTACTAAAACTCACACACGATGTTACAACTGGTCTCCAAAACCAAAGCCCTACTGTGTGTATATCTCTCGATATATCTAAGGCGTTTGATTGCGTTTGGATCTCAGGACTTCTGTACAAACTGCACTCCATATTTAATCTAAACTCTCACACAACAAAGCTCTTAGCCTCATATCTTTCTGCCAGAAAATTCGTTGTGAGAATAAATTCTTCTGTCTCAGAAACCCACACCATAACCGCGGGTGTTCCCCAAGGCTCCATTTTAGGGCCAATTTTATATCTGTTATATACCTCAGTTATTCCTCAACCCGTATCTCCTAATGTTGTGATGCTGATATATGCTGATGATACATTAATTTACTCTAGCAGCAAATTTGTTATGGCTGCAAGAAACCGCATTAACAACTTCCTCCCTAACCTATCAACATACTTTAATGAGTGGAAAATTCACCTTAATCCAAATAAAACGCAGCTCATAGTGTTCAAGGGCAAAAACGAGCACTGTACAAACAACACTAGACGCTGCCACAACAAAATTAAGATTCAACTGAACAACACTCTGATAAAACCCTCCAAAACCCTAAAATATCTGAGAATCACTTTTTCTAATAACTGGTCTTTTTCCTCCCACATTAAAAATTCACTTCAAAAAGCCACAATTCAGCTTAATCTCTGTAGAAGAGTAATGTGGAAACCTAATAGTCTCTCTCACAAAGTCAAACTGCTCATTTACAAACAAATTATCAGGCCCACACTCACGTACGCGTGCCCATTGTGGTACCATATCACTCCCTCCCAAATGGAGAAATTACGAGTATTCGAAAGAAAATGCTTTAGGTATGTCTCTGGGTTACATCGACGTCCTAACTCCTATAAGTACTATAGTAACGTCGAACTCTACAATACCGCTGGTATCGAGCGCCTCGATAGACGATTCCTCGAACTGTCTATCAAATTTATCGAAAACCTACAAAATAATCCCAATCCCATAATAACCTCGCTCTTAGAGAACCCTCTAGATATCAGAACTAACTATCCCAACTCTCTCCACACCAGAGCTATCTTCGCCCCAGGCAGACTGGTAAATGATTCAAATGAGATCATATACCACAACAATGAAGTTACCCCTAACCAGTTCAAATACTGTAACGTCCAACCATTTTCCAACATCCTACGCTTTTACAACGAACAACCGGAGAGAAATACTGTACCTCTAACCCATAACTGACCTCATTCCACATCCTTTAATTCATAACATATATCCCATTAATTATAGAACTTTGTTTATGGCTTTATGAAAATCATACTGTAATCAGACTAAATTAGGTTAAGTTATTTATATAATTAGGATTAAGTTTAGATTAAGTAAAGTTGAAAAAACAAATTCCTGGTTTTCTGACCTTTTCCAGGAAGATAATACCACTAAATTTATAAACACGCATCTATCTTATATCTCATAAAACATTGTTTGGGAAATGTATATATTATTATAATAATTACATGTAAGCAATTGTTACAAAATTCATTTTAAGTCACTGTATTACTTAAATGTACGAATTTTAATTATGGTTAATAAATACAGTTTTGAAAAAAAGAGCACACTTCATTATTTAACAGGCAAACTTCAAAACTTATATATATATTTTCAATTATTATTATCATTATTTCATATTTTTATTATTTTCACATAATTTAGATATTTCACAACTGTAATAAAATTTTTATCACCAGATTTTCAACAACAAATTAGAAAAAAAGGTAAGATCATATTTTCAATTATTAATATAATTTTAGTTAATTCATATTTGACATTTTTTGTATAAATAGATATCCCCAAAATAAAAAGAGAAGACTGCATCTCAGAATATTCGACGAGGGATTACCGCAAAATTTCAACAAAAAAATCATCATCAAACTGTAAGTTATCATATATATTAATTATTTTTCATTTTGAAATGTTAAAGAGCAGATGCAACGTTAACGCCGTGTTAGTGTTTAGAGAGTGTAATAGTATTGTGACGCATATGACAATCAGTACTGGAATCTTCGAGAAAGTCCGAAACAAAGTACTAGATTATTTTAGGAAGTACTGGAAAACTGGAATAGAACATTCAAGACTATGGAACGGACGGAAACGATACACCAAATCAGAATGAGGAAAAACGGTATAAATACGTCGCACGCAGAGCGGAAGTTAAGTTAGTGATAAGTAAGACAGTGAAGCAAGCGATACGTCTCGAGTGAGAAGTAAGAAGTAAAATACGCGATAATCACGGAAGCGATAATAAAGAAAACGTTAAGTGTACGGTAAAAAAAGTAACGGTTGTTATTAACGGACTAATAAAGTGTTACAGTAATTCAAAATCGATTTAACGGCTCTTATTTATTTTAAAATAATTAATCCAGCGAACCCTAAGCTCGCTACAATTGGTGTCAGAAGTGGGATTAATTATTATGTTTAAGTGAATAAGTGTGTGAAAGTGTGTTGTGGCGATGTCAGATCGACATTTGGAGGATCTTCGCGTTCCTGAGTTGAAGAAGGAACTTGAGGACCGGAATCTGGATAGCAGAGGACAGAAGCAAATTCTTCGACAACGTCTGCAAGCAGCTATGGAGGAAGAGGGTATTGATGTCAACACATATGTTTTTACGATTGGTCCAGACTGTCCGTTTGGAGAAGAAACAGCGAGTCAAGATGGTTGCAATGTAACGGAGAAGAGTTCGCCACTGTTAGATATTTCGGAGATGTTCCGGATGATGATGACAAAATTCGACGCACAAGCTGCAGATGTTAAGGCAAAGTTTGATGTCCAAAACTCAAAATTCGACGCCCAAAATTCAAAATTCGACGCCGTAAATTCAAAATTGGACGCGCAAGCTGCAGATGTGAATGAAACATTGGATGCCCAAACGCAGCGGATGAAATGTAATTTTCAACACTTTAAGGACGAAATTCGAAACGAAGTAGAAAATCTAGATCTAAAAAACGAAACTGAATTCAAGAAAGTCACCGATGAAATAATACGAATAGAAAAGAGACTTGATTGTGTTGAGAGAAATAAGACATCGCCAGGCAATCAACATGACTACAAAGATACAAGGATGCAACCGCCAACCTTCGATGGAACGGGACCCTTCTCCGTATTTATACGTCAGTTTGGCGCGGCGGCCAATTATAATAAGTGGTCGGATGAGCAAAAGTCAACATCACTAATCCTGTCACTCCGCGGGGCGGCTGCAGAATTGCTACAAACCATACCAGCAGAGAAGCAAACAGATTTCCAAGCGATAAGAGACGGCCTTGAAGCTAGGTATGGCGACAACCACATGCAGCAGGTCTACCGCATGCAACTGCGGAGCAGAACGCAGAAACCGGGAGAAAATCTTCAACAGTTGCAGGCAGACATTGAGCGATTGGCAAACTCGGCTTATACAAAATTGACTAAAGAATTTCTGAACGAGGTAGCAATGGATGCATTTATAAACGCACTCCAAGATCGGGACTTGCAACAGGCCGTTCGTTTGGCAGGAAAGAAGACGAATAATGAAATACTGGCGTTCGCATTGGCATATGAATCTGCTAAAGTGGCTACCAGGAGTACATATAGAGTTCGAGAAACCTCCGTCCAAGAATGTTCCTGCCAAAGAATCGGGCATGTACAACGGAGAACCCCGAGAACTGACATGAAGTGTTGGACATGCGGCGAAGTCGGCCACATCTCTGTTGACTGTAGGAAACGTCGACGAATGAATGAAACATCAACTGAGAATTGTTATTCATGCGCTAATCATAAGAGGAGACTATCAACGGACCAACCTGAGGTCAATAGCTCGGGAAACTTGTAAGGGCAGACGTTACGGGGCGAAAGTCGCCTGGTGGAATTTGCAGCCCCAGCATCGTAACTGTATCACAACTCCAACGGGATAACCAAAGTTTGGTTATAACTACGATTGTTAATGGAAGGACAACAACAGTGACAATCGACACTGGAGCAACGAGATCCATAATTCGGCCGGATGTCGTGGGCCAAATTGCCCTTAATAAAAATAGAAGATACGCTTTGAGGACTGCCACAGGGGAATGTTCTACAGTCTACGGAGAAGTCGAGAGAATAATAGTGCTGGGCAATATTTCCATTTCCCACAAATTTTTGGTTGCCGATATTACGGACGAATGCATTCTTGGAATGGATTTCATGAAGGAGCACCAAGTTGTTCTAGATATCGGACAAAGAACACTGCGAATTGGTAACTTGGAGGTTGCTATTACACTGCAGGACGAACAATTGCGAAGGCTGAAATGTTATGTGCGTGAGGAGGATGAGATCCCAGCTCGTTCAGACTCGGTAATTTGGACCAGTCTCGAGGGTGATCCCGGTGACAATCGGTTTTACATCACCGAAGCTGCACAAAATCAGCGCAAGGGGAACATTCTTGTTGGGAAAGCCCTTATCGATGCGAAGAAGCACATCGTACCCGTCAGAGTACTAAATGCGTCCAAAGAGCCGATCACAATAAGAAAAGGAGAGGTAATCGCAGAATGTGCACCCGTGTCAATGATAAGCTCAATTCCGACAAGGGGAGAGGACCATTCAATTCAACAGCCCTCTGGTACACCGGCTGTGGTTAATAGGTTGATGTCCCGGAAAATCGGATTAACAGACAGAGAAAAGGCAAGCGTTAAATCACTCCTGAACAATTTTTCTGATATTTTTGTGACAGGACATGATAAATTCGGAGGCACCGGTATAGTTAAACATCGCATTGACACGGGTGAGTCAAGACTTATAAGACAGCCACCTCGTCGACTACCGTTGGCCAAACAATCAGAAGTAGGCAACATGATTCGAGAGATGGAAGAGCAAGGAGTCATCGTGAAATCATCGATCCCCTGGGCTTCGCCGGTAGTACTCGTCAAGAAGAAGGATGGGACAACTAGATTTTGTGTCGACTACCGCCGGTTAAACGACGTTACGAAGAAAGACAGTTACCCACTTCCTCGAATCGACGACACACTAGATACCCTTTCTGGAGCTCAGTGGTTCTCAACATTGGACCTAAAAAGTGGTTACTGGCAAGTGGAAGTGGAGGAGGAGGACAAGGAGAAGACAGCGTTTACTACCGGAAACGGACTTTATCAATTCAACGTGATGCCTTTTGGATTGTGTAATGCCCCAGCAACGTTTGAACGATTAATGGAAAGTGTTCTACGGGGACTTACATGGAAGACGTGTCTTGTGTACTTGGATGATATCATCGTTGTTGGAAGGAATTTACCAGAACACATCAATAATCTGCGCTCCGTCTTCGAACGACTAAGACAGGCCAACTTAAAGCTCAATTCGAAGAAATGTGAACTCTTCCAAAGGAGAGTAAAATTTCTGGGACACATCGTTTCATCTGCAGGAGTTCAAACGGATCCTGACAAGATAGCAGCCGTCCGTGAGTGGCCTACTCCAGAAGACAAGCAGCAGTTGAGAGGCTTTATGGGATTAGCCACATATTACCGATGGTTTGTTAAAGGTTTCGCCAATGTGGCAAAACCCCTACATGAACTAACGGGTAAAGACAAGAAATTCAATTGGACAGAAAAGTGTGAGGCAGCATTCAACACATTGAAGGCCGAGTTATGTAAGACACCAACATTGGCATTCCCAAGAGCGGATTGCCCATTTATATTGGATACTGATGGAAGTAACACAGGAATCGGAGCAGTGTTGTCACAGGAAGTCGATGGTAAAGAGAGAGTTGTCGCATGTTATAGTCGAGTTCTATCTAAGCCAGAGAGAAATTACTGCGCAACAAGAAAGGAACTGCTGGCTGTCGTAGAAGCCGTTAAGAATTTCCATAAATACCTCTACGGACGTCGATTCAACCTTCGGACGGATCATGCGGCCCTGAAATGGTTGCTAAATTTTAAGAATCCGGAAGGACAAATAGCTCGATGGATCGAACGACTTCAAACGTACAATTTCCAAATTTCCCACCGTCAAGGGAAGGTGCATAATAACGCTGATGCTCTATCAAGAAGACCATGTAAGCCAGATTGTAAACATTGTCATAGAGCGGAACAGAAAGAAGAGGCGTACGACCTGCGAAATGTACAAGTAGAAGTACTAGATGGGTGGACGAGTGATGCTATACGCGCAGCTCAACTTCAGGATTAAGATATGTCGCTAGTTCTGGAATACAAAGAAAAGAACGAGCGGCCAACTTGGAACAATATTTCCGACAAGAGTGGAACATTTAAGGCATATTGGGCACAATGGAATTCCTTGCTAGTGGAAGATGGTATTCTTAAGCGTAAATGGGAAGCCGCGGACGGAAAATCCCATCGAATGCAAATTCTAGTCCCACCATCAAAAGTGAAAGATGTTCTAACAGAAATGCACGACGGGGCCTCCGGTGGACATTTGGGAGTTAATAAGACACTTTCAAAATTACGATCTCGTTTCTACTGGCTTCACATGAGAGATGACGTCGAGTCTTGGTGTAGGAAGTGCACAACTTGCACTGCGACCAAGGGACCAACGGCAAAACCAAGGAGCGCCCCTTTCGAGCGAATTGCGATTGATATCTCAGGACCATTCCCAAAAACAAACGACAACAACAAATACATGTTAGTTATCATGGATTACTTCAGCAAGTGGGTAGAAGTCCTCCCAATTCCAAACCAAGAAGCAACAACCGTCATTGAGCAGCTAATCAATAATTGGATCAGCAGATATGGAGTTCCCTGTGAGCTTCATTCTGATCAAGGCCGAAATTTCGAATCACAGATATTTCAAGGCATCTGTGCGGCACTGGGCGTAAGGAAAACCAGGACCACACCCTTACATCCGCAGTCAGACGGAATGGTCGAAAGGTTCAACCGAACAATGAAAGAGTACTTATCGAAGGTCGTTAGTGATCACCAAAGAGATTGGGACAAATATGTACAAACCTTTCTCATGAGCTATAGATCGGCTAATCACGATACGACGGGCCATTCTCCAGCAAAAATTATATTTGGACGGGAGATACGATTACCAGCCGATCTGCGATTCGGAATACCTCCAGACGCCATAGACAAGACCGAAGACTACGTAGCCGAATGGAGAAATCGCCTCGATGAGATTCATCATTTGGTTCGAAAGCAAATCAAGGTATCCAGTGACAGGATGAAAACAAGGTACGACGTTCGAGCCAACGCATCCGGATTTAATGCAGGCGATAACGTATGGCTTTATAACCCTCATCGGCAAAAGGGAAGGTCTCCGAAGTTGCAGCAACATTGGGAAGGACCGTATAAGATTCTCACAAGAATTAACGACGTTGTCTATAGGATTCAGCGAAGACCGAACGCCAAGATGAAGGTGGTACATCGTGACCGACTGGCGACTTTTGTTAACCCAGGAGATCAGTGAACTTAGTTCGGGACGAACTAATCTAGGCGGAGGGTAGTGTGACGCATATGACAATCAGTACTGGAATCTTCGAGAAAGTCCGAAACAAAGTACTAGATTATTTTAGGAAGTACTGGAAAACTGGAATAGAACATTCAAGACTATGGAACGGACGGAAACGATACACCAAATCAGAATGAGGAAAAACGGTATAAATACGTCGCACGCAGAGCGGAAGTTAAGTTAGAGATAAGTAAGACAGTGAAGCAAGCGATACGTCTCGAGTGAGAAGTAAGAAGTAAAATACGCGATAATCACGGAAGCGATAATAAAGAAAACGTTAAGTGTACGGTAAAAAAAGTAACGGTTGTTATTAACGGACTAATAAAGTGTTACAGTAATTCAAAATCGATTTAACGGCTCTTATTTATTTTAAAATAATTAATCCAGCGAACCCTAAGCTCGCTACAGTATCGAGTCGAATAATCTCGTTGTTTGTGCGTGCGTCATAAATTATTTATTTTGTGATTTATTTCTTCAAATGTTGTGCGTAATATTGAACGAATTTTTTTACATAACAATAACGTGGCGCTAGTGCTTAGAGAGTGTAATAGTATCGAGTCGAATAATCCCGTTATTTGTGCTTGCGTCATAAATTATTTATTTTATGATTTATTTCTTCAAATGTTTTTTTAATATTCGTTGGATTTTGCATGTCATCGGCTGGATGTTTTCTGAAAACCTAAATTGGGACTAATTGGTGTGAAAGTTTTCCTATAAAGGGATATGTGGAATTGTGTATAGATTTAATTAGTTTTTTCGTTCAGCACTCATTGGCCAGTCTCTGCTCTCCCAAACTTACACAGTTTTAAAGGACGAGTATTCAACACAAAAGGGTCTCCTCGATAGTATAGTGGTTAGTATACCCGCCTGTCACCCGGAAGACCGGGGTTCGATTTCCCGTCGGGGAGCCCCTGGCGCAAGACTAATGACCTTGCCCAGAAAAAAATAAATCATTATGGAAAATTTAACAAGCCTCAAGACTTGCTAAATAAGGCCAAGACCGGTTCCCGGTTGTAGTGCCGATGATGATGATGATGATTCAACACAAAAAATAAATAAATAAAAAAAATAAAAATAAATAAATAAAAAAATAAAAAAAAATAAATAAATAAAAAAAAATAAAAAAAAATATATAGATATATACAAAAAAATAAAAAAAAATAAAAAAAATAAAAAAAATTAAAATAAATAAATAAAAAAATAAAAAGAAATAAAAAAAAAATAAAAAAAATAATTCTTAGAGTACGGAGTCACAAGTAGTTGGAAGGATTTGGAGAGACATTTTTATTGTTTTTTTTTTGTGATGTTTTTATCTTATCTGTATCAAACATTTATGAGATTGATTAACAGTCAGGTCGATTTCGGTAGACCTGAGATAGGAGACCTGGTCGGGGGTTATGAAGGCGATGGATAAACTTCATTGCGCGGATTAATGTGCGGCGATTAATGCTATCATCTAGAGAGAGGCCCCCAAAATCATGTGTTATTCTCGAATGTTTTCTTAAACACCGACGCAAATATCAATGCTAAAATTTATATATATATATATATATATATATATATATATATATATATTTGTTAAGTATTTTGACGTGCATAAGAAATTTTTAACGAAAATGTATTTAGGAAAAATTGCTGATTTAATAGATGACGTGGTGTGTGCAACAATTCGAACAAGTATCCAATCGCTGTCCATCGTAGAACTGTTTGCAATCGTGGCTTCTTTCAGTTTTTTCCCCATTCTTATTATCAAAAAAAAAAAAAAAAAAAATATGTCGTCGCCTAATACCTAGTCAACCTATCCCCCCTCTCATTTTTTCTCAGATTTAAACGAGTCTTTATTCTCTTTATCGCTCACCGTACCCAGCGTTGTTGTTTCAGGAACCCTTTATAAACAGACTTACTTATGCAAATGCTCTATCATCGCGCTCACCCGCAGTTAGATCTGATAAGATAGCAATAAACAAAGAAAGCAATATTATTAATAACAAACTTTTCACTTCTTTTTTAGAAAAATGTCTATCAACGCAAACACCCACAATAATAATTGTAATAATAATAATAATATTAACAATAATAAAAATAACATGCAAAAAAGAATAGGGCAAGTGTTGGGCGAGTGCCAACAACAACAACCAACAATGTCAGGAGAACCACCCGCTAAAAAACCCAAGCAGTCCGCCTATAAAATATGCTTGTTCTGCGATGAGAATGTTGAGGAACAGCTTTGGCCTCAACATCAACGAAGAAATACGCATATAGCAAACGCTCAACAAGCCCTTAATGAAAACGTCTCCTCAATAGAAATGGCATTCAAAAATCGCATAAAAACATTTGTTATTGTCAACAGAGATGAAGGTGTGGTAAATGTCTGAACTTTATTCGAGAAGAATATTCCATTGATTGATGAGTGATTGGAAAATCAATTGGAAGTTTTGAGAGCCTTTAAATTCAGCATGGAGCTTTTTGCGAAGT
The DNA here is from genome assembly GCA_963931805.1 of Microdon myrmicae. NCBI lineage: Eukaryota > Metazoa > Arthropoda > Insecta > Diptera > Syrphidae > Microdon > Microdon myrmicae. Next base: position 626,212 of record CAWVOU010000002.1, read on the forward strand.
TTGCAAAATTCACAAAAGAATGTGATGAGATAGAGCAGAGAGATATTAAAAGCATGCAGATAAAATTGTTTACGATTAAGAATGAGGAAGATATAAGGGTAAAGTTGAGCACGGCAATTGAGAATATCAAGATTAAACTGGAAGAATTTCAGGAAAAAGATAGCGGATGATCGTTGATATCATTTCAGAGAATCGAAATCAATATTAATAAATACGACCCGCTTCGAGCTTCGTTATATTTTAGCTTGCCCAAACAAATATCGAGGAAACGCGCGTGCATTAAAGTTCAAAACAACGATGAATATTGTCTTAAATGGGGCATTATATCGGCTTTCAGTAATGACACACATCATGCTCACAGACCATCGCATTATAAAATTGCCAACATAGCAAGCGAAACATTAGAATACGAGAATGAAATACTATCGTTCAAAAATATGCAATTTACTTTGGCGGTCAAAGATACACACATTTTCGAAGCCAATTACCCAACAATCAGCATAAATATTTTTGGCTATGAGATTAATGATAGAGGGGAATGTAAGATAATTGGACCCTACTATCGTACCCGCGAAGAAAAGAGGAAGCCTATTAACTTGCTTTAATGCGAAAGTCGTGATGCTGATAAAACGCATTGTGTATACGTCAAAAACATCTCGCGTTTGTTGGGGAGCCAGCTAACCAAACATAAAGATCGAATACATCTATGCAACGGCTGCTTGCTGCGATTCGCCACAGAATCCGAACAGCAAAAACAAAAGAGTGAATGCAGCAAACTAATTACGACTATGCCCATTGAAAAAAAAATAATAAGCAAATTTACGAAACATAATCGGAATAAATATGATCCACTTCGAGCTTCCCCACATTTTAATTTGCCCAAACAAATATTTAAGAAAAACGCTAGAATCAATGTTCAAAACAACGATAAATATTGTTTTAAATGGGCCATTATATCGGCTTTCACTAAGGATACGACTAATGCTGATAGACCATCGCACTATAAAATTCCCAACATAGCAAGCGAAACATTAGAATACGAGAATGAAATACTATCGTTTAAAAATATGCAATTTCCGAACCAATAATCCAACCATTAGCTTTAACGTTTTTGGGGATGAGATTAATGATAGAGGGGAATGTAAGATAATTGGACCCTACTAGCATACCTGCGAAGAAAAGAGGAAGTATATTAACTTGCTTTATTGCAAAAGTCGCGATGGCGATAAAACGCATATTGTGTATATCAAAAACATCTCGCGTTTGCTGAGAAGGCAGATAACCAAAAAGGAAAATCGAATCCATCTATGTAATGGCTGCTTATTGCGATTCGCCACCGAATCCAAATTACAAAGGCATAAGAGCGAATGTCGCAAACTCGTAACTGTTATGCCCGACGAAAATAGTAAAATCGTTAAATTTACGAAGTATAACAGAAAACTAAAAGTTCCATTTGTGGTGTATGCAGACTTTGAGTCAATTCTGCGTCCCGTAACCCACTGCTCACCGAATCCTGAAACTTCGTCTACAACAGATGTGCAACAACATCTGCCCTGTGCATTTTCATATTTCATAAAATGCTCCTTCGACGATGATTTAAACAAGCACCGCACATTTGTTGGTAAGTAAAAAATGTTTAATAATAAATAAAAATCAAAAACTAAAGAAAATAAAAATTTTCCTTTTTTGCAGGAGAAAACTCTCCATCGGAATTCGTTAAGATGCTATGTGGTGGAAGGTGGTGCAAGGTGATGTGCCCGTTGGCGCCCGTCCGAAGTTAGTAACCGGCGGGATGCGGCCGCTGGCGTGTGAGGCTGTCGCGTGGGGTGTGTTGCGATGTCGTTCCCGGCACCGTCCGCGTGTCCTGGCGGATTGGCAGTCACGGGCCAAGTGCCTCCCGGAGTCGTCGCAATGCAGCCTCTGTGGATGCACAGAGAGGCGTGCTTTCTTGCTGGAGTTCGAGAGACCGCTTGTTGCTGGGGAGCGCCGCCCGCCAAGCGGGCCATTGCGCGCTCCTGGTCCTGTTGTGGCGGCTACAAGCGGTAGCGGTTGGCCTGGGTAGTTTTGGACCTGGGCAGGAGCTTGACCACGTGGTGTCCTGGGTGTGGTGGGATGCCTTGAAGTGTTCGAGTGGGTAAGCTCTCCCCGTCCTCGATTGTCTCTTGCCCCTGCAATGGTTCAGCGGGCGGGTCGCGCAAGTGATCGGTGGCTGGCAGTTGCACGGGCCTCGTGGTGGCCCCTGGGGGCGATGCCAGCGGGACGTCCTTTTGGTCTTCTGATGGGAGCTGCGATCATCAGTCGTAGGGTCGCCCAGTTCCTCTGGCTCGGAGTTGTAAATTCGCAACCCACGAGGAATGGCCATATGATGGCTGATGACAGGCCTTGTCACCTTTAGGCTTGATGATATGGTGGGTGCTGCGCCTGTTAGCACCCATCCCAGTTCAGTGGCCCGCGCGACGAGGCCGGGACGTTGGTCTTTCCTGAGACCTTCGACGATGATGTTGGGGTATATGTCTGCACCAAGGATGATGTCCACCTTCTCGGCGGAGGCGATGTTCGGATCTGCAAGTTCCAGATCCGCTACGAACGAGATCTCCCTTGTTGTTGTTGTTGGGGCGAGGAGTGATGCTGATGGCGGCCTGAGTCCTGGTGGCAAGGCCACGAGTGCCCCCAACACCGTATGTGGGGGCGGGTGATGCTTGACGTCGGAGGTGCAACATTCGGGCTAGTGATGTTGAAATGAAGGTGCCGCTGGAGCAGGGGTCCAGCAGAGCACGGACTTCAATCCTCTGTTTGGTCTCCGGCGCCACGATGACTCTGGCTGTTGGCAGCAACGCGGGGTGCTGTGAAGGGGTGCTGATGGTGTGCGCGCAGGCCCCTTCATGACGGTCGATTGGGGGGCGGATTCTTTGGCTCGTTGTGGCGGTGATGTTGTCCCGTCGGTAGCGGTAGACCGGACATGCAGCAGGGTGTGATGTCTCCGCTGGCATCGACGGCACGTCTTGCTGGAGTGGCAGTCGCGTAGGCGGTGGTGACCCAAGCAATTGACGCATAATTTCCGTTCGTGTGCGAAGGACTTCCGACGGCCGGGTGTGAATGATCGGAAGCCCTTGCAAGCGTAGATCGTGTGTGCGGTCCTGCAGAATGTGCAAGGGCCCTGTTGCTTTACGGGTGCCGGTGGTATTTCTTGCATCGGGACACGGGGCTGGCTAGTCATCGGGCCAGCTACTGTTGCTGGAACAGTCGAAGGCGGTTTTGTGGGAGGCATTGGCGTTGGCTCTGCCACGGATCCTACTTACGCCGTGCCCACTGCTTACTCTGGAGTCCGTGTGGTGGTAGCCAGTTCCTCTGGGCCGGAGTTGTAAGTCCGCAACCCACGAGGAACGGCCATGTCATGTTGTGCCCCACAATGCGTGCGCGGCATCGTCTTCCGTGGGGGCTTCGGCTGGTCGATCATCGGGATCTTGAATAGGTTGGGCTTTGGGCAGGCGGCACTCTGGTCGGCGGCCTGCTCACTCTTATCCACTGTTCTGGGGTGCGGTTCCGTTTCTGATGGCTTGATGTCGGCCATTGGCAGCTGCACTGGGGGCAGCGAGCTAGGGAGAAGGCGATTGATGCTGTTGACCATGGTTGGGGAGGCTGACTTGAGCGCGTACTGAGCCTCGGGGAGCTTCGTCTGTTCCTCCAGGTATATTTCTTCGGTTTCGCCGAAACAATCCTCCGCGAAGTATGCGTGTTGTAGATGGTCCGGTGTCGCCGTGATGAAGATGTCGTGGTGCCGCTTGGAGAAGGCTTCCCATTCGGCGCGGAGTGCATGTTTGATTGCCTCGATTGCTGTCGGACTTGGTTGTCCCTTTTCCTGTATGTTGAGGAAAGTGCCGGAGATGGTGGGCTGTGGCGCGAATTGAGCGGCGATGAGTTTCTTAATCGTGGTCGGTTGTTGTACGAGAGCTGATGTTGAAGGCACTTTGGTTTGAACTCTCGTTGTAGAAAGTTCGTCGTCCTGCTTTCGTTTTGCGGCAACAGCGGTTTCCGATTCGTGTTGGTGATGAGCACATGTATGATCTCTGCCGACCGAGGAATGTCGTCGGGGAACCGTTGTCAATGTTGTCGCCGTCGCCGCCGTCACCACTCTTTGATCCATTGTCGGCTCCGTTACACACCGTGTGAAGGCAGGTGTGATCTTTTCCGAGCGAGGAATGTCGTCGGTCTAGATCTTTGGTGTTCCGCCGACCGAGGAATGTCATCGGGGAGCCGTTATGTTGCTTCGTCGATGTTTTTGCCAGCATTCGCTTTTGCACTAGGCGCAGCTTCCGTAGATCGGTTTCTCCCTTTACTATAGGGTGATCGGGTCGGCGATTCGTTCTTTCAATTCCTTGGAGGTGGCAATGATCTCGTCCGCCCTCTTCTGGTGCCAGCGGTTCTAATATAAGATCATTATCGGCCGCTTGCCCTGCACTCCTTTGTTCAAGTGGCTCCTCATTCTCATTGAGCGATTCACATAACAAAGGTGATTCAGAAAACAAATATTTAAGGGGTGATCTATAGCCGGCATGAAATGAAGGATATAGCGTTTTGTCTCTGCCCAGCAAATTCGCCTCTTGGTTTGGGGGAGCATTTTCCTTATTATCGAGAAGACATGAAGTTGAGTCGTTAGCTTGTAAAATAAGATCACATGCAATTCCCTCTAACAAGATCGGAGTAATTTCGCCACTGTTAAGCAACTCATCGGACGGGTTGTCTGCCAAAGCTTCTTTGTCATTGTTATCATTAAACCCAGCAACCACTGCACCTGGTCTCTCTCGGTTGTCGTCTCCTGCATCGGAAAATTCGAATTTGTCTTTTGCCTTTTGGCATTCGTCGGAATCAAATATTAAATTTAAACCTAACTCGTGGATAGCACTGGCGTTTAAGCGTCGTTTTATTTGACTTACTTGGCTTGCGGGAGTGGAACACTTCGCTGAGAAGTCAACTGCAATATTTTGGGAATTCTTCTTGACCATAGCTGCATCGACTGTTCCCTTTTTCACTGTTAATAAGCCGGGTTCGTCGGTACCGTCAACCGGCTCTAATGTGTTGTTTAGATCAATGTTGATGTCCTCATTAAGAAGGGCTGTTTCACAGTCGTTATCCATAGTAATATCAGTCGTCCTTGATTTGTGTCGAGTCAGGTTGCAGTGTCTATGTGCCGCGAAATGGGCGGCGATGATGTAAATCCAGATCGGCACTGGATCCGTTTCGAAGTACCAGAAAATGTTTGTTTATAACTCTAAGTAGTCCGCGAGTAAACCAATAAAGCTTTGTCGTAGGAGACAGAACCACAAAAAAGCAGAAGTGAACTTGAAGGTAGCTTTATTAATTGATGTATTGATTGACAATTATTGACCGATGGTGCTTATTCGATGAATGTTGATTGTAGAGTGACGAAAACGCATAACTGCCAATTCAAAAAGCGACGCTATGACATCATCGTGGTGACAATGATGGCCAATTGGTTCCAGCTGCTGCGCAACTGGTATACATGCGAATGTACTAGATTTCTCCAGTACATTCCAGCACATTTAATTGCCAATCCGCAACATTAGGCGAACATAATTAATTCGAAATTAGGTTTTTTAGATTCTTGTCGATTTCTGCAATCTAGCATAGACTCACTAACAAGAAATTTATCCGAAGAGGATTTCATTATTCATAAGGGATTTTATAAGAACGAAGAGTCTTTGAAGTTAATGATGAGGAAGGGAGTATTTCCTTATGAATATCTTAATTCCTGGGCTCGTTCAGATGGCTGTTCTCTTCCGCCAATTTCCGAATTTTATAATAAGCTAACGAATATTGTTTAGTTGAGGATTATGATTATGCTCAAAAAGTGTGGAAGCATTTCGATTGCAAATCTTTAAAAGAGTACATGCCTTTATATCTGCAGAGCGATGTTTTATTGCTGGCGGACGTATTTGAGAATTTTTGCAAGATTTGTTTAGATATATACGAGTTAGATCCATGTCATTATTATACATCGCCCGGTTTATCTTGGGATGCGATGTTGAAAACAGCTGAAATTAACCTCGAACTTTTAACAGATGTTGAGATGCATAATTTCTTCAAGAAGGGCATCCGAGGCGGTTTATGTCAGTGTAGTCATCGACATGATGATGATGGGTGTGGTAACTAACTATTCAGTGCGTGCCCTGCACTTCCGCTGTGGAGATATAGTGGGAAAAGATTGGATTTATTACCTCATTATTCCGCTCGCTGTCCCGATGCTGAGCCACGGCTCCAGCCGGTTTATAGAATTCTGTCTTCTGCTGTAGAGGGATCCTTATGTGCCGTCCCTTATCCTCGAAATGAGTTCTAGCTTCTCCCTTGTTGAATCTGCAGCACCAATTGCAACACAATCTCCTAAACATTGAGTTGTATGTCCACTGAGATCGTACATTAGATAACACCACTTTAAAGGTCTTCTTTTTATGTGCCGTCATTTATCCTCGAAATGCGTTCCAGCTTTTCCCTTACTGAATCTGCAGCTCCAATTGCAACACAAGTCTGACTTTTAGTTACAAAAAGCTATAACTTCAGCATTAACAGTCGGACCAACAGCAGCACCATTCCAACCGAACAAAAAAAACAAAACTTAAAACAACTCCACACTTTATTTAGTAGACATTAAATTGCGCTTTCATTTACAACTCAATTTCAAAACGAACAAAAAAAATATCTGCCGTAACAAAAACGGTTCACAACAGTTCGGTCTTTCGGCTTTTTCTGCCCTTTCTTCCACACAACATTTGACGGGACTGCTTCCTTTTTTTTTTCTGACAACGGAACGTCAACCAAAAAAACCGTACCTCAAAACATTGACCCTCTGTCTCTTTCGCTCCCCATTCACGTCCACTTCGAAAAACTAATTCGAACTCGAAGAACTGCACGATCCACACCCAAATCGGGGGGTGTTCAAAAACTCACTTCTGGATCGTGCAATTCCTCCACCACCTTACCATCATACTACCTTAAAACGAATTATGTTAATAATTAAATACAAAATTATTAATTGATGGGGTGGCCGCCGCACGTAACACCGTCGCGAATAATAAATATTGAGAAAAATTTGATGAAAGCAAACCAATAAATTTCTCATGTATTTAGATGCAAATAACCCGTACGGTTGCGCAATGTCTCAACATCTTCCAGACGGAAACTTTCAATGCAATGATCCTCAAATCTACACAGCCGGATATATTTTAAATTACGATGTAAACGGCAAAATCGGCTATGTGTTGGAAGTAGATTTGTCTTATGCAAATGATCTTCACGATCCACACAATGATCTTCCATTTTGCCCAGAAAATATGTCAACGCCGGGTTGCAAAGTTCCTAAGCTGGTCGCCAATCTGCATTCAAAGACAAAATATATAATTCATCTGAGGAATTTGCAGCAATGTCCGAAACATGGATTGATTCTCACTAAAGTTAATAGAGTGTTGGTCGTTTACTCAATCTGGGTGGCTGCAAAAATATATAACCCTCAACACAGAATACAGAAAAAAGGCAAAAAATAAGACTTTTTTAAATTAATGAACAATAGTGTTTATGGTAAAACCATGGAAAACGTAGAAAAGCGACGAGATGTGAAAATTGTAACTCAATGGGATGGACAACGAAATTCGTTCAGCGCCAGAAAGCTGATTGCTAAGCCCTTTTTCCATAACGTGTCTATATTTACACCAGAAATGTGCGCCATCGAAATGAACAAAGCTCGAGTGGTATATGATAAACCTATTTATTTAGGCTTCGTTGTACTAGAGCTTTCAAAATGGCTCACGTATGACTTTCACTACGATTACATGAGAAAAAAGTTTGATACGGCGATTCAGTTGAACTATATAGATACAGACTCTTTTATCTACACAATATCAACAAACGATTTTTATTCGGATTTATATAGCGATGTTGTTGACCCCGAAAAATCTAGATTTGATACATCAGAATATCCGATAGATAACATTCATAATTTTCCTCAAATAAATGGAAAAGTTCTGGGAAAATTTAAAGATGAGAACAATAGCAAAAAACATGACGGAATTTATTGGGTTAAGAGCCAAAATGTACACGTTTGCTTTAGACACCAGTGAAGTAACAAAAAATGCCAAGGGGGTAAAAAAGTCTGTTACCAATAGTTTAGTTATAAGAGATTATAGAAATTGTTTGTTAAGGCGTAAGTTATTATATAAGCCTATGTTAATATTTAGAAGTAAGTTACACAATATTTACACTCAGTCGGTAAATAAGTTAGAGTTAAGTTTTAGCGACACAAAAAGATATATTTGTGATGATCGCATAAGTACATATGCTTGGGGGCATAATAGAATAAGTAATGTATAAGTTAAAAAATTATTAAATTAAAAAATGTGTCTGTGTATATGACCAATATTTATATTTAATAATAATAAGCAATAGTTTTTGTATAATAATTTTTGTAACTAATAGGTTAGATATAAGTAATAGGATAGATATAAGCGATAATTTTTGTAATTAATAGGATAGATATAAGTAAGAGGTTACGTATAAACAATAATTTTTGTAGCTAATAGATCCAACCTATTAGCTACAAAAATTATTATAAAATAGTAATAGGTTAGATAGAGCTAATAGGTTCGATTTAAGAGATAATTTTTGTAACTAATAGCTTAGATATATGTAATAGGATAGATATAAGCGATAATTTTTGTAACTATTAGGCTAGAAATAAGTAATAGAAAAGATACACGCGATAATTTTTGTAACCAATAGGTTAGATATAAGTAATATTTGTTATAAAATTCGTAATAAATGATATTGTTATAAAAAGAATTATTGTTTTCTCTCCTCCTTCATCAAATCTCGCTCGCTAAGAGCTCGCCTGGGTAGCTTCCTTAACAGTTTTTTTGTTTCCTTCGGACTATAAAATAAGCCATAACCCTTTTTGGATGGTTTAAGGTGTAACCCTTTACCAACAGCAATGGCTCCATTGTTTTATTATGACGATTTGCTTCTTCAAGTTGTTTTTTAGCAGATCTAGCTTCATTGAATGCCTTGAAAATAGAACTTCCACCCGTTGCTAAAGCTCCAACTGCACCGAGGGCGGACAAAACTGGTAGGAGAGCGAGAAAGCCTCCGATCTTGGGAATTGGTATTACACGTGGAATTTGCACTGCTGATTTCTTTCTACTAAAGACATTATTCACCGTCTTTCGGGCAATTCTTATCGGACTTTGGATGTCTTTTGGTTTCGCTCCACGTAAAATCTTTTTCGTTTTTCTCATAGCTTCATTAAAGAGATTCTTTCCACATTTGCTTCTTTTCTTCCCATTCTTTTTCGTTTTAGTCGGTGATTTCTTCATTTTGTTCATTTTATTATTATTATTATTAATATTACCCATGCCGAATTTTGTTTTAGTTTTCATTGCATTAGTCACAAACCATGCATTTATGCGTTCTCCCAAACTACTGTCTCTAAATTTGACTCTTGCCCACGCGTTGTTGGCTAATATTTGATCGGCTTCGTGTCTTTTATTAATATCCTTTGTTTGAGAATACGCAATGTCGTGTTGTTTACATGCGACGTCCAATGGATTAATTCCTTTATCGTCTCTGGCTAAACGTTTATTTAGTTTTGTGCCTGGTCCGCAAAATTGATATCCAGGCAGATGAAGTTCTATTGGTAAAGAATTGATTACTTTATCTAACAGACCTCTTCCATAGACGGTTCTATTAAGGCTGATTGCTTTTCTGTAATGCACACCCATTTTTCTAAATTTCATAACATGAACTGAAGCAAATTAATAAAAAAACGCGTATATATATGAGATAGCGTGCTTAAGATGTTTTAATTAGTCGGAAATATGCGTTTTGTGAAGCAACACAAAGATTTGGTGGTGCGAAATATCGATTTTACAACCAATAGTTGTGATACATCAAAAGAACGCAGACATAGTCCCCTTTTACCAAATATAATTAGAGCTCTAATAGTTGGTCCATCAAATTGTGGGAAAACAAATGTCATGTTGAATTTAATAGAGAGCCCAAACGGATTAAAATTTAAAAATATTTATTCATATATTTATATATTTATTCGAAATCATTGTATCAACCCAAATATAAGTACGTGGAAAAATTAATACAGCTCATAAAGTGTAGGGGATATTATACATTCTCCGAAAATGATGATGTCCTAACACCGGACGCAGCAAAACCCGACTCTATTATAATCTTCGATGATGTTGCATGCGAGAAACAAAATAATATCAGATTATATTTTTGTATGGGACGTCATAAAAGCATTGATACTTTTTATTTATATCAGTCTTATACACGTATTTCGAAACATTTAATACGCGACAATGCAAATATGATTATAATGGTCAAACAAGATGAAGTGAATACGAAACATGTATACAATGATCATGTGGGAACGGATATGAATTTCAAAGAATTTCTCAATATTTACCGTGAGTGTTGGAAAGATCGCTACGGATTTCTTGTCATCAACAAAGATGATCCTATAGATAATGGACGTTATAGAAAAGGATTTGATATTTTCATTCGACTGTAAAACCTTTACACATCAAAACATTTGTAGTTAGTATAAACATATATGCGCAGCTGATCACACTCTCATCATCAATATAGAAATAGAAAAATAAATTCATAATGAGTGAGAAAATAAAAAAAGAACAATTGCTAGCAGATCTTATAAACACTAGGAGGGTGTTGAGGAAAAAGTTTAATAGTATCAAAAATCGAGGTTTAATGACAGACGACCTATTGGAAAATGCTTTTAAGCTCATCACTAAACCGAACTAGTCGAAGGTGTTAAGAAACATACTAATTATAATGATGATGATAATGAAGTGAAAATAGAATTTGACAGCCAATTTCTAAACAGGAATCCTCCAAAAATGAATACAAGCACTCCGAAAACAAACAAACAAAGAAAAACAAATAAACAAAATACTCTTGATATGAGTAAGGAATACACTTTCTATACACAGCGAAATGAAAGCAACAACCACGACATTAGAAGCAGTAGGACCAACAATAACAGCAATAACAGCAACAACACAATCTCATTGGATCTAACAGAGTTGGAGCGAGATAAGAAATTAGATAAAGTTTATGGTCCATATTAAGATTTACATGATAAATGGAGAATGGGTAATGCCGAATTTCAATTGGGCGCCAATGAGATCACCATTAATGGCAATAAATGGTCTATTACAGCGGGTCTTATTGAATTGTTGCTCTACAAAACACCTAAGCACTATAACGAAGATGACTTGCGAGAATATAAGAAAGTTTTAAATGAAACAAATGCTCATAAGCGTAGACATGATAAAAACGAACAAATCAAAGCAACTAAGCAATCAAGTATAAAACAATTATAAAATCATTATTCCAGAATGATAAAAGACGATCTGGTTTAATGAGAGTAAATACCCAGAAACCGAATTATATATATTGGGATGATCCTAATGAATTAGTCAATCGATTAAGACTTTTGGTTTCATCGCAATCAGCTGGTCACACGAATCATAATAATGAAATTATGTCCATCGTTGAAGAACTTCGCGAACCAGATATTATACATATTAACATTGATATACTCGAGAAACGAATAAATACTTTATTAGTATTTTATAAACAAAAAAAAGATAGATTAAGACATTTGATTTCATCACAATCAGCTGATCACATGAGTCATAGCAATGAAATTATATCCATCATTGAAGAAGAAGAAGAAGAAGAATTGAGAGAGACCAATATATATATATATATATATATATATATATATATATATATATATATCTATATATATATATATATATATAATTGTGTAAAATCTACATTTTACATGGCCAGTCCAAAAATGAGTGTTGACAAGTTCGGTAGTTCATCACATCATCGGGATAAGCATTTGAGAAAAGTCTTAGGCTTTAATTTGGATCGCGAAAAGAATATCAATCTTCATTTTAAACGGTTGAAAAATTTAAGTTTACCCGTTGATGACGAAGATGCAGTATCCAAAGTATTTGTTGTGTTACGTGCGTCCGCCACCCCATCAATTAATCATTTTGTAATTTTAATGTAATTTGTTTTAAGGTGGTGTGATGGTAAGGTGGTGGAGGAGTTGCACGATCCAGAAGTGAGTTTTCGAACACGCCCCGATTCGGGTGTGGATCGTGCAGTTCTTCGAGTTCGAATTCGGTTTTCGAACTGGACGTGAATGGGGAGCGAAATGAGAGAGACAGGAGGATGTTAAAATTCGGTTTGTTATGATTCCGTTGTTGACGGTTGTCGAGAAGAAACAAAGAAAGACAGTTGGTTGTGAGTACAGAGTTAAAAAGTCAGATAGCAAAAGGAAGGGAAGACGAATCACGTTTTTCAGTTTTTTTTTTTTTTTTTTTTGAAGAATAAGTTTGTTCTTTTTATCCGTTGTTTTTGATCGCACGAAGCGAATAAGTTATTTTTGGTTTTTGCTGTTGTTAATCGCATCTTTAATTGAAATTTATGTAAGGCCAAAATGAATTAACTGGAGGAATAAAGAAATACACGTCCGTCGTGGTTGAAGAAGTATCCCGCTGTGGTTTAAATTGGCTTTGCTGGAACCCGAGGTGCGGCTACTCGAGCGAAGAAGGAGATGCCCCTTGTTTTAAGTCCCCGGAAACTACGGTTAGTGCGGTGAATTAAATTAGTTATCAAGGCGTATCAACGAATTGGACCAGAAGATTTACCGTGGCCGCTCCGTTACCAGATCGGGTAGCCGCGAACGGCACGCAACGGACTGTTACGCCGAAATTGCCACCAACGTGGGAAATACCTGCATGCGCGTCCCGTAAGCCACCGGCACTGTTCCCTCGGCCATACGACTGCTGTAGAAGGGAACTTCTAAATTGATGTTGAATAGACTTTCCCCAACACCTGGCGCAGACTTTTCCTTATTTATATAACAACTACTACACTACGTAAGACGGATAATATGAACAAATATTGCAACCGGCGCTAACCGGGTACCATTTCTACATCACCTGACTTTATATTACAGTTGTTGATAAAGTGAATCAAACGTTTTTAAAAGTTCAAAAAGACAACACACGATTAAACAATAAAATTGCTCTGGAAATTAAAAAAATTGCATCAAATCTTCAAAGCGATAGAGACGCCCCGTACGAAATCGATTAACGCGATAAAGGAGTAAACTAAAAAGGCTTTAGAATCAAACCTAACCCACATTGAAGATAGATTTGGAGGGTTTGAAGATTACTCGTTCCGAAAATTTATCGAGTAAAAATCCTCCAGAATTGTTGAAGAGCATCAAAAATAATAATAATAATAATAACAACAATAGTAATAATAAGAAGAAGAAAAGAATAATAAAACATTTGATAAGATATGAATACTCGTATTGATGATGATGATGATGAAAAGAGAAGTATTGTGAATGAACTTCATAGACAGGCTCGTAGAAATTTCAAAAGGCAGCGAGTAATCACAAAAGGAATAGATGATCTCTGGCAAGCGGACTTAGTTGAGATGGGTGCATATTCAAAATTTAACCGAAGTTATCGTTTTCCTCTAAACAATCATAGATGCTTTTTCAAAATTTGCTTCGGCTGTGCCGCTAAAACTAGAAATACTTCTGATGTTACAAAGGCTATGAAAAGTATATTTGTCGGAGAGGAACGATCACCAAAATATTTACAAACCGATCATGGAAAGGAGTTCTTCAACGAAATTTTCCAAAATCTACTGAGAAAGAATGGTGTTAATCATTATTCAACGTAAAGCGTTGTAAAGGCATCAATAATCGAACGATTCAATAGAACCCTTAAGAGTCTAATGTGGAAGGAATTCAGCTATAATGGATCATACGAGTGGTTGAAATATTTACAACAATTACTCTCAGATTACATTTAAGACCAAAAAAACGCAATGATTTTCTATAATGACAATATAGAGTAATAGAAAATTCGAACCTCTCACCACTTCTTCATTGTCATTCAAGCGAGAAACATTATCGAGAGGCAGACCACCGGCTCGTCGCCATCATCAACAACATCAACGAAGCGAAAAAAGGAATAGAAAAAACTGAGTGCAATCAACAAAAAATGCTTAAAATCGTTAAAAACTTCAGATCAAACCATGAATCCGGTTTTAAATGTTTCGCAGAAACCCATCTACGATGAAAGCATTATAAAAGAAGAATATCATGGTTATATACCGTACTTACAAGCCTATAAAAATAACGATGAAATTAGAATATCTATTCAGAATCAAGATCTCTATCTGCTGCCTTGTGAGAGTTACATTTATGTTAAAGGATTCGTATCATTGGACAATGGAATAAAATCGAATAATATTAAACTGAAAAACAATTGCATGGCGTTCTTGTTTGAGGAAATTCGCTATGAAATCAATGGAGTTGAGATAGATCGCACCCGATATACGGGAATAACATCGATGATTAAAAATGTTGTCTTATTGAATCATAACGAGAGCAAAATGTTAAACAATGCCGGATGGTTCGTGACGGAGGAGGATCATCTTATTGAAAGTGGTTATTTAAATGTTTGTGTTCCACTTAAAATGCTTTTAGGATTTGCCGAAGACTTTAATAAAATAATTTTAAACTCTAAGCATGAGCTCATACTACTACAATCAAAATCTGATTCAAATGCTGTCTACTCGACTGAAGCAGGCGAAAAAGTTCAGCTAAACATTTTGAATATCACATGGAAAGTTCCTCACGTACAGTTGGCAGATTTCTCAAAATTGGGAATTCTCAAAACAATAAACACTGGACAGAGTTTGAAAATGGCATTTCGAAGTTGGGATTCCCATTTTAATCCGGTGCTATCACAGGGAATGCATAACTTGTGGATGGTGAAACTTTCTCCGCAAACCGAAAGACCGCGATTTATATTAATTGTTTTTCAAAATCCAACAACTGGCTTGCAACATTGTGATTTATCAGACGTAAAAGTACATCTAAACTCTGACACATATCCATATGATGATCTAAAAATCAACTTTACTCGAAATCGTTATGCTCTTCTTTATGAGATGTATTCCAAATTTCAACAGATTTATTACATACGAGAACCACCACATCTGCCATCACGAGACGAATTTGCAAAAGTAGCTCCAATTATTGTGGTCGACGTAACGCATCAAAACGAAAGTACTAAAATGGGACCTATTGATATCAAAGTAGAGCTTACTACTAATACAAATTTACTACCAAACACAACAGCGTATTGCGTTCTCATACATGATCGACTCGTGGAATATACACCGCTTACGGGCAATATTAGAAGAGCTGTTTAGTCGATGATTAAATTAAAAAGGGGCCACACGTCTCACTCCCCCTCCCGCTACAGAAAAGAAGAATTATGGAGCAACATTTTATAACTATAGACGTGCAAGGATTTAAAGTGAAAAATAACAAATTCATTTTGAAAGAAATAACCGTCTGTTTTAGTTTCCATCAATATCATCATTTTCTCGTTAAATCGCCTTATAACTTTAATAAATTATCACCTAAAGATCATAGACAAGTGAATTGGCTAAGTAAAAATGATCATAATCTTTCTTGGAATCTCGGAAATATGCCCTACAAGAGCGTACACAACTTTCTAAAGCATAACATAAAATCTGACGATAGAATTTACACCAAAGGAATTGAAAAAAACGAAATGGATCTCTACCATCATTGGCGAAGCTACAAATCGACAAGTCTACAATATCGAAGATTATGGATGCAGTAGCAGCTTTAGCTATCTTCGGCGAGACTATCTTCAATATTCAAGCTGCTATCATCATAATCAACATTATCTTCATCAACAACAACAACGCGGAATCTGCGCCTTAGAAAATTCAATGTTGATAAGACATTTTGTCCCTGTAAACAAACTAATAGAATGTGAATACAAAAACGTCTTTTCAAATTATATAAACATTTTTTCTCTTTATTGATTGTCTACAAACATTTTTTTCCTTGAAATTTCGAGATGAACAGTTTTATTTAGGGGTCCATGGTATGTCAATGTAAATCTTTTCTCGTTGATTGCTTGCATTGTTGCCTCTGACATTTTAGCATATCGTGATGGAAGGAAAACCTGGGGAGGGTGCAAGAAAAAACAATTATTAACATATACATTTTCTTATTTTTAATGGATTACTTACTTGAAAGTCGCGCAGATCGCAAAGAATGGCATTTCGATATATAGTTGTGCAAATTTTTACTTCTTGGATATCGTATGGCATGCCGACGGTCAAATTTGTTAATTTAATTGTGTTTTTAAAAGTTGTTGCCGCAAGTTGATATAGCTCTACTTCAGGATCCATTATTGTGTTGTTGTTGTTGTCGTGAAAATATCTAAATTATGTGACAATATTAAATATGAATAAATGAAAAAAAAAATAATAACTTACCGTTTTGAAGTTTGCCTGTTAAATGATGAAGTGTTCTGACCACAACTCGCTTATATATCACCACAGCTAAACAACTCTACCTCTCGTCCATTCAGTCACTCATTCGCGAATACACACACACACACACACTCTCTCTCTCTTCATATGCATAATTTTAGTGAGGACACATATAGAGTGCAGACGTGTTCGGGCGTGTTTCTATTCGATCGAACGATTACAACTTAGAAATTGATTTGTTTTTTATTTTTTTTCTGCTGACGCCGCAATTATACAATATGATGAAATTCATATAATCACTCGTTGACTCATCAACACACTTAAAAATTAAGTCCGTTTTCTTGACGCCGCAGTTACACAATATGATGAAATTCATATAATCACTCGTTGACTCATCAATACACTTAAAAATTGAGTTCATTTTCTTCACGCCGCAGTTACACAATATGATGAAATTCCTTTTTTTCTTTGTTTTTATTTTTTTATTTGTTTTTTAATTTTTTTTTATTTTTTCCATTTTTTTTAAATTTTCTTTATTTTTTTTTATTTTTTTACGGAGATACCAACCCACACCCGAGGCACCAACTAATAGCCGTGACGCCATCCCCCCACCCCACCGCCCTAGTTAAAAAAATCCGCACTATTTCAACAAAATCCGCCGTTTCAAAAAAAATTCGCCCTGTTTCAAAAAAATCCGCCCTATTTGGGAAATCTCTAGCCGGGGCACCAACACCTATCGGAGCACCAACCCCTAGGCGAGACACCAACCCCCAGCCGGGACACCACCCCCCTCTGCCGACAAACGACCAATCGTGACGTCATTGATCCCTACGGATTTCTTGTCATCAACAAAGATCATCCTATAGATAATGGACGTTATAGAAAAGGATTTGATATTCTCATTCGACTATAAAACCTTTACACATCAAAACATTTGTAGTTAGTATAAATATATATGCGCAGCTGATCACACTCTCATCCTCAATATAGAAATAGAAAAATAAATTCATAATGGGTGAGAAAATAAAAAAAGAACAAGTGCTAGCAGATCTTATAAACACTAGGAGGGCGTTGAGGAAAAAGTTTAATAGTATCAAAAATCGAGGTTTAATGACAGACGACCTATTGGAAAATGCTTTTAAGCCCATCACTAAACCGAACTAGTCGAAGGTGTTAAGAAACATACTAATTATAATGATGATGATAATGAAGTGAAAATAGAATTTGACAGCCAATTTCTAAACAGGAATCCTCCAAAAATTAATACAAGCACTCCAAAACAAACAAACAAAGGAAAACAAATAAACAAAATACTCTTGATATGAGTAAGGAATACACTTTCTATACACAGCGAAATGAAAGCAACAACCACGACATTAGAAGCAGTAGGACCAACAATAACAGCAATAACAACAACAACACAATCTCATTGGATCTAACAGAGTTGGAGCGAGATAAGAAATTAGATAAAGTTTATGGTCCATGTTAAGATTTACATGATAAATGGAGAATGGGTAATGCCGAATTTCAATTGGGCGCCAATGAGATCACCATTAATGGCAATAAATGGTCTATTACAGCGGGTCTTATTGAATTGTTGCTCTACAAAACACCTAAGCACTATAACGAAGATGACTTGCGAGAATATAAGAAAACTTTAAATGAAACAAATGCTCATAAGCGTAGACATGATAAAAACGAACAAATCAAAGCAACTAAGCAATCAAGTATAAAACAATTATAAAATCATTATTCCAGAATGATAAAAGACGATCTGGTTTAATGAGAGTAAATACCCAGAAACCGAATTATATATATTGGGATGATCCTAATGAATTAGTCAATCGATTAAGACTTTTGGTTTCATCGCAATCAGCTGGTCACACGAATCATAATAATGAAATTATATCCATCGTTGAAGAACTTCGCGAACCAGATATTATACATATTAACATTGATATACTCGAGAAACGAATAAATACTTTATTAGTATTTTATAAACAAAAAAATAATATATTAAGACATTTGATTTCATCACAATCAGCTGATCACATGAGTCATAGCAATGAAATTATATCCATCATTGAAGAAGAAGAAGAAGTAGAATTGAGAGAGACCAATATATATATATATATATATATATATATATATATATATATATATATATATATATAATTGTGTAAAATCTACATTTACATGGCCAGTCCAAAATGAGTGTTGACAAGTTCGGTAGTTCATCACATCATCGGGATAAGCATTTGAGAAAAGTCTTAGGCTTTAATTTGGATCGCGAAAAGAATATCAATCTTCATTTTAAACGGTTGAAAAATTTAAGTTTACCCGTTGATGACGATGATGCAGTATCCAAAGTATTTGTTGTGTTACGTGCGTCCGCCACCCCATCAATTAATCATTTTGTAATTTTAATGTAATTTGTTTTAAGGTGGTATGATGGTAAGGTGGTGGAGGAGTTGCACGATCCAGAAGTGAGTTTTCGAACACGCCCCGATTCGGGTGTGGATCGTGCAGTTCTTCGAGTTCGAATTCGGTTTTCGAACTGGACGTGAATGGGGAGCGAAATGAGAGAGACAGGAGGATGTTAAAATTCGGTTTGTTATGATTCCGTTGTTGACGGTTGTCGAGAAGAAACAAAGAAAGACAGTTGGTTGTGAGTACAGAGTTAAAAAAGTCAGATAGCAAAAGGAAGGGAAGACGAATCACGTTTTTCAGTTTTTTTTTTTTTTTTGAAGAATAAGTTTGTTCTTTTTATCCGTTGTTTTTGATCGCACGAAGCGAATAAGTTATTTTTGGTTTTTGCTGTTGTTAATCGCATCTTTAATTGAAATTTATGTAAGGCCAAAATGAATTAACTGGAGGAATAAAGAAATACACGTCCGTCGTGGTTGAAGAAGTATCCCGCTGTGGTTTAAATTGCCTTTGCTGGAACCCGAGGTGCGGCTACTCGAGCGAAGAAGGAGATGCCCCTTGTTTTAAGTCCCCGGAAACTACGGTTAGTGCGGTGAATTAAATTAGTTATCAAGGCGTATCAACGAATTGGACCAGAAGATTTACCGTGGCCGCTCCGTTACCAGATCGGGTAGCCGCGAACGGCACGCAACGGACTGTTACGCCGAAAATTGCCACCAACGTGGGAAATACCGGCATGCGCGTCCCGTAAGCCACCGGCACTGTTCCCTCGGCCATACGACTGCTGTAGAAGGGAACTTCTAAATTGATGTTGAATAGACTTTCCCCAACACCTGGCGCAGACTTTTCCTTATTTATATAACAACTACTACAGTACGTAAGACGGATAATATGAACAAATATTGCAACCGGCGCTAACCGGGTACCATTTCTACATCACCTGACTTTATATTACACTTGTTGATAAAGTGAATCAAACGTTTTTAAATGTTCAAAAAGACAACACACGATTAAACAATAAAATTGCTCTGGAAATTAAAAAAATAGCATCAAATCTTCAAAGCGATAGAGACGCCCGTACGAAATCGATTAACGCGATAAAGGAGTAAACTAAAAAGGCTTTAGAATCAAACCTAACCCACATTGAAGATAGATTTGGAGGGTTTGAAGATTACTCGTTCCGAAAATTTATCGAGTAAAAATCCTCCAGAATTGTTGAGGAGATCGGATCGAATGGTGAAGCGTGGAAGGAGAGTGCCCAGGACAGGGAAGGATGGCGAAGCCGAGTCGGTGAGGTCATGAACTTCCGGGTTCCTACAGGCCAATAAATAATAATAATAATAATAATAATTGTTGAAGAGCATCAAAAATAATAATAATATTAATAATAACAATAGTAATAATAAGAAGAAGAAAAGAATAATAAAACATTTGATAAGATATGAATACTCGTATTGATGATGATGATGATGAAAAGAGAAGTATTGTGAATGAACTTCATAGACAGGCTCGTAGAAATTTCAAAAGGCAGCGAGTAATCACAAAAGGAATAGATGATCTCTGGCAAGCGGACTTAGTTGAGATGGGTGCATATTCAAAATTTAACCGAAGTTATCGTTTTCTCTAAACAATCATAGATGCTTTTTCAAAATTTGCTTCGGCTGTGCCGCTAAAACTAGAAATACTTCTGATGTTACAAAGGCTATGAAAAGTATATTTGTCGGAGAGGAACGATCACCAAAATATTTACAAACCGATCATGGAAAGGAGTTCTTCAACGAAATTTTCCAAAATCTACTGAGAAAGAATGGTGTTAATCATTATTCAACGTAAAGCGTTGTAAAGGCATCAATAATCGAACGATTCAATAGAACCCTTAAGAGTCTAATGTGGAAGGAATTCAGCTATAATGGATCATACGAGTGGTTGAAATATTTACAACAATTACTCTCAGATTACATTTAAGACCAAAAAAACGCAATGATTTTGTATAATGACAATATAGAGTAATAGAAAATTCGAACCTCTCACCACTTCTTCATTGTCATTCAAGCGAGAAACATTATCGAGAGGCAGACCACCGGCTCGTCGCCATCACCAACAACATCAACGAAGCGAAAAAAGGAATAGAAAAAACTGAGTGCAATCAACAAAAAATACTTAAAATCGTTAAAACTTCAGATCAAACCATGAATCCGGTTTTAAATGTTTCGCAGAAACCCATCTACGATGAAAGCATTATAAAAAAAGAATATCATGGTTATATACCGTACTTACAAGCCTATAAAAATAACGATGAAATTAGAATATCTATTCAGAATCAAGATCTCTATCTGCTGCCTTGTGAGAGTTACATTTATGTTGAAGGATTCGTATCATTGGACAATGGAATAAAATCGAATAATATTAAACTGAAAAACAATTGCATGGCGTTCTTGTTTGAGGAAATTCGCTATGAAATCAATGGAGTTGAGATAGATCGCACCCGATATACGGGAATAACATCGATGATTAAAAATGTTGTCTTATTGAATCATAACGAGAGCACAATGTTAAACAATGCCGGATGGTTCGTGACGGAGGAGGATCATCTTATTGAAAGTGGTTATTTAAATGTTTGTGTTCCACTTAAAATGCTTTTAGGATTTGCCGAAGACTTTAATAAAATAATTTTAAACTCTAAGCATGAGCTCATACTACTACAATCAAAATCTGATTCAAATGCTGTCTACTCGACTGAAGCAGGCGAAAAAGTTCAGCTAAACATTTTGAATATCACATGGAAAGTTCCTCACGTACAGTTGGCAGATTTCTCAAAATTGGGAATTCTCAAAACAATAAACACTGGACAGAGTTTGAAAATGGCATTTCGAAGTTGGGATTCCCATTTTAATCCGGTGCTATCACAGGGAATGCATAACTTGTGGATGGTGAAACTTTCTCCGCAAACCGAAAGACCGCGATTTATATTAATTGTTTTTCAAAATCCAACAACTGGCTTGCAACATTGTGATTTATCAGACGTAAAAGTACATCTAAACTCTGACACATATCCATATGATGATCTAAAAATCAACTTTACTCGAAATCGTTATGCTCTTCTTTATGAGATGTATTCCAAATTTCAACAGATTTATTACATACGAGAACCACCACATCTGCCATCACGAGACGAATTTGCAAAAGTAGCTCCAATTATTGTGGTCGACGTAACGCATCAAAACGAAAGTACTAAAATGGGACCTATTGATATCAAAGTAGAGCTTACTACTAATACAAATTTACTACCAAACACAACAGCGTATTGCGTTCTCATACATGATCGACTCGTGGAATATACACCGCTTACGGGCGATATTAGAAGAGCTGTTTAGTCGATGATTAAATGAAAAAGGGGCCACACGTCTCACTCCCCCTCCCGCTACAGAAAAGAAGAATTATGGAGCAACATTTTATAACTATAGACGTGCAACGATTTAAAGTGAAAAATAACAAATTCATTTTGAAAGAAATAACCGTCTGTTTTAGTTTCCATCAATATCATCATTTTCTCGTTAAATCGCCTTATAACTTTAATAAATTATCACCTAAAGATCATAGACAAGTGAATTGGCTAAATAAAAATGATCATAATCTTTCTTGGAATCTCGGAAATATGCCCTACAAGAGCGTACACAACTTTCTAAAGCAAAACATAAAATCTGACGATAGAATTTACACCAAAGGAATTGAAAAGAACGAAATGGATCTCTACCATCATTGGCGAAGCTACAAATCGACAAGTCTACAATATCGAAGATTATGGATGCAGTAGCAGCTTTAGCTATCTTCGGCGAGACTATCTTCAACATTCAAGCTGCTATCATCATAATCAACATTATCTTCATCAACAACAACAACGCGGAATCTGCGCCTTAGAAAATTCAATGTTGATAAGACATTTTGTCCCTGTAAACAAACTAATAGAATGTGAATAAAAAAACGTCTTTTCAAATTATATAAACATTTTTTCTCTTTATTGATTGTCTACAAACATTTTTTTCCTTGAAATTTCGAGATGAACAGTTTTATTTAGGGGTCCATGGTATGTCAATGTAAATCTTTTCTCGTTGATTGCTTGCATTGTTGCCTCTGACATTTTAGCATATCGTGATGGAAGGAAAACCTGGGGAGGGTGCAAGAAAAAACAATTATTAACATATACATTTTCTTATTTTTAATGGATTACTTACTTGAAAGTCGCGCAGATCGCAAAGAATGGCATTTCGATATATAGTTGTGCAAATTTTTACTTCTTGGATATCGTATGGCATGCCGACGGTCAAATTTGTTAATTTAATTGTGTTTTTAAAAGTTGTTGCCGCAAGTTGATATAGCTCTACTTCAGGATCCATTATTGTGTTGTTGTTGTTGTCGTGAAAATATCTAAATTATGTGACAATATTAAATATGAATAAATGAAAAAAAAAATAATAACTTACCGTTTTGAAGTTTGCGTGTTAAATGATGAAGTGTTCTGACCACAACTCGCTTATATATCACCACAGCTAAACAACTCTACCTCTCGTCCATTCAGTCACTCATTCGCGAATACACACACACACACACTCTCTCTCTCTTCATATGCATAATTTTAGTGAGGACACATATAGAGTGCAGACGTGTTCGGGCGTGTTTCTATTCGATCGAACGATTACAACTTAGAAATTGATTTGTTTTTTATTTTTTTTCTGCTGACGCCGCAATTATACAATATGATGAAATTCATATAATCACTCGTTGACTCATCAACACACTTAAAAATTAAGTCCGTTTTCTTGACGCCGCAGTTACACAATATGATGAAATTCATATAATCACTCGTTGACTCATCAATACACTTAAAAATTGAGTTCATTTTCTTCACGCCGCAGTTACACAATATGATGAAATTCCTTTTTTTCTTTGTTTTTATTTTTTTATTTATTTTTTTATTTGTTTTTTAATTTTTTTTCATTTTTTCCATTTTTTTTAAATTTTCTTTATTTTTTTTATTTTTTTACGGAGATACCAACCCACACCCGAGGCACCAACTAATAGCCGTGACGCCATCCCCCCACCCCACCGCCCTAGTTAAAAAAATCCGCACTATTTCAACAAAATCCGCCGTTTCAAAAAAAAATCGCCATGTTTCAAAAAAATCCGCCCTATTTGGGAAATCTCTAGCCGGGGCACCAACACCTATCGGAGCACCAACCCCTAGGCGGGACACCAACCCCCAGCCGGGACACCACCCCCCTCTGCCGACAAACGACCAATCGTGACGTCATTGATCCCTACGGATTTCTTGTCATCAACAAAGATGATCCTATAGATAATGGACATTATAGAAAAGGATTTGATATTCTCATTCGACTATAAAACCTTTACACATCAAAACATTTGTAGTTAGTATAAATATATATGCGCAGCTGATCACACTCTCATCCTCAATATAGAAATAGAAAAATAAATTCATAATGGGTGAGAAAATAAAAAAAGAACAAGTGCTAGCAGATCTTATAAACACTAGGAGGGTGTTGAGGAAAAAGTTTAATAGTATCAAAAATCGAGGTTTAATGACAGACGACCTATTGGAAAATGCTTTTAAGCCCATCACTAAACCGAACTACTCGAAGGTGTTAAGAAACATACTAATTATAATGATGATGATAATGAAGTGAAAATAGAATTTGACAGCCAATTTCTAAACAGGAATCCTTCAAAAATTAATACAAGCACTCCGAAAACAAACAAACAAAGAAAAACAAATAAACAAAATACTCTTGATATGAGTAAGGAATACACTTTCTATACACAGCGAAATGAAAGCAACAACCACGACATTAGAAGCAGTAGGACCAACAATAACAGCAATAACAACAACAACACAATCTCATTGGATCTAACAGAGTTGGAGCGAGATAAGAAATTAGATAAAGTTTATGGTCCATATTAAGATTTACATGATAAATGGAGAATGGGTAATGCCGAATTTCAATTGGGCGCCAATGAGATCACCATTAATGGCAATAAATGGTCTATTACAGCGGGTCTTATTGAATTGTTGCTCTACAAAACACCTAAGCACTATAACGAAGATGACTTGCGAGAATATAAGAAAGTTTTAAATGAAACAAATGCTCATAAGCGTAGACATGATAAAAACGAACAAATCAAAGCAACTAAGCAATCAAGTATAAAACAATTATAAAATCATTATTCCAGAATGATAAAAGACGATCTGGTTTAATGAGAGTAAATACCCAGAAACCGAATTATATATATTGGGATGATCCTAATGAATTAGTCAATCGATTAAGACTTTTGGTTTCATCGCAATCAGCTGGTCACACGAATCATAATAATGAAATTATATCCATCGTTGAAGAACTTCGCGAACCAGATACTATACATATTAACATTGATATACTCGAGAAACGAATAAATACTTTATTGGTATTTTATAAACAAAAAAATGATAGATTAAGACATTTGATTTCATCACAATCAGCTGATCACATGAGTCATAGCAATGAAATTATATCCATCATTGAAGAAGAAGAAGAAGAAGAATTGAGAGAGACCAATATATATATATATATATATATATATATAATTGTGTAAAATCTACATTTACATGGCCAGTCCAAAAATGAGTGTTGACAAGTTCGGTAGTTCATCACATCATCGGGATAAGCATTTGAGAAAAGTCTTAGGCTTTAATTTGGATCGCGAAAAGAATATCAATCTTCATTTTAAACGGTTGAAAAATTTAAGTTTACCCGTTGATGACGATGATGCAGTATCCAAAGTATTTGTTGTGTTACGTGCGTCCGCCACCCCATCAATTAATCATTTTGTAATTTTAATGTAATTTGTTTTAAGGTGGTATGATGGTAAGGTGGTGGAGGAGTTGCACGATCCAGAAGTGAGTTTTCGAACACGCCCCGATTCGGGTGTGGATCGTGCAGTTCTTCGAGTTCGAATTCGGTTTTCGAACTGGACGTGAATGGGGAGCGAAATGAGAGAGAGACAGGAGGATGTTAAAATTCGGTTTGTTATGATTCCGTTGTTGACGGTTGTCGAGAAGAAACAAAGAAAGACAGTTGGTTGTGAGTACAGAGTTAAAAAAGTCAGATAGCAAAAGGAAGGGAAGACGAATCACGTTTTTCAGTTTTTTTTTTTTTTTTTTTTGAAGAATAAGTTTGTTCTTTTTATCCGTTGTTTTTGATCGCACGAAGCGAATAAGTTATTTTTGGTTTTTGCTGTTGTTAATCGCATCTTTAATTGAAATTTATGTAAGGCCAAAATGAATTAACTGGAGGAATAAAGAAATACACGTCCGTCGTGGTTGAAGAAGTATCCCGCTGTGGTTTAAATTGCCTTTGCTGGAACCCGAGGTGCGGCTACTCGAGCGAAGAAGGAGATGTCCCTTGTTTTAAGTCCCCGGAAACTACGGTTAGTGCGGTGAATTAAATTAGTTATCAAGGCGTATCAACGAATTGGACCAGAAGATTTACCGTGGCCGCTCCGTTACCAGATCGGGTAGCCGCGAACGGCACGCCACGGACTGTTACGCCGAAAATTGCCACCAACGTGGGAAATACCGGCATGCGCGTCCCGTAAGCCACCGGCACTGTTCCCTCGGCCATACGACTGCTGTAGAAGGGAACTTCTAAATTGATGTTGAATAGACTTTCCCCAACACCTGGCGCAGACTTTTCCTTATTTATATAACAACTACTACAGTCCGTAAGACGGATAATATGAACAAATATTGCAACCGGCGCTAACAGGGTACCATTTCTACATCACCTGACTTTATATTACAGTTGTTGATAAAGTGAATCAAACGTTTTTAAAAGTTCAAAAAGACAACACACGATTAAACAATAAAATTGCTCTGGAAATTAAAAAAATAGCATCAAATCTTCAAAGCGATAGAGACGCCCGTACGAAATCGATTAACGCGATAAAGGAGTAAACTAAAAAGGCTTTAGAATCAAACCTAACCCACATTGAAGATAGATTTGGAGGGTTTGAAGATTACTCGTTCCGAAAATTTATCGAGTAAAAATCCTCCAGAATTGTTGAAGAGCATCAAAAATAATAATAATAATAATAACAACAATAGTAATAATAAGAAGAAGAAAAGAATAATAAAACATTTGATAAGATATGAATACTCGTATTGATGATGATGATGATGAAAAGAGAAGTATTGTGAATGAACTTCATAGACAGGCTCGTAGAAATTTCAAAAGGCAGCGAGTAATCACAAAAGGAATAGATGATCTCTGGCAAGCGGACTTAGTTGAGATGGGTGCATATTCAAAATTTAACCGAAGTTATCGTTTTCTCTAAACAATCATAGATGCTTTTTCAAAATTTGCTTCGGCTGTGCCGCTAAAACTAGAAATACTTCTGATGTTACAAAGGCTATGAAAAGTATATTTGTCGGGAGGAACGATCACCAAAATATTTACAAACCGATCATGGAAAGGAGTTCTTCAACGAAATTTTCCAAAATCTACTGAGAAAGAATGGTTTTAATCATTATTCAAAGTAAAGCGTTGTAAAGGCATCAATAATCGAACGATTCAATAGAACCCTTAAGAGTCTAATGTGGAAGGAATTCAGCTATAATGGATCATACGAGTGGTTGAAATATTTACAACAATTACTCTCAGATTACATTTAAGACCAAAAAAACGCAATGATTTTGTATAATGACAATATAGAGTAATAGAAAATTCGAACCTCTCACCACTTCTTCATTGTCATTCAAGCGAGAAACATTATCGAGAGGCAGACCACCGGCTCGTCGCCATCATCAACAACATCAACGAAGCGAAAAAAGGAATAGAAAAAACTGAGTGCAATCAACAAAAAATACTTAAAATCGTTAAAACTTCAGATCAAACCATGAATCCGGTTTTAAATGTTTCGCAGAAACCCATCTACGATGAAAGCATTATAAAAAAAGAATATCATGGTTATATACCGTACTTACAAGCCTATAAAAATAACGATGAAATTAGAATATCTATTCAGAATCAAGATCTCTATCTGCTGCCTTGTGAGAGTTACATTTATGTTGAAGGATTCGTATCATTGGACAATGGAATAAAATCGAATAATATTAAACTGAAAAACAATTGCATGGCGTTCTTGTTTGAGGAAATTCGCTATGAAATCAATGGAGTTGAGATAGATCGCACCCGATATACGGGAATAACATCGATGATTAAAAATGTTGTCTTATTGAATCATAACGAGAGCACAATGTTAAACAATGCCGGATGGTTCGTGACGGAGGAGGATCATCTTATTGAAAGTGGTTATTTAAATGTTTGTGTTCCACTTAAAATGCTTTTAGGATTTGCCGAAGACTTTAATAAAATAATTTTAAACTCTAAGCATGAGCTCATACTACTACAATCAAAATCTGATTCAAATGCTGTCTACTCGACTGAAGCAGGCGAAAAAGTTCAGCTAAACATTTTGAATATCACATGGAAAGTTCCTCACGTACAGTTGGCAGATTTCTCAAAATTGGGAATTCTCAAAACAATAAACACTGGACAGAGTTTGAAAATGGCATTTCGAAGTTGGGATTGTCATTTTAATCCGGTGCTATCACAGGGAATGCATAACTTGTGGATGGTGAAACTTTCTCCGCAAACCGAAAGACCGCGATTTATATTAATTGTTTTTCAAAATCCAACAACTGGCTTGCAACATTGTGATTTATCAGACGTAAAAGTACATCTAAACTCTGACACATATCCATATGATGATCTAAAAATCAACTTTACTCGAAATCGTTATGCTCTTCTTTATGAGATGTATTCCAAATTTCAACAGATTTATTACATACGAGAACCACCACATCTGCCATCACGAGACGAATTTGCAAAAGTAGCTCCAATTATTGTGTTCGACGTAACGCATCAAAACGAAAGTACTAAAATGGGACCTATTGATATCAAAGTAGAGCTTACTACTAATACAAATTTACTACCAAACACAACAGCGTATTGCGTTCTCATACATGATCGACTCGTGGAATATACACCGCTTACGGGCGATATTAGGAGAGCTGTTTAGTCGATGATTAAATTAAAAAGGGGCCGCACGTCTCACTTCCCCTCCCGCTACAGAAAAGAAGAATTATGGAGCAACATTTTATAACTATAGACGTGCAAGGATTTAAAGTGAAAAATAACAAATTCATTTTGAAAGAAATAACCGTCTGTTTTAGTTTCCATCAATATCATCATTTTCTCGTTAAATCGCCTTATAACTTTAATAAATTATCACCTAAAGATCATAGACAAGTGAATTGGCTAAATAAAAATGATCATAATCTTTCTTGGAATCTCGGAAATATGCCCTACAAGAGCGTACACAACTTTCTAAAGCAAAACATGAAATCTGACGATAGAATTTACACCAAAGGAATTGAAAAGAACGAAATGGATCTCTACCATCATTGGCGAAGCTACAAATCGACAAGTCTACAATATCGAAGATTATGGATGCAGTAGCAGCTTTAGCTATCTTCGGCGAGACTATCTTCAATATTCAAGCTGCTATCATCATAATCAACATTATCTTCATCAACAACAACAACGCGGAATCTGCGCCTTAGAATATTCAATGTTGATAAGACATTTTGTCCCTGTAAACAAACTAATAGAATGTGAATAAAAAAACGTCTTTTCAAATTATATAAACATTTTTTCTCTTTATTGATTGTCTACAAACATTTTTTTCCTTGAAATTTCGAGATGAACAGTTTTATTTAGGGGCCATGGTATGTCAATGTAAATATTTTCTCGTTGATTGCTTGCATTGTTGCCTCTGACATTTTAGCATATCGTGATGGAAGGAAAACCTGGGGAGGGTGCAAGAAAAAACAATTATTAACATATACATTTTCTTATTTTTAATGGATTACTTACTTGAAAGTCGCGCAGATCGCAAAGAATGGCATTTCGATATATAGTTGTGCAAATTTTTACTTCTTGGATATCGTATGGCATGCCGACGGTCAAATTTGTTAATTTAATTGTCTTTCTAAAAGTTGTTGCCGCAAGTTGATATAGCTCTACTTCAGGATCCATTATTGTGTTGTTGTTGTTGTCGTGAAAATATCTAAATTATGTGACAATATTAAATATGAATAAATGAAAAAAAAAATAACTTACCGTTTTGAAGTTTGCGTGTTAAATGATGAAGTGTTCTGACCACAACTCGCTTATATATCACCACAGCTAAACAACTCTACCTCTCGTCCATTCGGTCACTCATTCGCGAATACACACACACACACACACTCTCTCTCTCTTCATATGCATAATTTTAGTGAGGACACATATAGAGTGCAGACGTGTTCGGGCGTGTTTCTATTCGATCGAACGATTACAACTTAGAAATTGATTTGTTTTTTTTTTTTCTGCTGACGCCGCAATTATACAATATGATGAAATTCATATAATCACTCGTTGACTCATCAACACACTTAAAAATTAAGTCCGTTTTCTTGACGCCGCAGTTACACAATATGATGAAATTCATATAATCACTCGTTGACTCATCAATACACTTAAAAATTGAGTTCATTTTCTTCACGCCGCAGTTACACAATATGATGAAATTCATATAATCACTCGTTGACTCATCAATACACTTAAAAATTGAGTTCATTTTCTTCACGCCGCAGTTACACAATATGATGAAATTCCTTTTTTTCTTTGTTTTTATTTTTTTATTTATTTTTTTATTTGTTTTTTAATTTTTTTTCATTTTTTCCATTTTTTTTAAATTTTCTTTATTTTTTTTATTTTTTTACGGAGATACCAACCCACACCCGAGGCACCAACTAATAGCCGTGACGCCATCCCCCCACCCCACCGCCCTAGTTAAAAAAATCCGCACTATTTCAACAAAATCCGCCGTTTCAAAAAAAATTCGCCCTGTTTCAAAAAAATCCGCCCTATTTGGGAAATCTCTAGCCGGGGCACCAACACCTATCGGAGC
Source organism: Microdon myrmicae (assembly GCA_963931805.1). Taxonomy (NCBI): domain Eukaryota; kingdom Metazoa; phylum Arthropoda; class Insecta; order Diptera; family Syrphidae; genus Microdon; species Microdon myrmicae. The sequence continues at coordinate 657,169 of CAWVOU010000002.1, forward strand.
ACCAACCCCTAGGCGGGACACCAACCCCCAGCCGGGACACCACCCCCCTCTGCCGACAAACGACCAATCGTGACGTCATTGATCCCTACGGATTTCTTGTCATCAACAAAGATGATCCTATAGATAATGGACGTTATAGAAAAGGATTTGATATTCTCATTCGACTATAAAACCTTTACACATCAAAACATTTGTAGTTAGTATAAATATATATGCGCAGCTGATCACACTCTCATCCTCAATATAGAAATAGAAAAATAAATTCATAATGGGTGAGAAAATAAAAAAAGAACAAGTGCTAGCAGATCTTATAAACACTAGGAGGGTGTTGAGGAAAAAGTTTAATAGTATCAAAAATCGAGGTTTAATGACAGACGACCTATTGGAAAATGCTTTTAAGCCCATCACTAAACCGAACTACTCGAAGGTGTTAAGAAACATACTAATTATAATGATGATGATAATGAAGTGAAAATAGAATTTGACAGCCAATTTCTAAACAGGAATCCTCCAAAAATTAATACAAGCACTCCGAAAACAAACAAACAAAGAAAAACAAATAAACAAAATACTCTTGATATGAGTAAGGAATACACTTTCTATACACAGCGAAATGAAAGCAACAACCACGACATTAGAAGCAGTAGGACCAACAATAACAGCAATAACAACAACACCACAATCTCATTGGATCTAACAGAGTTGGAGCGAGATAAGAAATTAGATAAAGTTTATGGTCCATATTAAGATTTACATGATAAATGGAGAATGGGTAATGCCGAATTTCAATTGGGCGCCAATGAGATCACCATTAATGGCAATAAAAGGTCTATTATTGAATTGTTGCTCTACAAAACACCTAAGCACTATAACGAAGATGACTTGCGAGAATATAAGAAAGTTTTAAATGAAACAAATGCTCATAAGGGTAAGCATGATAAAAACGAACAAATCAAAGCAACTAAGCAATCAAGTATAAAACAATTATAAAATCATTATTCCAGAATGATAAAAGACGATCTGGTTTAATGAGAGTAAATACCCAGAAACCGAATTATATATATTGGGATGATCCTAATGAATTAGTCAATCGATTAAGACTTTTGGTTTCATCGCAATCAGCTGGTCACACGAATCATAATAATGAAATTATATCCATCGTTGAAGAACTTCGCGAACCAGATATTATACATATTAACATTGATATACTCGAGAAACGAATAAATACTTTATTAGTATTTTATAAACAAAAAAATGATAGATTAAGACATTTGATTTCATCACAATCAGCTGATCACATGAGTCATAGCAATGAAATTATATCCATCAGTGAAGAAGAAGAAGAAGAAGAATTGAGAGAGACCAATATATATATATATATATATATATATATATATATATATATATATATATATATATATAATTGTGTAAAATCTACATTTACATGGCCAGTCCAAAATGAGTGTTGACAAGTTCGGTAGTTCATCACATCATCGGGATAAGCATTTGAGAAAAGTCTTAGGCTTTAATTTGGATCGCGAAAAGAATATCAATCTTCATTTTAAACGGTTGAAAAATTTAAGTTTACCCGTTGATGACGATGATGCAGTATCCAAAGTATTTGTTGTGTAACGTGCGTCCGCCACCCCATCAATTAATCATTTTGTAATTTTAATGTAATTTGTTTTAAGGTGGTATGATGGTAAGGTGGTGGAGGAGTTGCACGATCCAGAAGTGAGTTTTCGAACACGCCCCGATTCGGGTGTGGATCGTGCAGTTCTTCGAGTTCGAATTCGGTTTTCGAACTGGACGTGAATGGGGAGCGAAATGAGAGAGAGACAGGAGGATGTTAAAATTCGGTTTGTTATGATTCCGTTGTTGGCGGTTGTCGATAAGAAACAAAGAAAAACAGTTGGTTGTGAGTACAGAGTTAAAAAAGTCAGATAGCAAAAGGAAGGGAAGACGAATCACGTTTTTCAGTTTTTTTTTTTTTTTTTTTGAAGAATAAGTTTGTTCTTTTTATCCGTTGTTTTTGATCGCACGAAGCGAATAAGTTATTTTTGGTTTTTGCTATTGTTAATCGCATCTTTAATTGAAATTTATGTAAGGCCAAAATGAATTAACTGGAGGAATAAAGAAATACACGTCCGTCGTGGTTGAAGAAGTATCCCGCTGTGGTTTAAATTGGCTTTGCTGGAACCCGAGGTGCGGCTACTCGAGCGAAGAAGGAGATGCCCCTTGTTTTAAGTCCCCGGAAACTACGGTTAGTGCGGTGAATTAAATTAGTTATCAAGGCGTATCAACGAATTGGACCAGAAGATTTACCGTGGCCGCTCCGTTACCAGATCGGGTAGCCGCGAACGGCACGCAACGGACTGTTACGCCGAAAATTGCCACCAACGTGGGAAATACCTGCATGCGCGTCCCGTAAGCCACCGGCACTGTTCCCTCGGCCATACGACTGCTGTAGAAGGGAACTTCTAAATTGATGTTGAATAGACTTTCCCCAACACCTGGCGCAGACTTTTCCTTATTTATATAACAACTACTACACTACGTAAGACGGATAATATGAACAAATATTGCAACCGGCGCTAACCGGGTACCATTTCTACATCACCTGACTTTATATTACAGTTGTTGATAAAGTGAATCAAACGTTTTTAAAAGTTCAAAAAGACAACACACGATTAAACAATAAAATTGCTCTGGAAATTAAAAAAATAGCATCAAATCTTCAAAGCGATAGAGACGCCCGTACGAAATCGATTAACGCGATAAAGGAGTAAACTAAAAAGGCTTTAGAATCAAACCTAACCCACATTGAAGATAGATTTGGAGGGTTTGAAGATTACTCGTTCCGAAAATTTATCGAGTAAAAATCCTCCAGAATTGTTGAAGAGCATCAAAAATAATAATAATAATAATAACAACAATAGTAATAATAAGAAGAAGAAAAGAATAATAAAACATTTGATAAGATATGAATACTCGTATTGATGATGATGATGATGAAAAGAGAAGTATTGTGAATGAACTTCATAGACAGGCTCGTAGAAATTTCAAAAGGCAGCGAGTAATCACAAAAGGAATAGATGATCTCTGGCAAGCGGACTTAGTTGAGATGGGTGCATATTCAAAATTTAACCGAAGTTATCGTTTTCTCTAAACAATCATAGATGCTTTTTCAAAATTTGCTTCGGCTGTGCCGCTAAAACTAGAAATACTTCTGATGTTACAAAGGCTATGAAAAGTATATTTGTCGGAGAGGAACGATCACCAAAATATTTACAAACCGATCATGGAAAGGAGTTCTTCAACGAAATTTTCCAAAATCGACTGAGAAAGAATGGTGTTAATCATTATTCAAAGTAAAGCGTTGTAAAGGCGTCAATAATCGATCGATTCAATAGAACCCTTAAGAGTCTAATGTGGAAGGAATTCAGCTATAATGGATCATACGAGTGGTTGAAATATTTACAACAATTACTCTCAGATTACATTTAAGACCAAAAAACGCGATGATTTTGTATAATGACAATATAGAGTAATAGAAAATTCGAACCTCTCACCACTTCTTCATTGTCATTCAAGCGAGAAACATTATCGAGAGGCAGACCACCGGCTCGTCGCCATCATCAACAACATCAACGAAGCGAAAAAAGGAATAGAAAAAACTGAGTGCAATCAACAAAAAATACTTAAAATCGTTAAAACTTCAGATCAAACCATGAATCCGGTTTTAAATGTTTCGCAGAAACCCATCTACGATGAAAGCATTATAAAAAAAGAATATCATGGTTATATACCGTACTTACAAGCCTATAAAAATAACGATGAAATTAGAATATCTATTCAGAATCAAGATCTCTATCTGCTGCCTTGTGAGAGTTACATTTATGTTGAAGGATTCGTATCATTGGACAATGGAATAAAATCGAATAATATTAAACTGAAAAACAATTGCATGGCGTTCTTGTTTGAGGAAATTCGCTATGAAATCAATGGAGTTGAGATAGATCGCACCCGATATACGGGAATAACATCGATGATTAAAAATGTTGTCTTATTGAATCATAACGAGAGCAAAATGTTAAACAATGCCGGATGGTTCGTGACGGAGGAGGATCATCTTATTGAAAGTGGTTATTTAAATGTTTGTGTTCCACTTAAAATGCTTTTAGGATTTGCCGAAGACTTTAATAAAATAATTTTAAACTCTAAGCATGAGCTCATACTACTACAATCAAAATCTGATTCAAATGCTGTCTACTCGACTGAAGCAGCCGAAAAAGTTCAGCTAAACATTTTGAATATCACATGGAAAGTTCCTCACGTACAGTTGGCAGATTTCTCAAAATTGGGAATTCTCAAAACAATAAACACTGGACAGAGTTTGAAAATGGCATTTCGAAGTTGGGATTGTCATTTTAATCCGGTGCTATCACAGGGAATGCATAACTTGTGGATGGTGAAACTTTCTCCGCAAACCGAAAGACCGCGATTTATATTAATTGTTTTTCAAAATCCAACAACTGGCTTGCAACATTGTGATTTATCAGACGTAAAAGTACATCTAAACTCTGACACATATCCATATGATGATCTAAAAATCAACTTTACTCGAAATCGTTATGCTCTTCTTTATGAGATGTATTCCAAATTTCAACAGATTTATTACATACGAGAACCACCACATCTGCCATCACGAGACGAATTTGCAAAAGTAGCTCCAATTATTGTGGTCGACGTAACGCATCAAAACGAAAGTACTAAAATGGGACCTATTGATATCAAAGTAGAGCTTACTACTAATACAAATTTACTACCAAACACAACAGCGTATTGCGTTCTCATACATGATCGACTCGTGGAATATACACCGCTTACGGGCGATATTAGGAGAGCTGTTTAGTCGATGATTAAATTAAAAAGGGGCCACACGTCTCACTCCCCCTCCCGCTACAGAAAAGAAGAATTATGGAGCAACATTTTATAACTATAGACGTGCAAGGATTTAAAGTGAAAAATAACAAATTCATTTTGAAAGAAATAACCGTCTGTTTTAGTTTCCATCAATATCATCATTTTCTCGTTAAATCGCCTTATAACTTTAATAAATTATCACCTAAAGATCATAGACAAGTGAATTGGCTAAATAAAAATGATCATAATCTTTCTTGGAATCTCGGAAATATGCCCTACAAGAGCGTACACAACTTTCTAAAGCAAAACATAAAATCTGACGATAGAATTTACACCAAAGGAATTGAAAAGAACGAAATGGATCTCTACCATCATTGGCGAAGCTACAAATCGACAAGTCTACAATATCGAAGATTATGGATGCAGTAGCAGCTTTAGCTATCTTCGGCGAGACTATCTTCAATATTCAAGCTGCTATCATCATAATCAACATTATCTTCATCAACAACATCAACGCGGAATCTGCGCCTTAGAAAATTCAATGTTGATAAGACATTTTGTCCCTGTAAACAAACTAATAGAATGTGAATAAAAAAACGTCTTTTCAAATTATATAAACATTTTTTCTCTTTATTGATTGTCTACAAACATTTTTTTCCTTGAAATTTCGAGATGAACAGTTTTATTTAGGGCCATGGTATGTCAATGTAAATCTTTTCTCGTTGATTGCTTGCATTGTTGCCTCTGACATTTTAGCATATCGTGATGGAAGGAAAACCTGGGGAGGGTGCAAGAAAAAACAATTATTAACATATACATTTTCTTATTTTTAATGGATTACTTACTTGAAAGTCGCGCAGATCGCAAAGAATGGCATTTCGATATATAGTTGTGCAAATTTTTACTTCTTGGATATCGTATGGCATGCCGACGGTCAAATTTGTTAATTTAATTGTGTTTCTAAAAGTTGTTGCCGCAAGTTATTATAGCTCTACTTCAGGATCCATTATTGTGTTGTTGTTGTTGTCGTGAAAATATCTAAATTATGTGACAATATTAAATATGAATAAATGAAAAAAAAAATAATAACTTACCGTTTTGAAGTTTGCCTGTTAAATGATGAAGTGTTCTGACCACAACTCGCTTATATATCACCACAGCTAAACAACTCTACCTCTCGTCCATTCAGTCACTCATTCGCGAATACACACACACACACACTCTCTCTCTCTTCATATGCATAATTTTAGTGAGGACACATATAGAGTGCAGACGTGTTCGGGCGTGTTTCTATTCGATCGAACGATTACAACTTAGAAATTGATTTGTTTTTTATTTTTTTTCTGCTGACGCCGCAATTATACAATATGATGAAATTCATATAATCACTCGTTGACTCATCAACACACTTAAAAATTAAGTCCGTTTTCTTGACGCCGCAGTTACACAATATGATGAAATTCATATAATCACTCGTTGACTCATCAATACACTTAAAAATTGAGTTCATTTTCTTCACGCCGCAGTTACACAATATGATGAAATTCCTTTTTTTTCTTTGTTTTTATTTTTTTATTTATTTTTTTATTTGTTTTTTAATTTTTTTTTTATTTTTTTTTATTTTTCCCATTTTTTTAAATTATCTTTATTTTTTTTTATTTTTTTACGGAGATACCAACCCACACCCGAGGCACCAACCAATAGCCGTGACGCCATCCCCCCACCCCACCGCCCTAGTTTAAAAAATCCGCACTATTTCAACAAAATCCGCCGTTTCAAAAAAAATTCGCCCTGTTTCAAAAAAATCCGCCCTATTTGGGAAATCTCTAGCCGGGGCACCAACACCTATCGGAGCACCAACCCCTAGGCGGGACACCAACCCCCAGCCGGGACACCACCCCCCTCTGCCGACAAACGACCAATCGTGACGTCATTGATCCCTACGGATTTCTTGTCATCAACAAAGATGATCCTATAGATAATGGACGTTATAGAAAAGGATTTGATATTCTCATTCGACTATAAAACCTTTACACATCAAAACATTTGTAGTTAGTATAAATATATATCCGCAGCTGATCACACTCTCATCCTCAATATAGAAATAGAAAAATAAATTCATAATGGGTGAGAAAATAAAAAAAGAACAAGTGCTAGCAGATCTTATAAACACTAGGAGGGTGTTGAGGAAAAAGTTTAATAGTATCAAAAATCGAGCTTTAATGACAGACGACCTATTGGAAAATGCTTTTAAGCCCATCACTAAACCGAACTAGTCGAAGGTGTTAAGAAACATACTAATTATAATGATGATGATAATGAAGTGAAAATAGAATTTGACAGCCAATTTCTAAACAGGAATCCTCCAAAAATTAATACAAGCACTCCGAAAACAAACAAACAAAGAAAAACAAATAAACAAAATACTCTTGATATGAGTAAGGAATACACTTTCTATACACAGCGAAATGAAAGCAACAACCACGACATTAGAAGCAGTAGGACCAACAATAACAGCAATAACAACAACAACACAATCTCATTGGATCTAACAGAGTTGGAGCGAGATAAGAAATTAGATAAAGTTTATGGTCCGTATTAAGATTTACATGATAAATGGAGAATGGGTAATGCCGAATTTCAATTGGGCGCCAATGAGATCACCATTAATGGCAATAAATGGTCTATTACAGCGGGTCTTATTGAATTGTTGCTCTACAAAACACCTAAGCACTATAACGAAGATGACTTGCGAGAATATAAGAAAGTTTTAAATGAAACAAATGCTCATAAGCGTAGACATGATAAAAACGAACAAATCAAAGCAACTAAGCAATCAAGTATAAAACAATTATAAAATCATTATTCCAGAATGATAAAAGACGATCTGGTTTAATGAGAGTAAATACCCAGAAACCGAATTATATATATTGGGATGATCCTAATGAATTAGTCAATCGATTAAGACTTTTGGTTTCATCGCAATCAGCTGGTCACACGAATCATAATAATGAAATTATATCCATCGTTGAAGAACTTCGCGAACCAGATATTATACATATTAACATTGATATACTCGAGAAACGAATAAATACTTTATTAGTATTTTATAAACAAAAAAATGATAGATTAAGACATTTGATTTCATCACAATCAGCTGATCACATGAGTCATAGCAATGAAATTATATCCATCATTGAAGAAGAAGAAGAAGAAGAATTGAGAGAGACCAATATATATATATATATATATATATATATATATATATATATATATATATATATATAATTGTGTAAAATCTACATTTACATGGCCAGTCCAAAAATTAGTGTTGACAAGTTCGGTAGTTCATCACATCATCGGGATAAGCATTTGAGAAAAGTCTTAGGCTTTAATTTGGATCGCGAAAAGAATATCAATCTTCATTTTAAACGGTTGAAAATTTTAAGTTTACCCGTTGATGACGATGATGCAGTATCCAAAGTATTTGTTGTGTTACGTGCGTCCGCCACCCCATCAATTAATCATTTTGTAATTTTAATGTAATTTGTTTTAAGGTGGTATGATGGTAAGGTGGTGGAGGAGTTGCACGATCCAGAAGTGAGTTTTCGAACACGCCCCGATTCGGGTGTGGATCGTGCAGTTCTTCGAGTTCGAATTCGGTTTTCGAACTGGACGTGAATGGGGAGCGAAATGAGAGAGACAGGAGGATGTTAAAATTCGGTTTGTTATGATTCCGTTGTTGACGGTTGTCGAGAAGAAACAAAGAAAGACAGTTGGTTGTGAGTACAGAGTTAAAAAAGTCAGATAGCAAAAGGAAGGGAAGACGAATCACGTTTTTCAGTTTTTTTTTTTTTTTTTTTTTTTGAAGAATAAGTTTGTTATTTTTATCCGTTGTTTTTGATCGCACGAAGCGAATAAGTTATTTTTGGTTTTTGCTGTTGTTAATCGCATCTTTAATTGAAATTTATGTAAGGCCAAAATGAATTAACTGGAGGAATAAAGAAATACACGTCCGTCGTGGTTGAAGAAGTATCCCGCTGTGGTTTAAATTGGCTTTGCTGGAACCCGAGGTGCGGCTAGTCGAGCGAAGAAGGAGATGCCCCTTGTTTTAAGTCCCCGGAAACTACGGTTAGTGCGGTGAATTAAATTAGTTATCAAGGCGTATCAACGAATTGGACCAGAAGATTTACCGTGCCCGCTCCGTTACCAGGTCGGGTAGCCGCGAACGGCACGCAACGGACTGTTACGCCGAAAATTGCCACCAACGTGGGAAATACCTGCATGCGCGTCCCGTAAGCCACCGGCACTGTTCCCTCGGCCATACGACTGCTGTAGAAGGGAACTTCTAAATTGATGTTGAATAGACTTTCCCCAACACCTGGCGCAGACTTTTCCTTATTTATATAACAACTACTACAGTACGTAAGACGGATAATATGAACAAATATTGCAACCGGCGCTAACCGGGTACCATTTCTACATCACCTGACTTTATATTACAGTTGTTGATAAAGTAAATCAAACGTTTTTAAATGTTCAAAAAGACAACACACGATTAAACAATAAAATTGCTCTGGAAATTAAAAAAATAGCGTCAAATCTTCAAAGCGATAGAGACGCCCGTACGAAATCGATTAACGCGATAAAGGAGTAAACTAAAAAGGCTTTAGAATCAAACCTAACCCACATTGAAGATAGATTTGGAGGGTTTGAAGATTACTCGTTCCGAAAATTTATCGAGTAAAAATCCTCCAGAATTGTTGAAGAGCATCAAAAATAATAATAATAATAATAACAACAATAGTAATAATAAGAAGAAGAAAAGAATAATAAAACATTTGATAAGATATGAATACTCGTATTGATGATGATGATGATGAAAAGAGAAGTATTGTGAATGAACTTCATAGACAGGCTCGTAGAAATTTCAAAAGGCAGCGAGTAATCACAAAAGGAATAGATGATCTCTGGCAAGCGGACTTAGTTGAGATGGGTGCATATTCAAAATTTAACCGAAGTTATCGTTTTCTCTAAACAATCATAGATCCTTTTTCAAAATTTGCTTCGGCTGTGCCGCTAAAACTAGAAATACTTCTGATGTTACAAAGGCTATGAAAAGTATATCTGTCGGAGAGGAACGATCACCAAAATATTTACAAACCGATCATGGAAAGGAGTTCTTCAACGAAATTTTCCAAAATCTACTGAGAAAGAATGGTGTTAATCATTATTCAACGTAAAGCGTTGTAAAGGCATCAATAATCGAACGATTCAATAGAACCCTTAAGAGTCTAATGTGGAAGGAATTCAGCTATAATGGATCATACGAGTGGTTGAAATATTTACAACAATTACTCTCAGATTACATTTAAGACCAAAAAAACGCAATGATTTTGTATAATGACAATATAGAGTAATAGAAAATTCGAACCTCTCACCACTTCTTCATTGTCATTCAAGCGAGAAACATTATCGAGAGGCAGACCACCGGCTCGTCGCCATCATCAACAACATCAACGAAGCGAAAAAAGGAATAGAAAAAACTGAGTGCAATCAACAAAAAATACTTAAAATCGTTAAAACTTCAAATCAAACCATGAATCCGGTTTTAAATGTTTCGCAGAAACCCATCTACGATGAAAGCATTATAAAAAAAGAATATCATGGTTATATACCGTACTTACAAGCCTATAAAAATAACGATGAAATTAGAATATCTATTCAGAATCAAGATCTCTATCTGCTGCCTTGTGAGAGTTACATTTATGTTGAAGGATTCGTATCATTGGACAATGGAATAAAATCGAAAAATATTAAACTGAAAAACAATTGCATGGCGTTCTTGTTTGAGGAAATTCGCTATGAAATCAATGGAGTTGAGATAGATCGCACCCGATATACGGGAATAACATCGATGATTAAAAATGTTGTCTTATTGAATCATAACGAGAGCACAATGTTAAACAATGCCGGATGGTTCGTGACGGAGGAGGATCATCTTATTGAAAGTGGTTATTTAAATGTTTGTGTTCCACTTAAAATGCTTTTAGGATTTGCCGAAGACTTTAATAAAATAATTTTAAACTCTAAGCATGAGCTCATACTACTACGATCAAAATCGGATTCAAATGCTGTCTACTCGACTGAAGCAGGCGAAAAAGTTCAGCTAAACATCTTGAATATCACATGGAAAGTTCCTCACGTACAGTTGGCAGATTTCTCAAAATTGGGAATTCTGAAAACAATAAACACTGGACAGAGTTTGAAAATGGCATTTCGAAGTTGGGATTGTCATTTTAATCCGGTGCTATCACAGGGAATGCATAACTTGTGGATGGTGAAACTTTCTCCGCAAACCGAAAGACCGCGATTTATATTAATTGTTTTTCAAAATCCAACAACTGGCTTGCAACATTGTGATTTATCAGACGTAAAAGTACATCTAAACTCTGACACATATCCATATGATGATCTAAAAATCAACTTTACTCGAAATCGTTATGCTCTTCTTTATGAGATGTATTCCAAATTTCAACAGATTTATTACATACGAGAACCACCACATCTGCCATCACGAGACGAATTTGCAAAAGTAGCTCCAATTATTGTGGTCGACGTAACGCATCAAAACGAAAGTACTAAAATGGGACCTATTGATATCAAAGTAGAGCTTACTACTAATACAAATTTACTGCCAAACACAACAGCGTATTGCGTTCTCATACATGATCGACTCGTGGAATATACACCGCTTACGGGCGATATTAGAAGAGCTGTTTAGTCGATGATTAAATTAAAAAGGGGCCACACGTCTCACTCCCCCTCCCGCTACAGAAAAGAAGAATTATGGAGCAACATTTTATAACTATAGACGTGCAAGGATTTAAAGTGAAAAATAACAAATACATTTTGAAAGAAATAACCGTCTGTTTTAGTTTCCATCAATATCATCATTTTCTCGTTAAATCGCCTTATAACTTTAATAAATTATCACCTAAAGATCATAGACAAGTGAATTGGCTAAGTAAAAATGATCATAATCTTTCTTGGAATCTCGGAAATATGCCCTACAAGAAAGTTGTGCAAATTTTTACTTCTTGGATATCGTATGGCATGCCGACGGTCAAATTTGTTAATTTAATTGTGTTTCTAAAAGTTGTTGCCGCAAGTTGATATAGCTCTACTTCAGGATCCATTATTATGTTGTCGTGAAAATATCTAAATTATGTGACAATATTAAATATGAATAAATGAAAAAAAAAATAATAACTTACCGTTTTGAAGTTTGCCTGTTAAATGATGAAGTGTTCTGACCACAACTCGCTTATATATCACCACAGCTAAACAACTCTACCTCTCGTCCATTCAGTCACTCATTCGCGAATACACACACACACACACTCCCTCTCTCTTCATATGCATAATTTTAGTGAGGACACATATAGAGTGCAGACGTGTTCGGGCGTGTTTCTATTCGATCGAACGATTACAACTTAGAAATTGATTTGTTTTTTTTTTTTTTCTGCTGACGCCGCAATTATACAATATGATGAAATTCATATAATCACTCGTTGACTCATCAACACACTTAAAAATTAAGTCCGTTTTCTTGACGCCGCAGTTACACAATATGATGAAATTCATATAATCACTCGTTGACTCATCAATACACTTAAAAATTGAGTTCATTTTCTTCACGCCGCAGTTACACAATATGATGAAATTCCTTTTTTTCTTTGTTTTTATTTTTTTATTTATTTTTTTATTTGTTTTTTAATTTTTTTTTATTTTTTTTTATTTTTTCCATTTTTTTTAAATTTTCTTTTTTTTTTTTATTTTTTTACGGAGATACCAACCCACACCCGAGGCACCAACTAATAGCCGTGACGCCACCCCCCCACCCCACCGCCCTAGTTAAAAAAATCCGCACTATTTCAACAAAATCCGCCGTTTCAAACAAAATTCGCCCTGTTTCAAAAAAATCCGCCCTATTTGGGAAATCTCTAGCCGGGGCACCAACACCTATCAGGACACCAACCCCCAGCCGGGACACCACCCCCCTCTGCCGACAAACGACCAATCGTGACGTCACTGATCCCTACGGATTTCTTGTCATCAACAAAGATGATCTTATAGATAATGGACGTTATAGAAAAGGATTTGATATTCTCATTCGACTATAAAACCTTTACACATCAAAACATTTGTAGTTAGTATAAATATATATGCGCAGCTGATCACACTCTCATCCTCAATATAGAAATAGAAAAATAAATTCATAATGGGTGAGAAAATAAAAAAAGAACAAGTGCTAGCAGATCTTATAAACACTAGGAGGGTGTTGAGGAAAAAGTTTAATAGTATCAAAAATCGAGGTTTAATGACAGACGACCTATTGGAAAATGCTTTTAAGCCCATCACTAAACCGAACTAGTCGAAGGTGTTAAGAAACATACTAATTATAATGATGATGATAATGAAGTGAAAATAGAATTTGACAGCCAATTTCTAAACAGGAATCCTCCAAAAATTAATACAAGCACTCCGAAAACAAACAAACAAAGAAAAACAAATAAACAAAATACTCTTGATATGAGTAAGGAATACACTTTCTATACACAGCGAAATGAAAGCAACAACCACGACATTAGAAGCAGTAGGACCAACAATAACAGCAATAACAACAACAACACAATCTCATTGGATCTAACAGAGTTGGTGCGAGATAAGAAATTAGATAAAGTTTATGGTCCATATTAAGATTTACATGATAAATGGAGAATGGGTAATGCCGAATTTCAATTGGGCGCCAATGAGATCACCATTAATGGCAATAAATGGTCTATTACAGCGGGTCTTATTGAGTTGTTGCTCTACAAAACACCTAAGCACTATAACGAAGATGACTTGCGAGAATATAAGAAAGTTTTAAATGAAACAAATGCTCATAAGCGTAGACATGATAAAAACGAACAAATCAAAGCAACTAAGCAATCAAGTATAAAACAATTATAAAATCATTATTCCAGAATGATAAAAGACGATCTGGTTTAATGAGAGTAAATACCCAGAAACCGAATTATATATATTGGGATGATCCTAATGAATTAGTCAATCGATTAAGACTTTTGGTTTCATCGCAATCAGCTGGTCACACGAATCATAATAATGAAATTATATCCATCGTTGAAGAACTTTGCGAACCAGATATTATACATATTAACATTGATATACTCGAGAAACGAATAAATACTTTATTAGTATTTTATAAACAAAAAAATGATAGATTAAGACATTTGATTTCATCACAATCAGCTGATCACATGAGTCATAGCAATGAAATTATATCCATCATTGAAGAAGAAGAAGAAGAAGAATTGAGAGAGACCAATATATATATATATATATATATATATATATATATATATATATATAAATGTATATATATATATATATATATATATATATATATATATATATATATATATAATTGTGTAAAATCTACATTTACATGGCCAGTCCAAAAATGAGTGTTGACAAGTTCGGTAGTTCATCACATCATCGGGATAAGCATTTGAGAAAAGTCTTAGGCTTTAATTTGGATCGCGAAAAGAATATCAATCTTCATTTTAAACGGTTGAAAAATTTAAGTTTACCCGTTGATGACGATGATGCAGTATCCAAAGTATTTGTTGTGTTACGTGCGTCCGCCACCCCATCAATTAATCATTTTGTAATTTTAATGTAATTTGTTTTAAGGTGGTATGATGGTAAGGTGGTGGAGGAGTTGCACGATCCAGAAGTGAGTTTTCGAACACGCCCCGATTCGGGTGTGGATCGTGCAGTTCTTCGAGTTCGAATTCGGTTTTCGAACTGGACGTGAATGGGGAGCGAAATGAGAGAGACAGGAGGATGTTAAAATTCGGTTTGTTATGATTCCGTTGTTGACGGTTGTCGAGAAGAAACAAAGAAAGACAGTTGGTTGTGAGTACAGAGTTAAAAAAGTCAGATAGCAAAAGGAAGGGAAGACGAATCACGTTTTTCAGTTTTTTTTTTTTTTTTTTTTTTTTTGAAGAATAAGTTTGTTCTTTTTATCCGTTGTTTTTGGTCGCACGAAGCGAATAAGTTATTTTTGGATTTTGCTGTTGTTAATCGCATCTTTAATTGAAATTTATGTAAGGCCAAAATGAATTAACTGGAGGAATAAAGAAATACACGTCCGTCGTGGTTGAAGAAGTATCCCGCTGTGGTTTAAATTGGCTTTGCTGGAACCCGAGGTGCGGCTACTCGAGCGAAGAAGGAGATGCCCCTTGTTTTAAGTCCCCGGAAACTACGGTTAGTGCGGTGAATTAAATTAGTTATCAAGGCGCATCAACGAATTGGACCAGAAGATTTACCGTGGCCGCTCCGTTACCAGATCGGGTAGCCGCGAACGGCACGCAACGGACTGTTACGCCGAAAATTGCCACCAACGTGGGGAATACCTGCATGCGCGTCCCGTAAGCCACCGGCACTGTTCCCTCGGCCATACGACTGCTGTAGAAGGGAACTTCTAAATTGATGTTGAATAGACTTTCCCCAACACCTGGCGCAGACTTTTCCTTATTTATATAACAACTACTACACTACGTAAGACGGATAATATGAACAAATATTGCAACCGGCGCTAACCGGGTACCATTTCCACATCACCTGACTTTATATTACAGTTGTTGATAAAGCGAATCAAACGTTTTTAAAAGTTCAAAAAGACAACACACGATTAAACAATAAAATTGCTCTGGAAATTAAAAAAATAGCATCAAATCTTCAAAGCGATAGAGACGCCCGTACGAAATCGATTAACGCGATAAAGGAGTAAACTAAAAAGGCTTTAGAATCAAACCTAACCCACATTGAAGATAGATTTGGACGGTTTGAAGATTACTCGTTCCGAAAATTTATCGAGTAAAAATCCTCCAGAATTGTTGAAGAGCATCAAAAATAATAATAATAATAATAACAACAATAGTAATAATAAGAAGAAGAAAAGAATAATAAAACATTTGATAAGATATGAATACTCGTATTGATGATGATGATGATGAAAAGACAAGTATTGTGAATGAACTTCATAGACAGGCTCGTAGAAATTTCAAAAGGCAGCGAGTAATCACAAAAGGAATAGATGATCTCTGGCAAGCGGACTTAGTTGAGATGGGTGCATTTTCAAAATTTAACCGAAGTTATCGTTTTCTCTAAACAATCATAGATGCTTTTTCAAAATTTGCTTCGGCTGTGCCGCTAAAACTAGAAATACTTCTGATGTTACAAAGGCTATGAAAAGTATATTTGTCGGAGAGGAACGATCACCAAAACATTTACAAACCGATCATGGAAAGGAGTTCTTCAACGAAATTTTCCAAAATCTACTGAGAAAGAATGGTGTTAATCATTATTCAACGTAAAGCGTTGTAAAGGCATCAATAATCGAACGATTCAATAGAACCCTTAAGAGTCTAATGTGGAAGGAATTCAGCTATAATGGATCATACGAGTGGTTGAAATATTTACAACAATTACTCTCAGATTACATTTAAGACCGAAAAAACGCAATGATTTTCTATAATGACAATATAGAGTAATAGAAAATTCGAACCTCTCACCACTTCTTCATTGTCATTCAAGCGAGAAACATTATCGAGAGGCAGACCACCGGCTCGTCGCCATCATCAACAACATCAACGAAGCGAAAAAAGGAATATAAAAAACTGAGTGCAATCAACAAAAAATACTTAAAATCGTTAAAACTTCAGATCAAACCATGAATCCGGTTTTAAATGTTTCGCAGAAACCCATCTACGATGAAAGCATTATAAAAAAAGAATATTATGGTTATATACCGCACTTACAAGGCTATAAAAATAACGATGAAATTAGAATATCTATTCAGAATCAAGATCTCTATCTGCTGCCTTGTGAGAGTTACATTTATTTTGAAGGATTCGTATCATTGGACAATGGAATAAAATCGAATAATATTAAGCTGAAAAACAATTGCATGGCGTTCTTGTTTGAGGAAATTCGCTATGAAATCAATGGAGTTGAGATAGATCGCACCCGATATATGGGAATAACATCGATGATTAAAAATGTTGTCTTATTGAATCATAACGAGAGCACAATGTTAAACAATGCCGGATGGTTCGTGACGGAGGAGGATCATCTTATTGAAAGTGGTTATTTAAATGTTTGTGTTCCACTTAAAATGCTGTTAGGATTTGCCGAAGACTTTAATAAAATAACTTTAAACTCTAAGCATGAGCTCATAATACTACGATCAAAATCTGATTCAAATGCTGTCTACTCGACTGAAGCAGGCGGAAAAGTTCAGCTAAACATCTTGAATATCACATGGAAAGTTCCTCACGTACAGTTGGCAGATTTCTCAAAATTGGGAATTCTCAAAACAATAAACACTGGACAGAGTTTGAAAATGGCATTTCGAAGTTGGGATTGTCATTTTAATCCGGTGCTATCACAGGGAATGCATAACTTGTGGATGGCGAAACTTTCTCCGCAAACCGAAAGACCGCGATTTATATTAATTGTTTTTCAAAATCCAACAACTGGCTTGCAACATTGTGATTTATCAGACGTAAAAGTACATCTAAACTCTGACACATATCCATATGATGATCTAAAAATCAACTTTACTCGAAATCGTTATGCTCTTCTTTATGAGATGTATTCCAAATTTCAACAGATTTATTACATACGAGAACCACCACATCTGCCATCACGAGACGAATTTGCAAAAGTAGCTCCAATTATTGTGGTCGACGTAACGCATCAAAACGAAAGTACTAACATGGGACCTATTGATATCAAAGTAGAGCTTACTACTAATACAAATTTACTACCAAACACAACAGCGTATTGCGTTCTCGTACATGATCGACTCGTGGAATATACACCGCTTACGGGCGATATTAGAAGAGCTGTTTAGTCGATGATTAAATTAAAAAGGGGCCACACGTCTCACTCCCCCTCCCGCTACAGAAAAGAAGAATTATGGAGCAACATTTTATAACTATAGACGTGCAAGGATTTAAAGTGAAAAATAACAAATTCATTTTGAAAGAAATAACCGTCTGTTTTAGTTTCCATCAATATCATCATTTTCTCGTTAAATCGCCTTATAACTTTAATAAATTATCACCTAAAGATCATAGACAAGTGAATTGGCTAAGTAAAAATGATCATAATCTTTCTTGGAATCTCGGAAATATGCCCTACAAGAGCGTACACAACTTTCTAAAGCATAACATAAAATCTGACGATAGAATTTACACCAAAGGAATTGAAAAGAACGAAATGGATCTCTACCATCATTGGCGAAGCTACAAATCGACAAGTCTACAATATCGAAGATTATGGATGCAGTAGCAGCTTTAGCTATCTTCGGCGAGACTATCTTCAATATTCAAGCTGCTATCATCATAATCAACATTATCTTCATCAACAACAACAACGCGGAATCTGCGCCTTAGAAATTTCAATGTTGATAAGACATTTTGTCCCTGTAAACAAACTAATAGAATGTGAATACAAAAACGTCTTTTCAAATTATATAAACATTTTTTCTCTTTATTGATTGTCTACAAACATTTTTTTACTTGAAATTTCGAGATGAGCAGTTTTATTTAGGGGTCCATGGTATGTCAATGTAAATCTTTTCTCGTTGATTGCTTGCATTGTTGCCTCTGACATTTTAGCATATCGTGATGGAAGGAAAACCTGGGGAGGGTGCAAGAAAAAACAATTATTAACATATACATTTTCTTATTTTTAATGGATTACTTACTTGAAAGTCGCGCAGATCGCAAAGAATGGCATTTCGATATATAGTTGTGCAAATTTTTACTTCTTGGATATCGTATGGCATGCCGACGGTCAAATTTGTTAATTTAATTGTCTTTCTAAAAGTTGTTGCCGCAAGTTGATATAGCTCTACTTCAGGATCCATTATTGTGTTGTTGTTGTTGTCGTGAAAATATCTAAGTTTTGTGACAATATTAAATATGAATAAATGAAAAAAAAATAATAACTTACCGTTTTGAAGTTTGCGTGTTAAATGATGAAGTGTTCTGACCACAACTCGCTTATATATCACCACAGCTAAACAACTCTACCTCTCGTCCATTCAGTCACTCATTCGCGAATACACACACACACACTCTCTCTCTCTTCATATGCATAATTTTAGTGAGGACACATATAGAGTGCAGACGTGTTCGGGCGTGTTTCTATTCGATCGAACGATTACAACTTAGAAATTGATTTGTTTTTTATTTTTTTTCTGCTGACGCCGCAATTATACAATATGATGAAATTCATATAATCACTCGTTGACTCATCAACACACTTAAAAATTAAGTCCGTTTTCTTGACGCCGCAGTTACACAATATGATGAAATTCATATAATCACTCGTTGACTCATCAATACACTTAAAAATTGAGTTCATTTTCTTCACGCCGCAGTTACACAATATGATGAAATTCCTTTTTTTTCTTTGTTTTTATTTTTTTATTTATTTTTTTATTTGTTTTTTAATTTTTTTTTATTTTTTTTTATTTTTTCCATTTTTTTTAAATTCTCTTTATTTTTTTTATTTTTTACGGAGATACCAACCCACACCCGAGGCACCAACCAATAGCCGTGACGCCATCCCCCCACCCCACCGTCCTAGTTAAAAAAATCCGCACTATTTCAACAAAATCCGCCGTTTCAAAAAAAATTCGCCCTGTTTCAAAAAAATCCGCCCTATTTGGGAAATCTCTAGCCGGGGCACCAACACCTATCGGAGCACCAACCCCTAGGCGGGACACCAACCCCCAGCCGGGACACCACCCCCCTCTGCCGACAAACGACCAATCGTGACGTCATTGATCCCTACGGATTTCTTGTCATCAACAAAGATGATCTTATAGATAATGGACGTTATAGAAAAGGATTTGATATTCTCATTCGACTATAAAACCTTTACACATCAAAACATTTGTAGTTAGTATAAATATATATCCGCAGCTGATCACACTCTCATCCTCAATATAGAAATAGAAAAATAAATTCATAATGGGTGAGAAAATAAAAAAAGAACAAGTGCTAGCAGATCTTATAAACACTAGGAGGGTGTTGAGGAAAAAGTTTAATAGTATCAAAAATCGAGGTTTAATGACAGACGACCTATTGGAAAATGCTTTTAAGCCCATCACTAAACCGAACTAGTCGAAGGTGTTAAGAAACATACTAATTATAATGATGATGATAATGAAGTGAAAATAGAATTTGACAGCCAATTTCTAAACAGGAATCCTCCAAAAATTAATACAAGCACTCCGAAAACAAACAAACAAAGAAAAACAAATAAACAAAATACTCTTGATATGAGTAAGGAATACACTTTCTATACACAGCGAAATGAAAGCAACAACCACGACATTAGAAGCAGTAGGACCAACAATAACAGCAATAACAACAACAACACAATCTCATTGGATCTAACAGAGTTGGAGCGAGATAAGAAATTAGATAAAGTTTATGGTCCATATTAAGATTTACATGATAAATGGAGAATGGGTAATGCCGAATTTCAATTGGGCGCCAATGAGATCACCATTAATGGCAATAAATGGTCTATTACAGCGGGTCTTATTGAATTGTTGCTCTACAAAACACCTAAGCACTATAACGAAGATGACTTGCGAGAATATAAGAAAGTTTTAAATGAAACAAATGCTCATAAGCGTAGACATGATAAAAACGAACAAATCAAAGCAACTAAGCAATCAAGTATAAAACAATTATAAAATCATTATTCCAGAATGATAAAAGACGATCTGGTTTAATGAGAGTAAATACCCAGAAACCGAATTATATATATTGGGATGATCCTAATGAATTAGTCAATCGATTAAGACTTTTGGTTTCATCGCAATCAGCTGGTCACACGAATCATAATAATGAAATTATATCCATCGTTGAAGAACTTCGCGAACCAGATATTATACATATTAACATTGATATACTCGAGAAACGAATAAATACTTTATTAGTATTTTATAAACAAAAAAATGATAGATTAAGACATTTGATTTCATCACAATCAGCTGATCACATGAGTCATAGCAATGACATTATATCCATCATTGAAGAAGAAGAGGAAGAAGAATTGAGAGAGACCAATATATATATATATATATATATATATATATATATATATATATATAATATATATATATATATAATTGTGTAAAATCTACATTTACATGGCCAGTCCAAAAATGAGTGTTGACAAGTTCGGTAGTTCATCACATCATCGGGATAAGCATTTGAGAAAAGTCTTAGGCTTTAATTTGGATCGCGAAAAGAATATCAATCTTCATTTTAAACGGTTGAAAAATTTAAGTTTACCCGTTGATGACGATGATGCAGTATCCAAAGTATTTGTTGTGTTACGTGCGTCCGCCACCCCATCAATTAATCATTTTGTAATTTTAATGTAATTTGTTTTAAGGTGGTATGGTGGTAAGGTGGTGGAGGAGTTGCACGACCCAGAAGTGAGTTTTCGAACACGCCCCGATTCGGGTGTGGATCGTGCAGTTCTTCGAGTTCGAATTCGGTTTTCGAACTGGACGTGAATGGGGAGCGAAATGAGAGAGACAGGAGGATGTTAAAATTCGGTTTGTTATGATTCCGTTGTTGACGGTTGTCGAGAAGAAACAAAGAAAGACAGTTGGTTGTGAGTACAGAGTTAAAAAAGTCAGATAGCAAAAGGAAGGGAAGACGAATCACGTTTTTCAGTTTTTTTTTTTTTTTTTGAAGAATAAGTTTGTTCTTTTTATCCGTTGTTTTTGATCGCACGAAGCGAATAAGTTATTTTTGGTTTTTGCTGTTGTTAATCGCATCTTTAATTGAAATTTATGTAAGGCCAAAATGAATTAACTGGAGGAATAAAGAAATACACGTCCGTCGTAGTTGAAGAAGTATCCCACTGTGGTTTAAATTGGCTTTGCTGGAACCCGAGGTGCGGCTACTCGAGCGAAGAAGGAGATGCCCCTTGTTTTAAGTCCCCGGAAACTACGGTTAGTGCGGTGAATTAAATTAGTTATCAAGGCGTATCAACGAATTGGACCAGAAGATTTACCGTGGCCGCTCCGTTACCAGATCGGGTAGCCGCGAACGGCACGCAACGGACTGTTACGCCGAAAATTGCCACCAACGTGGGAAATACCTGCATGCGCGTCCCGTAAGCCACCGGGACTGTTCCCTCGGCCATACGACTGCTGTAGAAGGGAGCTTCTAAATTGATGTTGAATAGACTTTCCCCAACACCTGGCGCAGACTTTTCCTTATTTATATAACAACTACTACACTACGTAAGACGGATAATATGAACAAATATTGCAACCGGCGCTAACCGGGTACCATTTCTACATCATCTGACTTTATATTACAGTTGTTGATAAAGTGAATCAAACGTTTTTAAATGTTCAAAAAGACAACACACGATTAAACAATAAAATTGTTCTGGAAATTAAAAAAATAGCATCAAATCTTCAAAGCGATAGAGACGCCCGTACGAAATCGATTAACGCGATAAAGGAGTAAACTAAAAAGGCTTTAGAATCAAACCTAACCCACATTGAAGATAGATTTGGACGGTTTCAAGATTACTCGTTCCGAAAATTTATCGAGTAAAAATCCTCCAGAATTGTTGAAGAGCATCAAAAATAATAATAATAATAATAACAACAATAGTAATAATAAGAAGAAGAAAAGAATAATAAAACATTTGATAAGATATGAATACTCGTATTGATGATGATGATGATGAAAAGAGAAGTATTGTGAATGAACTTCATAGACAAAAAAAAAAAAATTTGCTTCGGCTGTGCCGCTAAAACTAGAAATACTTCTGATGTTACAAAGGCTATGAAAAGTATATTTGTCGGAGAGGAACGATCACCAAAACATTTACAAACCGATCATGGAAAGGAGTTCTTCAACGAAATTTTCCAAAATCTACTGAGAAAGAATGGTGTTAATCATTATTCAACGTAAAGCGTTGTAAAGGCATCAATAATCGAACGATTCAATAGAACCCTTAAGAGTCTAATGTGGAAGGAATTCAGCTATAATGGATCATACGAGTGGTTGAAATATTTACAACAATTACTCTCAGATTACATTTAAGACCGAAAAAACGCAATGATTTTCTATAATGACAATATAGAGTAATAGAAAATTCGAACCTCTCACCACTTCTTCATTGTCATTCAAGCGAGAAACATTATCGAGAGGCAGACTACCGGCTCGTCGCCATCATCAACAACATCAACGAAGCGAAAAAAGGAATAGAAAAAACTGAGTGCAATCAACAAAAAATACTTAAAATCGTTAAAACTTCAGATCAAACCATGAATCCGGTTTTAAATGTTTCGCAGAAACCCATCTACGATGAAAGCATTATAAAAAAAGAATATCATGGTTATATACCGTACTTACAAGCCTATAAAAATAACGATGAAATTAGAATATCTATTCAGAATCAAGATCTCTATCTGCTGCCTTGTGAGAGTTACATTTATGTTGAAGGATTCGTATCATTGGACAATGGAATAAAATCGAATAATATTAAACTGAAAAACAATTGCATGACGTTCTTGTTTGAGAAAATTCGCTATGAAATCAATGGAGTTGAGATAGATCGCACCCGATATACGGGAATAACATCGATGATTAAAAATGTTGTCTTATTGAATCATAACGAGAGCACAATGTTAAACAATGCCGGATGGTTCGTGACGGAGGAGGATCATCTTATTGAAAGTGGTTATTTAAATGTTTGTGTTCCACTTAAAATGCTTTTAGGATTTGCCGAAGACTTTAATAAAATAATTTTAAACTCTAAGCATGAGCTCATACTACTACGATCAAAATCTGATTCAAATGCTGTCTATTCGACTGAAGCAGGCGAAAAAGTTCAGCTAAACATCTTGAATATCACATGAAAAGTTCCTCACGTACAGTTGGCAGATTTCTCAAAATTGGGAATTCTCAAAACAATAAACACTGGACAGAGTTTGAAAATGGCATTTCGAAGTTGGGATTGTCATTTTAATCCGGTGCTATCACAGGGAATGCATAACTTGTGGATGGTGAAACTTTCTTCGTAAACCGAAAGACCGCGATTTATATTAATTGTTTTTCAAAATCCAACAACTGGCTTGCAACATTGTGATTTATCAGACGTAAAAGTACATCTAAACTCTGACACATATCCATATGATGATCTAAAAATCAACTTTACTCGAAATCGTTATGCTCTTCTTTATGAGATGTATTCCAAATTTCAACAGATTTATTACATACGAGAACCACCACATCTGCCATCACGAGACGAATTTGCAAAAGTAGCTCCAATTATTGTGGTCGACGTAACGCATCAAAACGAAAGTACTAAAATGGGACCTATTGATATCAAAGTAGAGCTTACTACTAATACAAATTTACTACCAAACACAACAGCGTATTGCGTTCTCATACATGATCGACTCGTGGAATATACACCGCTTACGGGCGATATTAGAAGAGCTGTTTAGTCGATGATTAAATTAAAAAGGGGCCACACGTCTCACTCCCCCTCCCGCTACAGAAAAGAAGAATTATGGAGCAACATTTTATAACTATAGACGTGCAAGGATTTAAAGTGAAAAATAACAAATTCATTTTGAAAGAAATAACCGTCTGTTTTAGTTTCCATCAATATCATCATTTTCTCGTTAAATCGCCTTATAACTTTAATAAATTATCACCTAAAGATCATAGACAAGTGAATTGGCTAAGTAAAAATGATCATAATCTTTCTTAGAATCTCGGAAATATGCCCTACAAGAGCGTACACAACTTTCTAAAGCAAAACATAAAATCTGACGATAGAATTTACACCAAAGGAATTGAAAAGAACGAAATGGATCTCTACCATCATTGGCGAAGCTACAAATCGACAAGTCTACAATATCGAAGATTATGGATGCAGTAGCAGCTTTAGCTATCTTCGGCGAGACTATCTTCAATATTCAAGCTGCTTTCATCATAATCAACATTATCTTCATCAACAACAACAACGCGGAATCTGCGCATTAGAAAATTCAATGTTGATAAGACATTTTGTCCCTGTAAACAAACTAATAGAATGTGAATAAAAAAACGTCTTTTCAAATTATATAAACATTTTTTCTCTTTATTGATTGTCTACAAACATTTTTTTCCTTGAAATTTCGAGATGAACAGTTTTATTTAGGGGTCCATGGTATGTCAATGTAAATCTTTTCTCGTTGATTGCTTGCATTGTTGCCTCTGACATTTTAGCATATCGTGATGGAAGGAAAACCTGGGGAGGGTGCAAGAAAAAACAATTATTAACATATACATTTTCTTATTTTTAATGGATTACTTACTTGAAAGTCGCGCAGATCGCAAAGAATGGCATTTCGATATATAGTTGTGCAAATTTTTACTTCTTGGATATCGTATGGCATGCCGACGGTCAAATTTGTTAATTTAATTGTCTTTCTAAAAGTTGTTGCCGCAAGTTGATATAGCTCTACTTCAGGATCCATTATTGTGTTGTTGTTGTTGTCGTGAAAATATCTAAATTATGTGACAATATTAAATATGAATAAATGAAAAAAAAAATAATAACTTACCGTTTTGAAGTTTGCGTGTTAAATGATGAAGTGTTCTGACCACAACTCGCTTATATATCACCACAGCTAAACAACTCTAACTCTCGTCCATTCAGTCACTCATTCGCGAATACACACACACACACACTCTCTCTCTCTCTCTTCATATGCATAATTTTAGTGAGGACACATATAGAGTGCAGACGTGTTCGGGCGTGTTTCTATTCGATCGAACGATTACAACTTAGAAATTGATTTGTTTTTTATTTTTTTTCTGCTGACGCCGCAATTATACAATATGATGAAATTCATATAATCACTCGTTGACTCATCAACACACTTAAAAATTAAGTCCGTTTTCTTGACGCCGCAGTTACACAATATGATGAAATTCATATAATCACTCGTTGACTCATCAATACACTTAAAAATTGAGTTCATTTTCTTCACGCCGCAGTTACACAATATGATGAAATTCCTTTTTTTTTGTTTTTATTTTTTTATTTATTTTTTTATTTGTTTTTTAATTTTTTTTTATTTTTTTTTATTTTTTCCATTTTTTTTAAATTTTCTTTATTTTTTTTATTTTTTTACGGAGATACCAACCCACACCCGAGGCACCAACCAATAGCCGTGAGGCCACCCCCCCACCCCACCGTCCTAGTTAAAAAAATCCGCACTATTTCAACAAAATCCGCCGTTTCAAAAAAAATTCGCCCTGTTTCAAAAAAATCCGCCCTATTTGGGAAATCTCTAGCCGGGGCACCAACACCTATCGGAGCACCAACCCCTAGGCGGGACACCAACCCCCAGCCGGGACACCAGCCCCCTCTGCCGACAAACGACCAATCGTGACGTCATTGATCCCTACGGATTTCTTGTCATCAACAAAGATGATCCTATAGATAATGGACGTTATAGAAAAGGATTTGATATTCTCATTCGACTATAAAACCTTTACACATCAAAACATTTGTAGTTAGTATAAATATATATGCGCAGCTGATCACACTCTCATCCTCAATATAGAAATAGAAAAAAAAAGAACAAGTGCTAGCAGATCTTATAAACACTAGGAGGGTGTTGAGGAAAAAGTTTAATAGTATCAAAAATCGAGGTTTAATGACAGACGACCTATTGGAAAATGCTTTTAAGCCCATCACTAAACCGAACTAGTCGAAGGTGTTAAGAAACATACTAATTATAATGATGATGATAATGAAGTGAAAATAGAATTTGACAGCCAATTTCTAAACAGGAATCCTCCAAAAATTAATACAAGCACTCCGAAAACAAACAAACAAAGAAAAACAAATAAACAAAATACTCTTGATATGAGTAAGGAATACACTTTCTATACACAGCGAAATGAAAGCAACAACCACGACATTAGAAGCAGTAGGACCAACAATAACAGCAATAACAACAACAACACAATCTCATTGGATCTAACAGAGTTGGAGCGAGATAAGAAATTAGATAAAGTTTATGGTCCATATTAAGATTTACATGATAAATGGAGAATGGGTAATGCCGAATTTCAATTGGGCGCCAATGAGATCACCATTAATGGCAATAAATGGTCTATTACAGCGGGTCTTATTGAATTGTTGCTCTACAAAACACCTAAGCACTATAACGAAGATGACTTGCGAGAATATAAGAAAGTTTTAAATGAAACAAATGCTCATAAGCGTAGACATGATAAAAACGAACAAATCAAAGCAACTAAGCAATCAAGTATAAAACAATTATAAAATCATTATTCCAGAATGATAAAAGACGATCTGGTTTAATGAGAGTAAATACCCAGAAACCGAATTATATATATTGGGATGATCCTAATGAATTAGTCAATCGATTAAGACTTTTGGTTTCATCGCAATCAGCTGGTCACACGAATCATAATAATGAAATTATATCCATCGTTGAAGAACTTCGCGAACCAGATATTATACATATTAACATTGATACGAGGGTTGCCTCTTATGTTTCGGGATTTGGCAACCCTAGTGTTGCAATCCGGCAATTGACAGCTCTCTCGTAAAGTTGGACATTTTTGAGGTTATACGCACTCAGAACGTTTTGACATACGAGCGCTATTTGTGTTGTTTACAGTAACTTAAAAGATTCATCTCGGCCCAAAAATGGAATTAAATCGTCAACATTTTCGTGCGATTATTTTTTACAACTTTCGGCGTGGATTAACTCAGCAACAGTGCATGGATGAACTTAATTCAATTTTTGGCGTTGAAGCTCCATCAAGGACCAGTGTTTATCGATGGTATGGTGAATTCAATTGTGGTCGTAGTTCATTCCAAGATGAATTTCGTGAAGGTCGTCCAAAATCAGTTGTTGTCCGGAAACCATTGATGCTGTGCGCGAACTGATATTGGAAGATCGTCATGTGACCTATCGTGAGATTGAGACAACCTTAAGCGTTAGTGGGACCAGCATACATTCAATATTGCATAAACATTTGACTGTCAAAAAAAATTTGTTCGCGTTGGGTCCCACACAATTTGTCAATCGCCCAAAAAAAGGCTCGTGTCAATTGGTCGAAAGAAATACTCAAAAAATACGGTCGCGGTGCTTCGAAACACGTCTATGACATCGTGACAGGTGATGAATCGTGGATTTACGCGTATGAGCCCGAAAGTAAACAGCAGTCGACTGTCTGGGTGTTTCAAGATGAGCCAAATCCAACAAAAGTTGTTCGCGCACGAAGCACTTCCAAGCAAATGGTCGCCTGTTTTGACGGAAACACTGGACATTTCGCAACCGTACCACTAGAACAACGCAGAACAGTCAATTCTGAGTGGTACACAACCATTTGTTTGCCAGTTGTCTTCCAAGAAATCAGGAAAACCAACCGCCGAAGACGGATCACTCTTCACCACGACAATGCGAGCTCTCACACATCGGCTGCGACAACTGCATTTTTGAGCACCCAAAACATCGATTTGATGGGTCATCCGTATAGTCCTGACTTGGCACCGAATGACTTCTTTTTATTCCCGTAGGTAAAAAACAAACTGAGAGGTCAACGTTTTTCGACACCTGAAGAAGCGGTTGCTGCATTCAGAATGCATGTGTTGGAGATACCTCAATCAGAGTGGCAAAAGCGCTTCGACAATTGGTTCAAACGCATGCAAAAGTGTATAGAGCTTCATGGGGAATATTTTGAAAAACAATAAAGTGATTTTCGATGATCAATATTTGTTTTTGTTCTCTAATCCCGAAATATAAAAGGCAACCCTCGTATACTCGAGAAACGAATAAATACTTTATTAGTATTTTATAAACAAAAAAATGATAGATTAAGACATTTGATTTCATCACAATCAGCTGATCACATGAGTCATAGCAATGAAATTATATCCATCATTGAAGAAGAAGAAGAAGAAGAATTGAGAGAGACCAATATATATATATATATATATATATATATATATATATATATATATATATATATATATATATATATATATATATATATATATAATTGTGTAAAATCTACATTTACATGGCCAGTCCAAAAATGAGTGTTGACAAGTTCGGTAGTTCATCACATCATCGGGATAAGCATTTGAGAAAAGTCTTAGGCTTTAATTTGGATCGCGAAAAGAATATCAATCTTCATTTTAAACGGTTGAAAAATTTAAGTTTACCCGTTGATGACGATGATGCAGTATCCAAAGTATTTGTTGTGTTACGTGCGTCCGCCACCCCATCAATTAATCATTTTGTAATTTTAATGTAATTTGTTTTAAGGTGGTATGGTGGTAAGGTGGTGGAGGAGTTGCACGACCCAGAAGTGAGTTTTCGAACACGCCCCGATTCGGG
Organism: Microdon myrmicae; assembly: GCA_963931805.1. Taxonomy (NCBI): domain Eukaryota; kingdom Metazoa; phylum Arthropoda; class Insecta; order Diptera; family Syrphidae; genus Microdon; species Microdon myrmicae. Next base: position 686,678 of record CAWVOU010000002.1, read on the forward strand.
TGTGGATCGTGCAGTTCTTCGAGTTCGAATTCGGTTTTCGAACTGGACGTGAATGGGGAGCGAAATGAGAGAGACAGGAGGATGTTAAAATTCGGTTTGTTATGATTCCGTTGTTGACGGTTGTCGAGAAGAAACAAAGAAAGACAGTTGGTTGTGAGTACAGAGTTAAAAAAGTCAGATAGCAAAAGGAAGGGAAGACGAATCACGTTTTTCAGTTTTTTTTTTTTTTTTGGAAGAATAAGTTTGTTCTTTTTATCCGTTGTTTTTGATCGCACGAAGCGAATAAGTTATTTTTGGTTTTTGCTGTTATTAGCCGCATCTTTAATTAAAATTTATGTAAGGCCAAAATGAATTAACTGGAGGAATAAAGAAATACACGTCCGTCGTGGTTGAAGAAGTATCCCGCTGTGGTTTAAATTGGCTTTGCTGGAACCCGAGGTGCGGCTACTCGAGCGAAGAAGGAGATGCCCCTTGTTTTAAGTCCCCGGAAACTACGGTTAGTGCGGTGAATTAAATTAGTTATCAAGGCGTATCAACGAATTGGACCAGAAGATTTACCGTGGCCGCTCCGTTACCAGATCGGGTAGCCGCGAACGGCTCACAACGGACTGTTACGCCGAAAATTGCCACCAACGTGGGAAATACCTGCATGCGCGTCCCGTAAGCCACCGGCACTGTTCCCTCGGCCATACGACTGCTGTAGAAGGGAACTTCTAATGATGATGATGATGATGAAAAGAGAAGTATTGTGAATGAACTTCATAGACAGGCTCGTAGAAATTTCAAAAGGCAGCGAGTAATCACAAAAGGAATAGATGATCTCTGGCAAGCGGACTTAGTTGAGATGGGTGCATTTTCAAAATTTACCCGAAGTTATCGTTTTCTCTAAACAATCATAGATGCTTTTTCAAAATTTGCTTCGGCTGTGCCGCTAAAACTAGAAATACTTCTGATGTTACAAAGGCTATGAAAAGTATATTTGTCGGAGAGGAACGATCACCAAAATATTTACAAACCGATCATGGAAAGGAGTTCTTCAACGAAATTTTCTAAAATCTACTGAGAAAGAATGGTGTTAATCATTATTCAACGTAAAGCGTTGTAAAGGCATCAATAATCGAACGATTCAATAGAACCCTTAAGAGTCTAATGTGGAAGGAATTCAGCTATAATGGATCATACGAGTGGTTGAAATATTTACAACAATTACTCTCAGATTACATTTAAGACCGAAAAAACGCAATGATTTTCTATAATGACAATATAGAGTAATAGAAAATTCGAACCTCTCACCACTTCTTCATTGTCATTCAAGCGAGAAACATTATCGAGAGGCAGACCACCGGCTCGTCGCCATCATCAACAACATCAACGAAGCGAAAAAAGGAATAGAAAAAACTGAGTGCAATCAACAAAAAATACTTAAAATCGTTAAAACTTCAGATCAAACCATGAATCCGGTTTTAAATGTTTCGCAGAAACCCACCTACGATGAAAGCATTATAAAAAAAGAATATCATGGTTATATACCGTACTTACAAGCCTATAAAAATAACGATGAAATTGAATATCTATTCAGAATCAAGATCTCTATCTGCTGCCTTGTGAGAGTTACATTTATGTTGAAGGATTCGTATCATTGGACAATGGAATAAAATCGAATAATATTAAACTGAAAAACAATTGCATGGCGTTCTTGTTTGAGGAAATTCGCTATGAAATCAATGGAGTTGAGATAGATCGCACCCGATATACGGGAATAACATCGATGATTAAAAATGTTGTCTTATTGAATCATAACGAGAGCACAATGTTAAACAATGCCGGATGGTTCGTGACGGAGGAGGATCATCTTATTGAAAGTGGTTATTTAAATGTTTGTGTTCCACTTAAAATGCTTTTAGGATTTGCCGAAGACTTTAATAAAATAATTTTAAACTCTAAGCATGAGCTCATACTACTACGATCAAAATCTGATTCAAATGCTGTCTACTCGACTGAAGCAGGCGAAAAAGTTCAGCTAAACATCTTGAATATCACATGGAAAGTTCCTCACGTACAGTTGGCAGATTTCTCAAAATTGGGAATTCTCAAAACAATAAACACTGGACAGAGTTTGAAAATGGCATTTCGAAGTTGGGATTGTCATTTTAATCCGGTGCTATCAAAGGGAATGCATAACTTGTGGATGGCGAAACTTTCTCCGCAAACCGAAAGACCGCGATTTATATTAATTGTTTTTCAAAATCCAACAACTGGCTTGCAACATTGTGATTTATCAGACGTAAAAGTACATCTAAACTCTGACACATATCCATATGATGATCTAAAAATCAACTTTACTCGAAATCGTTATGCTCTTCTTTATGAGATGTATTCCAAATTTCAACAGATTTATTACATACGAGAACCACCACATCTGCCATCACGAGACGAATTTGCAAAAGTAGCTCCAATTATTGTGGTCGACGTAACGCATCAAAACGAAAGTACTAAAATGGGACCTATTGATATCAAAGTAGAGCTTACTACTAATACAAATTTACTACCAAACACAACAGCGTATTGCGTTCTCATACATGATCGACTCGTGGAATATACACCGCTTACGGGCGATATTAGAAGAGCTGTTTAGTCGATGATTAAATTAAAAAGGGGCCACACGTCTCACTCCCCCTCCCGCTACAGAAAAGAAGAATTATGGAGCAACATTTTATAACTATAGACGTGCAAGGATTTAAAGTGAAAAATAACAGATTCATTTTGAAAGAAATAACCGTCTGTTTTAGTTTCCATCAATATCATCATTTTCTCGTTAAATCGCCTTATAACTTTAATAAATTATCACCTAAAGATCATAGACAAGTGAATTGGCTAAGTAAAAATGATCATAATCTTTCTTAGAATCTCGGAAATATGCCCTACAAGAGCGTACACAACTTTCTAAAGCAAAACATAAAATCTGACGATAGAATTTACACCAAAGGAATTGAAAAGAACGAAATGGATCTCTACCATCATTGGCGAAGCTACAAATCGACAAGTCTACAATATCGAAGATTATGGATGCAGTAGCAGCTTTAGCTATCTTCGGCGAGACTATCTTCAATATTCAAGCTGCTTTCATCATAATCAACATTATCTTCATCAACAACAACAACGCGGAATCTGCGCCTTAGAAAATTCAATGTTGATAAGACATTTTGTCCCTGTAAACAAACTAATAGAATGTGAATAAAAAACCGTCTTTTCAAATTATATAAACATTTTTTCTCTTTATTGATTGTCTACAAACATTTTTTTCCTTGAAATTTCGAGATGAACAGTTTTATTTAGGGATCCATGGTATGTCAATGTAAATCCTTTCTCGTTGATTGCTTGCATTGTTGCCTCTGACATTTTAGCATATCGTGATGGAAGGAAAACCTGGGGAGGGTGCAAGAAAAAACAATTATTAACATATACATTTTCTTATTTTTAATGGATTACTTACTTGAAAGTCGCGCAGATCGCAAAGAATGGCATTTCGATATATAGTTGTGCAAATTTTTACTTCTTGGATATCGTATGGCATGCCGACGGTCAAATTTGTTAATTTAATTGTGTTTCTAAAAGTTGTTGCCGCAAGTTGATATAGCTCTACTTCAGGATCCATTATTGTGTTGTTGTTGTTGTCGTGAAAATATCTAAATTATGTGACAATATTAAATATGAATAAATGAAAAAAAAAAATAACTTACCGTTTTGAAGTTTGCGTGTTAAATGATGACGTGTTCTGACCACAACTCGCTTATATATCACCACAGCTAAACAACTCTACCTCTCGTCCATTCAGTCACTCATTCGCGAATACACACACACACACACTCTCTCTCTCTTCATATGCATAATTTTAGTGAGGACACATATAGAGTGCAGACGTGTTCGGGCGTGTTTCTATTCGATCGAACGATTACAACTTAGAAATTGATTTGTTTTTTATTTTTTTTCTGCTGACGCCGCAATTATACAATATGATGAAATTCATATAATCACTCGTTGACTCATCAACACACTTAAAAATTAAGTCCGTTTTCTTGACGCCGCAGTTACACAATATGATGAAATTCATATAATCACTCGTTGACTCATCAATGCACTTAAAAATTGAGTTCATTTTCTTCACGCCGCAGTTACACAATATGATGAAATTCCTTTTTTTCTTTGTTTTTATTTTTTTATTTATTTTTTTATTTTGTTTTTTATTTTTTTTTTATTTTTTTTTATTTTTCCCATTTTTTTAAATTATCTTTATTTTTTTTTATTTTTTTACGGAGATACCAACCCACACCCGAGGCACCAACCAATAGCCGTGACGCCATCCCCCCACCCCACCGTCCTAGTTAAAAAAATCCGCACTATTTCAACAAAATCCGCCGTTTCAAAAAAAATTCGCCCTGTTTCAAAAAAATCCGCCCTATTTGGGAAATCTCTAGCCGGGGCACCAACACCTATCGGAGCACCAACCCCTAGGCGGGACACCAACCCCCAGCCGGGACACCACCCCCCTCTGCCGACAAACGACCAATCGTGACGTCATTGATCCCTACGGATTTCTTGTCATCAACAAAGATGATCTTATAGATAATGGACGTTATAGAAAAGGATTTGATATTCTCATTCGACTATAAAACCTTTACACATCAAAACATTTGTAGTTAGTATAAATATATATGCGCAGCTGATCACACTCTCATCCTCAATATAGAAATAGAAAAATAAATTCATAATGGGTGAGAAAATAAAAAAAGAACAAGTGCTAGCAGATCTTATAAACACTAGGAGGGTGTTGAGGAAAAAGTTTAATAGTATCAAAAATCGAGGTTTAATGACAGACGACCTATTGGAAAATGCTTTTAAGCCCATCACTAAACCGAACTAGTCGAATGTGTTAAGAAACATACTAATTATAATGATGATGATAATGAAGTGAAAATAGAATTTGACAGCCAATTTCTAAACAGGAATCCTCCAAAAATTAATACAAGCACTCCGAAAACAAACAAACAAAGAAAAACAAATAAACAAAATACTCTTGATATGAGTAAGGAATACACTTTCTATACACAGCGAAATGAAAGCAACAACCACGACATTAGAAGCAGTAGGACCAACAATAACAGCAATAACAACAACAACACAATCTCATTGGATCTAACAGAGTTGGAGCGAGATAAGAAATTAGATAAAGTTTATGGTCCATATTAAGATTTACATGATAAATGGAGAATGGGTAATGCCGAATTTCAATTGGGCGCCAATGAGATCACCATTAATGGCAATAAATGGTCTATTACAGCACTATAACGAAGATGACTTGCGAGAATATAAGAAAGTTTTAAATGAAACAAATGCTCATAAGCGTAGACATGATAAAAACGAACAAATCAAAGCAACTAAGCAATCAAGTATAAAACAATTATAAAATCATTATTCCAGAATGATAAAAGACGATCTGGTTTAATGAGAGTAAATACCCAGAAACCGAATTATATATATTGGGATGATCCTAATGAATTAGTCAATCGATTAAGACTTTTGGTTTCATCGCAATCAGCTGGTCACACGAATCATAATAATGAAATTATATCCATCGTTGAAGAACTTCGCGAACCAGATATTATACATATTAACATTGATATACCCGAGAAACGAATAAATACTTTATTAGTATTTTATAAACAAAAAAATGATAGATTAAGACATTTGATTTCATCACAATCAGCTGATCACATGAGTCATAGCAATGAAATTATATCCATCATTGAAGAAGAAGAAGAAGAAGAATTGAGAGAGACCAACATATATATATATATATATATTATTCCAGAATGATAAAAGACGATCTGGTTTAATGAGAGTAAATACCCAGAAACCGAATTATATATATTGGGATGATCCTAATGAATTAGTCAATCGATTAAGACTTTTGGTTTCATCGCAATCAGCTGGTCACACGAATCATAATAATGAAATTATATCCATCGTTGAAGAACTTCGCGAACCAGATATTATACATATTAACATTGATATACCCGAGAAACGAATAAATACTTTATTAGTATTTTATAAACAAAAAAATGATAGATTAAGACATTTGATTTCATCACAATCAGCTGATCACATGAGTCATAGCAATGAAATTATATCCATCATTGAAGAAGAAGAAGAAGAAGAATTGAGAGAGACCAACATATATATATATATATATATATATATATATATATATATATATATATATATATACATAATTGTGTAAAATCTACATTTACATGGCCAGTCCAAAAATGAGTGTTGACAAGTTCGGTAGTTCATCACATCATCGGGATAAGCATTTGAGAAAAGTCTTAGGCTTTAATTTGGATCGCGAAAAGAATATCAATCTTCATTTTAAACGGTTGAAAAATTTAAGTTTACCCGTTGATGACGATGATGCAGTATCCAAAGTATTTGTTGTGTTACGTGCGTCCGCCACCCCATCAATTAATCATTTTGTAATTTTAATGTAATTTGTTTTAAGGTGGTATGATGGTAAGGTGGTGGAGGAGTTGCACGACCCAGAAGTGAGTTTTCGAACACGCCCCGATTCGGGTGTGGATCGTGCAGTTCTTCGAGTTCGAATTCGGTTTTCGAACTGGGCGTGAATGGGGAGCGAAATGAGAGAGACAGGAGGATGTTAAAATTCGGTTTGTTATGATTCCGTTGTTGACGGTTGTCGAGAAGAAACAAAGAAAGACAGTTGGTTGTGAGTACAGAATTAAAAAAGTCAGATAGCAAAAGGAAGGGAAGACGAATCAGGTTTTTCAGTTTTTTTTTTTTTTTTTTTTGAAGAATAAGTTTGTTCTTTTTATCCGTTGTTTTTGATCGCACGAAGCGAATAAGTTATTTTTGGTTTTTGCTGTTGTTAATCGCATCTTTAATTGAAATTTATGTAAGGCCAAAATGAATTAACTGGAGGAATAAAGAAATACACGTCCGTCGTAGTTGAAGAAGTATCCCACTGTGGTTTAAATTGGCTTTGCTGGAACCCGAGGTGCGGCTACTCGAGCGAAGAAGGAGATGCCCCTTGTTTTAAGTCCCCGGAAACTACGGTTAGTGCGGTGAATTAAATTAGTTATCAAGGCGCATCAACGAATTGGACCAGAAGATTTACCGTGGCCGCTCCGTTACCAGATCGGGTAGCCGCGAACGGCACGTGGAAATACCTGCATGCGCGTCCCGTAAGCCGCCGGCACTGTTCCCTCGGCCATACGACTGCTGTAGAGGGGAACTTCTAAATTGATGTTGAATAGACTTTCCCCAACACCTGGCGCAGACTTTTCCTTATATATATAACAACTACTACACTACGTAAGACGGATAATATGAACAAATATTGCAACCGGCGCTAACCGGGTACCATTTCTACATCACCTGACTTTATATTACAGTTGTTGATAAAGTGAATCAAACGTTTTTAAAAGTTCAAAAAGACAACACACGATTAAACAATAAAATTGCTCTGGAAATTAAAAAAATAGCATCAAATCTTCAAAGCGATAGAGACGCCCGTACAAAATCGATTAACGCGATAAAGGAGTAAACTAAAAAGGCTTTAGAATCAAACCTAACCCACATTGAAGATAGATTTGGAGGGTTTGAAGATTACTCGTTCCGAAAATTTATCGAGTAAAAATCCTCCAGAATTGTTGAAGAGCATCAAAAATAATAATAATAATAATAACAACAATAGTAATAATAAGAAGAAGAAAAGAATAATAAAACATTTGATAAGATATGAATACTCGTATTGATGATGATGATGATGAAAAGAGAAGTATTGTGAATGAACTTCATAGACAGGCTCGTAGAAATTTCAAAAGGCAGCGAGTAATCACAAAAGGAATAGATGATCTCTGGCAAGCGGACTTAGTTGAGATGGGTGCATATTCAAAATTTAACCGAAGTTATCGTTTTCTCTAAACAATCATAGATGCTTTTTCAAAATTTGCTTCGGCTGTGCCGCTAAAACTAGAAATACTTCTGATGTTACAAAGGCTATGAAAAGTATATTTGTCGGAGAGGAACGATCAGCAAAACATTTACAAACCGATCATGGAAAGGAGTTCTTCAACGAAATTTCCCAAAATCTACTGAGAAAGAATGGTGTTAATCATTATTCAACGTACAGCGTTGTAAAGGCATCAATAATCGAACGATTCAATAGAACCCTTAAGAGTCTAATGTGGAAGGAATTCAGCTATAATGGATCATACGAGTGGTTGAAATATTTACAACAATTACTCTCAGATTACATTTAAGACCGAAAAAACGCAATGATTTTCTATAATGACAATATAGAGTAATAGAAAATTCGAACCTCTCACCACTTCTTCATTGTCATTCAAGCGAGAAACATTATCGAGAGGCAGACCACCGGCTCGTCGCCATCATCAACAACATCAACGAAGCGAAAAAAGGAATAGAAAAAACTGAGTGCAATCAACAAAAAATACTTAAAATCGTTAAAACTTCAGATCAAACCATGAATCCGGTTTTAAATGTTTCGCAGAAACCCATCTACGATGAAAGCATTATAAAAAAAGAATATCATGGTTATATACCGTACTTACAAGCCTATAAAAATAACGATGAAATTAGAATATCTATTCAGAATCAAGATCTCTATCTGCTGCCTTGTGAGAGTTACATTTATGTTGAAGGATTCGTATCATTGGACAATGGAATAAAATCGAATAATATTAAACTGAAAAACAATTGCATGGCGTTCTTGTTTGAGGAAATTCGCTATGAAATCAATGGAGTTGAGATAGATCGCACCCGATATACGGGAATAACATCGATGATTAAAAATGTTGTCTTATTGAATCATAACGAGAGCACAATGTTAAACAATGCCGGATGGTTCGTGACGGAGGAGGATCATCTTATTGAAAGTGGTTATTTAAATGTTTGTGTTCCACTTAAAATGCTTTTAGGATTTGCCGAAGACTTTAATAAAATAATTTTAAACTCTAAGCATGAGCTCATACTACTACGATCAAAATCTGATTCAAATGCTGTCTACTCGACTGAAGCAGGCGAAAAAGTTCAGCTAAACATCTTGAATATCACATGGAAAGTTCCTCACGTACAGTTGGCAGATTTCTCAAAATTGGGAATTCTCAAAACAATAAACACTGGACAGTGTTTGAAAATGGCATTTCGAAGTTGGGATTGTCATATTAATCCGGTGCTATCACAGGGAATGCATAACTTGTGGATGGTGAAACTTTCTCCGCAAACCGAAAGACCGCGATTTATATTAATTGTTTTTCAAAATCCAACAACTGGCTTGCAACATTGTGATTTATCAGACGTAAAAGTACATCTAAACTCTGACACATATCCATATGATGATCTAAAAATCAACTTTACTCGAAATCGTTATGCTCTTCTTTATGAGATGTATTCCAAATTTCAACAGATTTATTACATACGAGAACCACCACATCTGCCATCACGAGACGAATTTGCAAAAGTAGCTCCAATTATTGTGGTCGACGTAACGCATCAAAACGAAAGTACTAAAATGGGACCTATTGATATCAAAGTAGAGCTTACTACTAATACAAATTTACTACCAAACACAACAGCGTATTGCGTTCTCATACATGATCGACTCGTGGAATATACACCGCTTACGGGCGATATTAGAAGAGCTGTTTAGTCGATGATTAAATTAAAAAGGGGCCACACGTCTCACTCCCCCTCCCGCTACAGAAAAGAAGAATTATGGAGCAACATTTTATAACTATAGACGTGCAAGGATTTAAAGTGAAAAATAACGAATTCATTTTGAAAGAAATAACCGTCTGTTTTAGTTTCCATCAATATCATCATTTTCTCGTTAAATCGCCTTATAACTTTAATAAATTATCACCTAAAGATCATAGACAAGTGAATTGGCTAAGTAAAAATGATCATAATCTTTCTTAGAATCTCGGAAATATGCCCTACAAGAGCGTACACAACTTTCTAAAGCAAAACATAAAATCTGACGATAGAATTTACACCAAAGGAATTGAAAAGAACGAAATGGATCTCTACCATCATTGGCGAAGCTACAAATCGACAAGTCTACAATATCGAAGATTATGGATGCAGTAGCAGCTTTAGCTATCTTCGGCGAGACTATCTTCAATATTCAAGCTGCTTTCATCATAATCAACATTATCTTCATCAACAACAACAACGCGGAATCTGCGCCTTAGAAAATTCAATGTTGATAAGACATTTTGTCCCTGTAAACAAACTAATAGAATGTGAATAAAAAAACGTCTTTTCAAATTATATAAACATTTTTTCTCTTTATTGATTGTCTACAAACATTTTTTTCCTTGAAATTTCGAGATGAACAGTTTTATTTAGGGATCCATGGTATGTCAATGTAAATCCTTTCTCGTTGATTGCTTGCATTGTTTCCTCTGACATTTTAGCATATCGTCATGGAAGGAAAACCTGGGGAGGTGCAAGAAAAAACAATTATTAACATATACATTTTCTTATTTTTAATGGATTACTTACTTGAAAGTCGCGCAGATCGCAAAGAATGGCATTTCGATATATAGTTGTGCAAATTTTTACTTCTTGGATATCGTATGGCATGCCGACGGTCAAATTTGTTAATTTAATTGTGTTTCTAAAAGTTGTTGCCGCAAGTTGATATAGCTTTACTTCAGGATCCATTATTGTGTTGTTGTTGTTGTCGTGAAAATATCTAAATTATGTGACAATATTAAATATGAATAAATGAAAAAAAAAAATAACTTACCGTTTTGAAGTTTGCGTGTTAAATGATGAAGTGTTCTGACCACAACTCGCTTATATATCACCACAGCTAAACAACTCTACCTCTCGTCCATTCAGTCACTCATTCGCGAATACACACACACACGCACTCTCTCTCTCTTCATATGCATAATTTTAGTGAGGACACATATAGAGTGCAGACGTGTTCGGGCGTGTTTCTATTCGATCGAACGATTACAACTTAGAAATTGATTTGTTTTTTATTTTTTTTCTGCTGACGCCGCAATTATACAATATGATGAAATTCATATAATCACTCGTTGACTCATCAACACACTTCAAAATTAAGTCCGCTTTCTTGACGCCGAAGTTACACAATATGATGAAATTCTTATAATCACTCGGTGAGTCATCAATACACTTAAAAATTGAGTTCATTTTCTTCACGCCGCAGTTACACAATATGATGAAATTCCTTTTTTTCTTTGTTTTTATTTTTTTATTTATTTTTTTATTTGTTTTTTAATTTTTTTTTATTTTTTTTTATTGTTTCCATTTTTTTTAATTTTCTTTATTTTTTTTATTTTTTTACGGAGATACCAACCCACACCCGAAGCACCAACCAATAGCCGTGACGCCATCCCCCCACCCCACCGCCCTAGTTAAAAAAATCCGCACTATTTCAACAAAATCCGCCGTTTCAAAAAAAATTCGCCCTGTTTCAAAAAAATCCGCCCTATTTGGGAAATCTCTAGCCGGGGCACCAACACCTATCGGAGCACCAACCCCTAGGCGGGACACCAACCCCCAGCCGGGACACCACCCCCCTCTGCCGACAAACGACCAATCGTGACGTCATTGATCCCTACGGATTTCTTGTCATCAACAAAGATGATCCTATAGATAATGGACGTTATAGAAAAGGATTTGATATTCTCATTCGACTATAAAACCTTTACACATCAAAACATTTGTAGTTAGTATAAATATATATGCGCAGCTGATCACACTCTCATCCTCAATATAGAAATAGAAAAATAAATTCATAATGGGTGAGAAAATAAAAAAAGAACAAGTGCTAGCAGATCTTATAAACACTAGGAGGGTGTTGAGGAAAAAGTTTAATAGTATCAAAAATCGAGGTTTAATGACAGACGACCTATTGGAAAATGCTTTTAAGCCCATCACTAAACCGAACTAGTCGAAGGTGTTAAGAAACATACTAATTATAATGATGATGATAATGAAGTGAAAATAGAATTTGACAGCCAATTTCTAAACAGGAATCCTCCAAAAATTAATACAAGCACTCCGAAAACAAACAAACAAAGAAAAACAAATAAACAAAATACTCTTGATATGAGTAAGGAATACACTTTCTATACACAGCGAAATGAAAGCAACAACCACGACATTAGAAGCAGTAGGACAAACAATAACAGCAATAACAACAACAACACAATCTCATTGGATCTAACAGAGTTGGAGCGAGATAAGAAATTAGATAAAGTTTATGGTCCATATTAAGATTTACATGATAAATGGAGAATGGGTAATGCCGAATTTCAATTGGGCGCCAATGAGATCACCATTAATGGCAATAAATGGTCTATTACAGCTGGTCTTATTGAATTGTTGCTCTACAAAACACCTAAGCACTATAACGAAGATGACTTGCGAGAATATATGAAAGTTTTAAATGAAACAAATGCTCATAAGCGTAGACATGATAAAAACGAACAAATCAAAGCAACTAAGCAATCAAGTAAAAAACAATTATAAAATCATTATTCCAGAATGATAAAAGACGATCTGGTTTAATGAGAGTAAATACCCAGAAACCGAATTATATATATTGGGATGATCCTAATGAATTAGTCAATCGATTAAGACTTTTGGTTTCATCGCAATCAGCTGGTCACACGAATCATAATAATGAAATTATATCCATCGTTGAAGAACTTCGCGAACCAGATATTATACATATTAACATTGATATACTCGAGAAACGAATAAATACTTTATTGGTATTTTATAAACAAAAAAATGATAGATTAAGACATTTGATTTCATCACAATCAGCTGATCACATGAGTCATAGCAATGAAATTATATCCATCATTGAAGAAGAAGAAGAAGAAGAATTGAGAGAGACCAATATATATATATATATATATATATATAATTGTGTAAAATCTACATTTACATGGCCAGTCCAAAAATGAGTGTTGACAAGTTCGGTAGTTCATCACATCATCGGGATAAGCATTTGAGAAAAGTCTTAGGCTTTAATTTGGATCGCGAAAAGAATATCAATCTTCATTTTAAACGGTTGAAAAATTTAAGTTTACCCGTTGATGACGATGATGCAGTATCCAAAGTATTTGTTGTGTTACGTGCGTCCGCCACCCCATCAATTAATCATTTTGTAATTTTAATGTAATTTGTTTTAAGGTGGTATGATGGTAAGGTGGTGGAGGAGTTGCACGATCCAGAAGTGAGTTTTCGAACACGCCCCGATTCGGGTGTGGATCGTGCAGTTCTTCGAGTTCGAATTCGGTTTTCGAACTGGACGTGAATGGGGAGCGAAATGAGAGAGACAGGAGGATGTTAAAATTCGGTTTGTTATGATTCCGTTGTTGACGGTTGTCGAGAAGAAACAAAGAAAGACAGTTGGTTGTGAGTACAGAGTTAAAAAAGTCAGATAGCAAAAGGAAGGGAAGACGAATCACGTTTTTCAGTTTTTTTTTTTTTTTTTTTTTTTTTTTTTGAAGAATAAGTTTGTTCTTTTTATCCGTTGTTTTTGATCGCACGAAGCGAATAAGTTATTTTTGGTTTTTGCTGTTGTTAATCGCATCTTTAATTGAAATTTATGTAAGGCCAAAATGAATTAACTGGAGGAATAAAGAAATACACGTCCGTCGTGGTTGAAGAAGTATCCCACTGTGGTTTAAATTGGCTTTGCTGGAACCCGAGGTGCGGCTACTCGAGCGAAGAAGGAGATGCCCCTTGTTTTAAGTCCCCGGAAACTACGGTTAGTGCGGTGAATTAAATTAGTTATCAAGGCGTATCAACGAATTGGACCAGAAGATTTACCGTGGCCGCTCCGTTACCAGATCGGGTAGCCGCGAACGGCACGCAACGGACTGTTACGCCGAAAATTGCCACCAACGTGGGAAATACCTGCATGCGCGTCCCGTAAGCCACCGGCACTGTTCCCTCGGCCATACGACTGCTGTAGAGGGGAACTTCTAAATTGATGTTGAATAGACTTTCCCCAACACCTGGCGCAGACTTTTCCTTATTTATATAACAACTACTACACTACGTAAGACGGATAATATGAACAAATATTGCAACCGGCGCTAACCGGGTACCATTTTTACATCACCTGACTTTATATTACAGTTGTTGATAAAGTGAATCAAACGTTTTTAAAAGTTCAAAAAGACAACACACGATTAAACAATAAAATTGCTCTGGAAATTAAAAAAATAGCATCAAATCTTCAAAGCGATAGAGACGCCCGTACGAAATCGATTAACGCGATAAAGGAGTAAACTAAAAAGGCTTTAGAATCAAACCTAACCCACATTGAAGATAGATTTGGAGGGTTTGAAGATTACTCGTTCCGAAAATTTATCGAGTAAAAATCCTCCAGAATTGTTGAAGAGCATCAAAAATAATAATAATAATAATAACAACAATAGTAATAATAAGAAGAAAAGAATAATAAAACATTTGATAAGATATGAATACTCGTATTGATGATGATGATGATGAAAAGAGAAGTATTGTGAATGAACTTCATAGACAGGCTCGTAGAAATTTCAAAAGGCAGCGAGTAATCACTAAAGGAATAGATGATCTCTGGCAAGCGGACTTAGTTGAGATGGGTGCATATTCAAAATTTAACCGAAGTTATCGTTTTCTCTAAACAATCATAGATGCTTTTTCAAAATTTGCTTCGGCTGTGCCGCTAAAACTAGAAATACTTCTGATGTTACAAAGGCTATGAAAAGTATATTTGTCGGAGAGGAACGATCACCAAAACATTTACAAACCGATCATGGAAAGGAGTTCTTCAACGAAATTTTCCAAAATCTACTGAGAAAGAATGGTGTTAATCATTATTCAACGTACAGCGTTGTAAAGGCATCAATAATCGAACGATTCAATAGAACCCTTAAGAGTCTAATGTGGAAGGAATTCAGCTATAATGGATCATACGAGTGGTTGAAATATTTACAACAATTACTCTCAGATTACATTTAAGACCGAAAAAACGCAATGATTTTCTATAATGACAATATAGAGTAATAGAAAATTCGAACCTCTCACCACTTCTTCATTGTCATTCAAGCGAGAAACATTATCGAGAGGCAGACCACCGGCTCGTCGCCATCATCAACAACATCAACGAAGCGAAAAAAGGAATAGAAAAAACTGAGTGCAATCAACAAAAAATACTTAAAATCGTTAAAACTTCAGATCAAACCATGAATCCGGTTTTAAATGTTTCGCAGAAACCCATCTACGATGAAAGCATTATAAAAAAAGAATATCATGGTTATATACCGTACTTACAAGCCTATAAAAATAACGATGAAATTAGAATATCTATTCAGAATCAAGATCTCTATCTGCTGCCTTGTGAGAGTTACATTTATGTTGAAGGATTCGTATCATTGGACAATGGAATAAAATCGAATAATATTAAACTGAAAAACAATTGCATGGCGTTCTTGTTTGAGGAAATTCGCTATGAAATCAATGGAGTTGAGATAGTTCGCACCCGATATACGGGAATAACATCGATGATTAAAAATGTAGTCTTATTGAATCATAACGAGAGCACAATGTTAAACAATGCCGGATGGTACGTGACGGAGGAGGATCATCTTATTGAAAGTGGTTATTTAAATGTTTGTGTTCCACTTAAAATGCTTTTAGGATTTGCCGTAGACTTTAATAAAATAATTTTAAACTCTAAGCATGAGCTCATACTACTACGATCAAAATCTGATTCAAATGCTGTCTACTCGACTGAAGCAGGCGAAAAAGTTCAGCTAAACATCTTGAATATCACATGGAAAGTTCCTCACGTACAGTTGGCAGATTTCTCAAAATTAGGAATTCTCAAAACAATAAACACTGGACAGAGTTTGAAAATGGCATTTCGAAGTTGGGATTGTCATTTTAATCCGGTGCTATCACAGGGAATGCATAACTTGTGGATGGTGAAACTTTCTCCGCAAACCGAAAGACCGCGATTTATATTAATTGTTTTTCAAAATCCAACAACTGGCTTGCAACATTGTGATTTATCAGACGTAAAAGTACATCTAAACTCTGACACATATCCATATGATGATCTAAAAATCAACTTTACTCGAAATCGTTATGCTCTTCTTTATGAGATGTATTCCAAATTTCAACAGATTTATTACATACGAGAACCACCACATCTGCCATCACGAGACGAATTTGCAAAAGTAGCTCCAATTATTGTGGTCGACGTAACGCATCAAAACGAAAGTACTAAAATGGGACCTATTGATATCAAAGTAGAGCTTACTACTAATACAAATTTACTACCAAACACAACAGCGTATTGCGTTCTCATACATGATCGACTCGTGGAATATACACCGCTTACGGGCGATATTAGAAGAGCTGTTTAGTCGATGATTAAATTAAAAAGGGGCCACACGTCTCACTCCCCCTCCCGCTACAGAAAAGAAGAATTATGGAGCAACATGTTATAACTATAGACGTGCAAGGATTTAAAGTGAAAAATAACAAATTCATTTTGAAAGAAATAACCGTCTGTTTTAGTTTCCATCAATATCATCATTTTCTCGTTAAATCGCCTTATAACTTTAATAAATTATCACCTAAAGATCATAGACAAGTGAATTGGCTAAGTAAAAATGATCATAATCTTTCTTGGAATCTCGGAAATATGCCCTACAAGAGCGTACACAACTTTCTAAAGCAAAACATAAAATCTGACGATAGAATTTACACCAAAGGAATTGAAAAGAACGAAATGGATCTCTACCATCATTGGCGAAGCTACAAATCGACAAGTCTACAATATCGAAGATTATGGATGCAGTAGCAGCTTTAGCTATCTTCGGCGAGACTATCTTCAATATTCAAGCTGCTTTCATCATAATCAACATTATCTTCATCAACAACAACAACGCGGAATCTGCGCCTTAGAAAATTCAATGTTGATAAGACATTTTGTCCCTGTAAACAAACTAATAGAATGTGAATAAAAAAACGTCTTTTCAAATTATATAAACATTTTTTCTCTTTATTGATTGTCTACAAACATTTTTTTCCTTGAAATTTCGAGATGAACAGTTTTATTTAGGGGTCCATGGTATGTCAATGTAAATCCTTTCTCGTTGATTGCTTGCATTGTTGCCTCTGACATTTTAGCATATCGTGATGGAAGGAAAACCTGGGGAGGGTGCAAGAAAAAACAATTATTAACATATACATTTTCTTATTTTTAATGGATTACTTACTTGAAAGTCGCGCAGATCGCAAAGAATGGCATTTCGATATATAGTTGTGCAAATTTTTACTTCTTGGATATCGTATGGCATGCCGACGGTCAAATTTGTTAATTTAATTGTCTTTCTAAAAGTTGTTGCCGCAAGTTGATATAGCTCTACTTCAGGATCCATTATTGTGTTGTTGTTGTTGTCGTGAAAATATCTAAATTATGTGACAATATTAAATATGAATAAATGAAAAAAAAAATAATAACTTACCGTTTTGAAGTTTGCGTGTTAAATGATGAAGTGTTCTGACCACAACTCGCTTATATATCACCACAGGTAAACAACTCTACCTCTCGTCCATTCAGTCACTCATTCGCGAATACACACACACACACACTCTCTCTCTCTTCATATGCATAATTTTAGTGAGGACACATATAGAGTGCAGACGTGTTCGGGCGTGTTTCTATTCGATCGAACGATTACAACTTAGAAATTGATTTGATTTTTATTTTTTTTCTGCTGACGCCGCAATTATACAATATGATGAAATTCATATAATCACTCGTTGACTCATCAACACACTTAAAAATTAAGTCCGTTTTCTTGACGCCGCAGTTACACAATATGATGAAATTCATATAATCACTCGTTGACTCATCAATACACTTAAAAATTGAGTTCATTTTCTTCACGCCGCAGTTACACAATATGATGAAATTCCTTTTTTTCTTTGTTTTTATTTTTTTATTTATTTTTTTATTTGTTTTTTAATTTTTTTTTATTTTTTTTTATTTTTTCCATTTTTTTTTAATTTTCTTTATTTTTTTTATTTTTTTACGGAGATACCAACCCACACCCGAGGCACCAACTAATAGCCGTGACGCCATCCCCCCACCCCACCGTCCTAGTTAAAAAAATCCGCACTATTTCAACAAAATCCGCCGTTTCAAAAAAAATTCGCCCTGTTTCAAAAATCCGCCCTATTTGGGAAATCTCTAGCCGGGGCACCAACACCTATCGGAGCACCAACCCCTAGGCGGGACACCAACCCCCAGCCGGGACACCACCCCCCTCTGCCGACAAACGACCAATCGTGACGTCATTGATCCCTACGGATTTCTTGTCATCAACAAAGATGATCCTATAGATAATGGACGTTATAGAAAAGGATTTGATATTCTCATTCGACTATAAAACCTTTACAGATCAAAACATTTGTAGTTAGTATAAATATATATGCGCAGCTGATCACACTCTCATCCTCAATATAGAAATAGAAAAATAAATTCATAATGGGTGAGAAAATAAGAAAAGAACAAGTGCTAGCAGATCTTATAAACACTAGGAGGGTGTTGAGGAAAAAGTTTAATAGTATCAAAAATCGAGGTTTAATGACAGACGACCTATTGGAAAATGCTTTTAAGCCCATCACTAAACCGAACTAGTCGAAGGTGTTAAGAAACATACTAATTATAATGATGATGATAATGAAGTGAAAATAGAATTCGACAGCCAATTTCTAAACAGGAATCCTCCAAAAATTAATACAAGCACTCCGAAAACAAACAAACAAAGAAAAACAAATAAACAAAATACTCTTGATATGAGTAAGGAATACACTTTCTATACACAGCGAAATGAAAGCAACAACCACGGCATTAGAAGCAGTAGGACACAATAACAGCAATAACAACAACAACACGATCTCATTGGATCTAACAGAGTTGGAGCGAGATAAGAAATTAGATAAAGTTTATGGTCCATATTAAGATTTACATGATAAATGGAGAATGGGTAATGCCGAATTTCAATTGGGAGCCAATGAGATCACCATTAATGGCAATAAATGGTCTATTACAGCGGGTCTTATTGAATTGTTGCTCTACAAAACACCTAAGCACTATAACAAAGATGACTTGCGAGAATATAAGAAAGTTTTAAATGAAACAAATGCTCATAAGCGTAGACATGATAAAAACGAACAAATCAAAGCAACTAAGCAATCAAGTATAAAACAATTATAAAATCATTATTCCAGAATGATAAAAGACGATCTGGTTTAATGAGAGTAAATACCCAGAAACCGAATTATATATATTGGGATGATCCTAATGAATTAGTCAATCGATTAAGACTTTTGGTTTCATCGCAATCAGCTGGTCACACGAATCATAATAATGAAATTATATCCATCGTTGAAGAACTTCGCGAACCAGATATTATACATATTAACATTGATATACTCGAGAAACGAATAAATACTTTATTAGTATTTTATAAACAAAAAAATGATAGATTAAGACATTTGATTTCATCACAATCAGCTGATCACATGAGTCATAGCAATGAAATTATATCCATCATTGAAGAAGAAGAAGAAGAAGAAGAAGACGAATTGAGAGAGACCAATATATATAATTGTGTAAAATCTACATTTACATGGCCAGTCCAAAAATGAGTGTTGACAAGTTCGGTAGTTCATCACATCATCGGGATAAGCGTTTGAGAAAAGTCTTAGGCTTTAATTTGGATCGCGAAAAGAATATCAATCTTCATTTTAAACGGTTGAAAAATTTAAGTTTACCCGTTGATGACGATGATGCAGTATCCAAAGTATTTGTTGTGTAACGTGCGTCCGCCACCCCATCAATTAATCATTTTGTAATTTTAATGTAATTTGTTTTAAGGTGGTATGATGGTAAGGTGGTGGAGGAGTTGCACGATCCAGAAGTGAGTTTTCGAACACGCCCCGATTCGGGTGTGGATCGTGCAGTTCTTCGAGTTCGAATTCGGTTTTCGAACTGGGCGTGAATGGGGAGCGAAATGAGAGAGACAGGAGGATGTTAAAATTCGGTTTGTTATGATTCCGTTGTTGACGGTTGTCGAGAAGAAACAAAGAAAGACAGTTGGTTGTGAGTACAGAATTAAAAAAGTCAGATAGCAAAAGGAAGGGAAGACGAATCAGGTTTTTCAGTTTTTTTTTTTTTTTTTTTGAAGAATAAGTTTGTTCTTTTTATCCGTTGTTTTTGATCGCACGAAGCGAATAAGTTATTTTTGGTTTTTGCTGTTGTTAATCGCATCTTTAATTGAAATTTATGTAAGGCCAAAATGAATTAACTGGAGGAATAAAGAAATACACGTCCGTCGTGGTTGAAGAAGTATCCCGCTGTGGTTTAAATTGGCTTTGCTGGAACCCGAGGTGCGGCTACTCGAGCGAAGAAGCAGATGCCCCTTGTTTTAAGTCCCCGGAAACTACGGTTAGTGCGGTGAATTAAATTAGTTATCAAGGCGTATCAACGAATTGGACCAGAAGATTTACCGTGGCCGCTCCGTTACCAGATCGGGTAGCCGCGAACGGCCCGCAACGAACTGTTACGCCGAAAATTGCCACCAACGTGGGAAATACCTGCATGCGCGTCCCGTAAGCCGCCGACACTGTTCCCTCGGCCATACGACTGCTGTAGAAGGGAACTTCTAAATTGATGTTGAATAGACTTTCCCCAACACCTGGCGCAGACTTTTCCTTATTTATATAACAACTACTACACTACGTAAGACAGATAATATGAACAAATATTGCAACCGACGCTAACCGGGTACCATCTCTACATCACCTGACTTTATATTACAGTTGTTGATAAAGTGAATCAAACGTTTTTAAAAGTTCAAAAAGACAACACACGATTAAACAATAAAATTGCTCTGGAAATTAAAAAAATTGCATCAAATCTTCAAAGCGATAGAGACGCCCGTACGAAATCGATTAACGCGATAAAGGAGTAAACTAAAAAGGCTTTAGAATCAAACCTAACCCACATTGAAGATAGATTTGGAGGGTTTGAAGATTACTCGTTCCGAAAATTTATCGAGTAAAAATCCTCCAGAATTGTTGAAGAGCATCAAAAATAATAATAATAATAATAACAACAATAGTAATAATGAGAAGAAGAAAAGAATAATAAAACATTTGATAAGATATGAATACTCGTATTGATGATGATGATGATGAAAAGAGAAGTATTGTGAATGAACTTCATAGACAGGCTCGTAGAAATTTCAAAAGGCAGCGAGTAATCACAAAAGGAATAGATGATCTCTGGCAAGCGGACTTAGTTGAGATGGGTGCATTTTCAAAATTTAACCGAAGTTATCGTTTTCTCTAAACAGTCATAGATGCTTTTTCAAAATTTGCTTCGGCTGTGCCGCTAAAACTAGAAATACTTCTGATGTTACAAAGGCTATGAAAAGTATATTTGTCGGAGAGGAACGATCACCAAAACATTTACAAACCGATCATGGAAAGGAGTTCTTCAACGAAATTTTCCAAAATCTACTGAGAAAGAATGGTGTTAATCATTATTCAACGTAAGGCGTTGTAAAGGCATCAATAATCGAACGATTCAATAGAACCCTTAAGAGTCTAATGTGGAAGGAATTCAGCTATAATGGATCATACGAGTGGTTGAAATATTTACAACAATTACTCTCAGATTACATTTAAGACCGAAAAAACGCAATGATTTTCTATAATGACAATATAGAGTAATAGAAAATTCGAACCTCTCACCGCTTCTTCATTGTCATTCAAGCGAGAAGCATTATCGAGAGGCAGACCACCGGCTCGTCGCCATCATCAACAACATCAACGAAGCGAAAAAAGGAATAGAAAAAACTGAGTGCAATCAACAAAAAATACTTAAAATCGTTAAAACTTCAGATCAAACCATGAATCCGGTTTTAAATGTTTCGCAGAAACCCATCTACGATGAAAGCATTATAAAAAAAGAATATCATGGTTATATACCGTACTTACAAGCCTATAAAAATAACGATGAAATTAGAATATCTATTCAGAATCAAGATCTCTATCTGCTGCCTTGTGAGAGTTACATTTATGTTGAAGGATTCGTATCATTGGACAATGGAATAAAATCGAATAATATTAAACTGAAAAACAATTGCATGGCGTTCTTGTTTGAGGAAATTCGCTATGAAATCAATGGAGTTGAGATAGATCGCACCCGATATACGGGAATAACATCGATGATTAAAAATGTTGTCTTATTGAATCATAACGAGAGCACAATGTTAAACAATGCCGGATGGTTCGTGACGGAGGAGGATCATCTTATTGAAAGTGGTTATTTAAATGTTTGTGTTCCACTTAAAATGCTTTTAGGATTTTCCGAAGACTTTAATAAAATAATTTTAAACTCTAAGCATGAGCTCATAATACTACGAACAAAATCTGATTCAAATGCTGTCTACTCGACTGAAGCAGGCGAAAAAGTTCAGCTAAACATCTTGAATATCACATGGAAAGTTCCTCACGTACAGTTGGCAGATTTCTCAAAATTGGGAATTCTCAAAACAATAAACACTGCACAGAGTTTGAAAATGGCATTTCGAAGTTGGGATTGTCATTTTAATCCGGTGCTATCACAGGGAATGCATAACTTGTGGATGGCGAAACTTTCTCCGCAAACCGAAAGACCGCGATTTATATTAATTGTTTTTCAAAATCCAACAACTGGCTTGCAACATTGTGATTTATCAGACGTAAAAGTACATCTAAACTCTGACACATATCCATATGATGATCTAAAAATCAACTTTACTCGAAATCGTTATGCTCTTCTTTATGAGATGTATTCCAAATTTCAACAGATTTATTACATACGAGAACCACCACATCTGCCATCACGAGACGAATTTGCAAAAGTAGCTCCAATTATTGTGGTCGACGTAACGCATCAAAACGTAAGTACTGAAATGGGACCTATTGATATCAAAGTAGAGCTTACTACTAATACAAATTTACTACCAAACACAACAGCGTATTGCGTTCTCATACATGATCGACTCGTGGAATATACACCGCTTACGGGCGATATTAGAAGAGCTGTTTAGTCGATGATTAAATTAAAAAGGGGCCACACGTCTCACTCCCCCTCCCGCTACAGAAAAGAAGAATTATGGAGCAACATTTTATAACTATAGACGTGCAAGGATTTAAAGTGAAAAATAACAAATTCATTTTGAAAGAAATAACCGTCTGTTTTAGTTTCCATCAATATCATCATTTTCTCGTTAAATCGCCTTATAACTTTAATAAATTATTTAAAACGGAGGAAGTTAGAGTCGCCAATACAGACTAATTTTGTTTTTATTTTTGTTTAATTTTCTCACATTACACTAAAAAACGACGTTTCGATCATTGTATTTGATCGTCATCAGGTCTAAAAAAAGTTAAAAATGATGTTAGAACTTAATATTTAACCATAAGACACACATTAATTAATTTAAACCAAGCTTACCAACAAAATGGAAACAGGGAAATTATAATATAAATTAGTTTCACAACAATTTGAAAATAAATTGAACTAAATAAATTAAATAAATAGAATTTACTCTGACAATAAATTTGAAAGAGAAGTCAATTAATAAAAACAACATTAAACAACAATGTTTCTCAATAACACTTAAAAGAAACCACTAAGTGAGCGCCGGCATATATACGTCATGGAATTTAACTGTGTCTGTCTGTAGATTCAAGGTGTGTAAGTTGGCCTTGATGTAAGACATCTCAGACACAAGACGTTTAGACAAAAGCACTTCCTTATCTTTAATTTTGATCCTCTCCCAATTAATGATATGAGAAGGATGGTCCAGTCGATGTTTTGTTATGACATTGTGGTACTTGGGATGACAATTAATGTTATTTCGATGCTCTTTAATGCGGGCACTGAGTTTTCTCTTTGTTTGGCCTATATAGGTGGCAGGACAGGTCAAACAATCTATTTGACCAGGGATCTTCACTTTTGTAGTAGAACATCTAACAGCCGCTTTGTGAATTGTCTTCAAAGATTCCATCACGCACTTCTGAATTGTTCGATTCAGGATGTTAACATCCACATCAGGTACTTGTCAACACAGATAAAAAAACACGAAGAAATTATAAAGACGCTCTTACCGTGTTATATTTACAATGATTTTTTCAATAGCCAAAAGGTCAAACTAAGGTCCTTGAATGATCATATGTTTTGCAAGCTTGAATCTAAATTACACAAAATTCGATCAAACACAAATGATGGTGGAAAAATCAATTTTGAAGAAAAATGGCTATTTAATCTTACAGATGTGCAAATTCCATCACATGTGAGAAAAGTTGTTGCACTCGGTCCAAAATTCAACTTAGAAAAATCAAGCTTAACATTATCGGATAAGGTAGATCTGATAAAAAACACAGAAAACATTTTATATCGAGTTCCAGTTTTGTCTCGTGATTCGATACGTAGGACCATTGTTGAACATTGTATTTTGGACAAAAATAAGAAACAAATTCATATTGAAAAAGACAAAAAATTGCTACACCAACACATTATAGAAACGAAAAAGTTCGCTAAACGACACAACATCATGTTCACATTGGCTGACAAGGGTAACGTAACAGTAGCGTTAAAAAGAACAGACTATGTCCAAAAAGTAAATGCCATTTTATCAGACAACAAAATATATGAATTGATAAACAAAAATCCCTTAAATCAAATGATCGACAAACTTAAAATTTTACTCAAACGCTGGTGGAGTGAAGGGTTTATTGATGATACTCTTAACCCTGAAGGGAAACGTGGTAAGAAACTCTATAATCAATTACTTACTATTGACTCGAATTTACCTCGATGTTACGCGTTACCGAAGATCCATAAAGTCGGATATCCCCTACGTGTGATTGTTTCCAATGTGGATACACCATATTATTTCTTTTCAAAGTTTTTAGCGAAATTGATATCAGAGAATGTACCAGCATCTCCTTTTAATATCAATAATAGTATGGAATTTATTGAGAAAATCAAAAATTTTCAAATTCCTGAAGAACACAGTATGGTTTCCTTTGATGTGACTTCTCTTTTTACGAACGTACCTGAAGATTGTATTATACGAAGTATAAAAAACAGATGGGATTTTATCAGGGACAAGTGTAGGATCCCATGGAGTGAATTTCAGATCGGCCTCCGACTTCTATTAGGTTCAACCTATTTCACGTTCAATAACTCAATTTATAGACAAAAGTTTGGTACACCTATGGGCTCTCCATCTTCACCCATTTTTTGTGACTTAGCCTTAAGAGATTTGGAAGTTTCTTGTTTTGAGAAACTCGATTTCGAGGTTATTCACTATTATAGATATGTTGACGACTTGTTCTTGATTTTACCGACCAACAAAATTGAACACACTTTAAATGTGTTTAACTCCTATAATCCCAATCTCCAGTTTACATATGAGATGGAAACTAATAATAGAATAAGTTTTCTTGATGTACAAGTCATCAGAAGTTTAGATGACCGATTGATTTACAATTGGTACCAAAAACCGACTTTCTCAGGGCGAGTGTTACATTACCATTCATTCCACCCAACACACCAGAAGATTGCGATGGTGTCTTGTTTGACAGATAAGGCGATCAAGTTGTCTGACCAACAGTTTCATGGCAAAAATTTGAAATTAGTTACTGATATCCTTCAAAGGAATTCCTACCCCAACACCTTTATCAAGAAATATATCAGAAAAAGGTTAGCAATTTTAAATAATAACGATAATAGTCCGAGGCAAACAAGAGTGGAACCTGATGCCACTCTTACGATTCCTTACGTTAATCGTCTTACTGAACAGTTGAACAGAAAACTGAAGAATTATAATATACGTGTTATTAACTCTATTAACAACAGATTGGACCATATTGTTACACGGGGAAAAGACAAATTACAACAACAAAATAACACCAATGTTGTTTATCAAATAGATTGTTTGACCTGTCCTGCCACCTATATAGGCCAAACAAAGAGAAAACTCAGTACCCGCATTAAAGAGCATCGAAATAACATTAATTGTCATCCCAAGTACCACAATGTCATAACAAAACATCGACTGGACCATCCTTCTCATATCATTAATTGGGAGAGGATCAAAATTAAAGATAAGGAAGTGCTTTTGTCTAAACGTCTTGTGTCTGAGATGTCTTACATCAAGGCCAACTTACACACCTTGAATCTACAGACAGACACAGTTAAATTCCATGACGTATATATGCCGGCGCTCACTTAGTGGTTTCTTTTAAGTGTTATTGAGAAACATTGTTGTTTAATGTTGTTTTTATTAATTGACTTCTCTTTCAAATTTATTGTCAGAGTAAATTCTATTTATTTAATTTATTTAGTTCAATTTATTTTCAAATTGTTGTGAAACTAATTTATATTATAATTTCCTTGTTTCCATTTTGTTGGTAAGCTTGGTTTAAATTAATTAATGTGTGTCTTATGGTTAAATATTAAGTTCTAACATCATTTTTAACTTTTTTTAGACCTGATGACGATCAAATACAATGATCGAAACGTCGTTTTTTAGTGTAATGTGAGAAAATTAAACAAAAATAAAAACAAAATTAGTCTGTATTGGCGACTCTAACTTCCTCCGTTTTAAACTTATATAATAACAGACGATTTTAACTTTACAATATACAAAATTGTGGGCATAGCCAAAAATTGCCTTAATTACGTAGAACGAGCTTTGGTTCTTCTACGTATGATGACTTCCACACGACAATCAACCTTTTTTGAATGCATAAGACACACATATGGACCACCAGCGATTCGATCGCTGAAGGATTGGATCCACGATTCCCGAAGTCTCACAACATCTATTAGACGTCGGACATTTCTCCTTACTTGTCGCACCGAAGATCTGTTGCCTAACTTTATCACCAACTCAACAAGGACAACCAGGGATCTTCACTTTTGTAGTAGAACATCTAACAGCCGCTTTGTGAATTGTCTTCAAAGATTCCATCACGCACTTCTGAATTGTTCGATTCAGGATGTTAACATCCACATCAGGTACTTGTCAACACAGATAAAAAAACACGAAGAAATTATAAAGACGCTCTTACCGTGTTATATTTACAATGATTTTTTCAATAGCCAAAAGGTCAAACTAAGGTCCTTGAATGATCATATGTTTTGCAAGCTTGAATCTAAATTACACAAAATTCGATCAAACACAAATGATGGTGGAAAAATCAATTTTGAAGAAAAATGGCTATTTAATCTTACAGATGTGCAAATTCCATCACATGTGAGAAAAGTTGTTGCACTCGGTCCAAAATTCAACTTAGAAAAATCAAGCTTAACATTATCGGATAAGATAGATCTGATAAAAAACACAGAAAACATTTTATATCGAGTTCCAGTTTTGTCTCGTGATTCGATACGTAGGACCATTGTTGAACATTGTATTTTGGACAAAAATAAGAAACAAATTCATATTGAAAAAGACAAAAAATTGCTACACCAACACATTATAGAAACGAAAAAGTTCGCTAAACGACACAACATCATGTTCACATTGGCTGACAAGGGTAACGTAACAGTAGCGTTAAAAAGAACAGACTATGTCCAAAAAGTAAATGCCATTTTATCAGACAACAAAATATATGAATTGATAAACAAAAATCCCTTAAATCAAATGATCGACAAACTTAAAATTTTACTCAAACGCTGGTGGAGTGAAGGGTTTATTGATGATACTCTTAACCCTGAAGGGAAACGTGGTAAGAAACTCTATAATCAATTACTTACTATTGACTCGAATTTACCTCGATGTTACGCGTTACCGAAGATCCATAAAGTCGGATATCCCCTACGTGTGATTGTTTCCAATGTGGATACACCATATTATTTCTTTTCAAAGTTTTTAGCGAAATTGATATCAGAGAATGTACCAGCATCTCCTTTTAATATCAATAATAGTATGGAATTTATTGAGAAAATCAAAAATTTTCAAATTCCTGAAGAACACAGTATGGTTTCCTTTGATGTGACTTCTCTTTTTACGAACGTACCTGAAGATTGTATTATACGAAGTATAAAAAACAGATGGGATTTTATCAGGGACAAGTGTAGGATCCCATGGAGTGAATTTCAGATCGGCCTCCGACTTCTATTAGGTTCAACCTATTTCACGTTCAATAACTCAATTTATAGACAAAAGTTTGGTACACCTATGGGCTCTCCATCTTCACCCATTTTTTGTGACTTAGCCTTAAGAGATTTGGAAGTTTCTTGTTTTGAGAAACTCGATTTCGAGGTTATTCACTATTATAGATATGTTGACGACTTGTTCTTGATTTTACCGACCAACAAAATTGAACACACTTTAAATGTGTTTAACTCCTATAATCCCAATCTCCAGTTTACATATGAGATGGAAACTAATAATAGAATAAGTTTTCTTGATGTACAAGTCATCAGAAGTTTAGATGACCGATTGATTTACAATTGGTACCAAAAACCGACTTTCTCAGGGCGAGTGTTACATTACCATTCATTCCACCCAACACACCAGAAGATTGCGATGGTGTCTTGTTTGACAGATAAGGCGATCAAGTTGTCTGACCAACAGTTTCATGGCAAAAATTTGAAATTAGTTACTGATATCCTTCAAAGGAATTCCTACCCCAACACCTTTATCAAGAAATATATCAGAAAAAGGTTAGCAATTTTAAATAATAACGATAATAGTCCGAGGCAAACAAGAGTGGAACCTGATGCCACTCTTACGATTCCTTACGTTAATCGTCTTACTGAACAGTTGAACAGAAAACTGAAGAATTATAATATACGTGTTATTAACTCTATTAACAACAGATTGGACCATATTGTTACACGGGGAAAAGACAAATTACAACAACAAAATAACACCAATGTTGTTTATCAAATAGATTGTTTGACCTGTCCTGCCACCTATATAGGCCAAACAAAGAGAAAACTCAGTACCCGCATTAAAGAGCATCGAAATAACATTAATTGTCATCCCAAGTACCACAATGTCATAACAAAACATCGACTGGACCATCCTTCTCATATCATTAATTGGGAGAGGATCAAAATTAAAGATAAGGAAGTGCTTTTGTCTAAACGTCTTGTGTCTGAGATGTCTTACATCAAGGCCAACTTACACACCTTGAATCTACAGACAGACACAGTTAAATTCCATGACGTATATATGCCGGCGCTCACTTAGTGGTTTCTTTTAAGTGTTATTGAGAAACATTGTTGTTTAATGTTGTTTTTATTAATTGACTTCTCTTTCAAATTTATTGTCAGAGTAAATTCTATTTATTTAATTTATTTAGTTCAATTTATTTTCAAATTGTTGTGAAACTAATTTATATTATAATTTCCCTGTTTCCATTTTGTTGGTAAGCTTGGTTTAAATTAATTAATGTGTGTCTTATGGTTAAATATTAAGTTCTAACATCATTTTTAACTTTTTTTAGACCTGATGACGATCAAATACAATGATCGAAACGTCGTTTTTTAGTGTAATGTGAGAAAATTAAACAAAAATAAAAACAAAATTAGTCTGTATTGGCGACTCTAACTTCCTCCGTTTTAAACTTATATAATAACAGACGATTTTAACTTTACAATATACAAAATTTAATAAATTATCACCTAAAGATCATAGACAAGTGAATTGGCTAAGTAAAAATGATCATAATCTTTCTTGGAATCTCGGAAATATGCCCTACAAGAGCGTACACAACTTTCTAAAGCAAAACATAAAATCTGACGATAGAATTTACACCAAAGGAATTGAAAAGAACGAAATGGATCTCTACCATCATTGGCGAAGCTACAAATCGACAAGTCTACAATATCGAAGATTATGGATGCAGTAGCGGCTTTAGCTATCTTCGGCGAGACTATCTTCAATATTCAAGCTGCTATCATCATAATCAACATTATCTTCATCAACAACAACAACGCGGAATCTGCGCCTTAGAAAATTCAATGTTGATAAGACATTTTGTCCCTGTAAATAAACTAATAGAATGTGAATACAAAAACGTCTTTTCAAATTATATAAACATTTTTTCTCTTTATTGATTGTCTACAAACATTTTTTTCCTTGAAATTTCGAGATGAACAGTTTTATTTAGGGGTCCATGGAATGTCAATGTAAATCTTTTCTCGTTGATTGCTTGCATTGTTGCCTCTGACATTTTAGCATATCGTGATGGAAGGAAAACCTGGGGAGGGTGCAAGAAAAAACAATTATTAACATATACATTTTCTTATTTTTAATGGATTACTTACTTGAAAGTCGCGCAGATCGCAAAGAATGGCATTTCGATATATTGTTGTGCAAATTTTTACTTCTTGGATATCGTATGGCATGCCGACGGTCAAATTTGTAAATTTAATTGTGTTTCTAAAAATTGTTGCCGCAAGTTGATATAGATCTACTTCAGGATCCATTATTGTTTTGTTGTTGTTGTCGTGAAAATATCTAAATTATGTGACAATATTAAATATGAATAAATGAAAAAAAAAAATAACTTACCGTTTTGAAGTTTGCCTGTTAAATGATGAAGTGTTCTGACCACAACTCGCTTATATATCACCACAGCTAAACAACTCTACCTCTCGTCCATTCAGTCACTCATTCGCGAATACACACACACACACACTCTCTCTCTCTCTCTTCATGTGCATAATTTTAGTGAGGACACATATAGAGTGCAGACGTGTTCGGGCGTGTTTCTATTCGATCGAACGATTACAACTTAGAAATTGATTTGTTTTTTATTTTTTTTCTGCTGACGCCGCAATTATACAATATGATGAAATTCATATAATCACTCGTTGACTCATCAACACACTTAAAAATTAAGTCCGTTTTCTTCACGCCGCAGTTACACAATATGATGAAATTCATATAATCACTCGTTGACTCATCAATACACTTAAAAATTGAGTTCATTTTCTTCACGCCGCAGTTACAAAATATGATGAAATTCCTTTTTTTCTTTGTTTTTATTTTTTTATTTTTTTTTATTTTTTCCATTTTTTTTAATTTTCTTTATTTTTTTTATTTTTTTACGGAGATACCAACCCACACCCGAAGCACCAACCAATAGCCGTGACGCCATCCCCCCACCCCACCGTCCTAGTTAAAAAAATCCGCACTATTTCAACAAAATCCGCCGTTTCAAAAAAAATTCGCCCTGTTTCAAAAAAATCCGCCCTATTTGGGAAATCTCTAGCCGGGGCACCAACACCTATCGGAGCACCAACCCCTAGGCGGGACACCAACCCCCAGCCGGGACACCACCCCCCTCTGCCGACAAACGACCAATCGTGACGTCATTGATCCCTACGGATTTCTTGTCATCAACAAAGATGATCCTATAGATAATGGACGTTATAGAAAAGGATTTGATATTCTCATTCGACTGTAAAACCTTTACACATCAAAACATTTGTAGTTAGTATAAACATATATGCGCAGCTGATCACACTCTCATCCTCAATATAGAAATAGAAAAATAAATTCATAATGGGTGAGAAAATAAAAAAAGAACAAGTGCTAGCAGATCTTATAAACACTAGAAGGTTGTTGAGGAAAAAGTTTAATAGTATCAAAAATCGAGGTTTAATGACAGACGACCTATTGGAAAATGCTTTTAAGCCCATCACTAAACCGAACTAGTCGAAGGTGTTAAGAAACATACTAATTATAATGATGATGATAATGAAGTGAAAATAGAATTTGACAGCCAATTTCTAAACAGGAATCCTCCAAAAATTAATACAAGCACTCCAAAACAAACAAACAAAGAAAAACAAATAAACAAAATACTCTTGATATGAGTAAGGAATACACTTTCTATACACAGCGAAATGAAAGCAACAACCACGACATTAGAAGCAGTAGGACCAACAATAACAGCAATAACAACAACAACACAATCTCATTGGATCTAACAGAGTTGGAGCGAGATAAGAAATTAGATAAAGTTTATGGTCCATATTAAGATTTACATGATAAATGGAGAATGGGTAATGCCGAATTTCAATTGGGCGCCAATGAGATCACCATTAATGGCAATAAATGGTCTATTACAGCGGGTCTTATTGAATTGTTGCTCTACAAAACACCTAAGCACTATAACGAAGATGACTTGCGAGAATATAAGAAAGTTTTAAATGAAACAAATGCTCATAAGCGTAGACATGATAAAAACGAACAAATCAAAGCAACTAAGCAATCAAGTATAAAACAATTATAAAATCATTATTCCAGAATGATAAAAGACGATCTGGTTTAATGAGAGTAAATACCCAGAAACCGAATTATATATATTGGGATGATCCTAATGAATTAGTCAATCGATTAAGACTTTTGGTTTCATCGCAATCAGCTGGTCACACGAATCATAATAATGAAATTATATCCATCGTTGAAGAACTTCGCGAACCAGATATTATACATATTAACATTGATATACTCGAGAAACGAATAAATACTTTATTAGTATTTTATAAACAAAAAAATGATAGATTAAGACATTTGATTTCATCACAATCAGCTGATCACATGAGTCATAGCAATGAAATTATATCCATCATTGAAGAAGAGGAAGAAGAAGAAGAAGACGAATTGAGAGAGACCAATATATATAATTGTGTAAAATCTACATTTACATGGCCAGTCCAAAAATGAGTGTTGACAAGTTCGGTAGTTCATCACATCATCGGGATAAGCGTTTGAGAAAAGTCTTAGGCTTTAATTTGGATCGCGAAAAGAATATCAATCTTCATTTTAAACGGTTGAAAAATTTAAGTTTACCCGTTGATGACGATGATGCAGTATCCAAAGTATTTGTTGTGTTACGTGCGTCCGCCACCCCATCAATTAATCATTTTGTAATTTTAATGTAATTTGTTTTAAGGTGGTATGATGGTAAGGTGGTGGAGGAGTTGCACGATCCAGAAGTGAGTTTTCGAACACGCCCCGATTCGGGTGTGGATCGTGCAGTTCTTCGAGTTCGAATTCGGTTTTCGAACTGGACGTGAATGGGTTTGTTCTTTTTATCCGTTGTTTTTGATCGCACGAAGCGAATAAGTTATTTTTGGTTTTTGCTGTTGTTAATCGCATCTTTAATTGAAATTTATGTAAGGCCAAAATGAATTAACTGGAGGAATAAAGAAATACACGTCCGTCGTGGTTGAAGAAGTATCCCGCTGTGGTTTAAATTGGCTTTGCTGGAACCCGAGGTGCGGCTACTCGAGCGAAGAAGCAGATGCCCCTTGTTTTAAGTCCCCGGAAACTACGGTTAGTGCGGTGAATTAAATTAGTTATCAAGGCGTATCAACGAATTGGACCAGAAGATTTACCGTGGCCGCTCCGTTACCAGATCGGGTAGCCGCGAACGGCACGCAACGGACTGTTACGCCGAAAATGCCACCAACGTGGGAAATACCTGCATGCGCGTCCCGTAAGCCACCGGCACTGTTCCCTCGGCCATACGACTGCTGTAGAAGGGAACTTCTAAATTGATGTTGAATAGACTTTCCCCAACACCTGGCGCAGACTTTTCCTTATTTATATAACAACTACTACACTACGTAAGAGGGATAATATGAACAAATATTGCAACCGGCGCTAACCGGGTACCATTTCCACATCACCTGACTTTATATTACAGTTGTTGATAAAGTGAATCAAACGTTTTTAAATGTTCAAAAAGACAACACACGATTAAACAATAAAATTGCTCTGGAAATTAAAAAAATAGCATCAAATCTTCAAAGCGATAGAGACGCCCGTACGAAATCGATTAACGCGATAAAGGAGTAAACTAAAAAGGCTTTAGAATCAAACCTAACCCACATTGAAGATAGATTTGGAGGGTTTGAAGATTACTCGTTCCGAAATTTTTAGCGAGTAAAAATCCTCCAGAATTGTTGAAGAGCATCAAAAATAATAATAATAATAATAACAACAATAGTAATAATAATAAGAAGAAAAGAATAATAAAACATTTGATAAGATATGAATACTCGTATTGATGATGATGATGATGAAAAGACAAGTATTGTGAATGAACTTCATAGACAAGCTCGTAGAAATTTCAAAAGGCAGCGAGTAATCACAAAAGGAATAGATGATCTCTGGCAAGCGGACTTAGTTGAGATGGGTGCATTTTCAAAATTTAACCGAAGTTATCGTTTTCTCTAAACAATCATAGATGCTTTTTCAAAATTTGCTTCGGCTGTGCCGCTAAAACTAGAAATACTTCTGATGTTACAAAGGCTATGAAAAGTATATTTGTCGGAGAGGAACGATCACCAAAACATTTACAAACCGATCATGGAAAGGAGTTCTTCAACGAAATTTTCCAAAATCTACTGAGAAAGAATGGTGTTAATCATTATTCAACGTAAAGCGTTGTAAAGGCATCAATAATCGAACGATTCAATAGAACCCTTAAGAGTCTAATGTGGAAGGAATTCAGCTATAATGGATCATACGAGTGGTTGAAATATTTACAACAATTACTCTCAGATTACATTTAAGACCGAAAAAACGTAATGATTTTCTATAATGACAATATAGAGTAATAGAAAATTCGAACCTCTCACCACTTCTTCATTGTCATTCAAGCGAGAAACATTATCGAGAGGCAGACCACCGGCTCGTCGCCATCATCAACAACATCAACGAAGCGAAAAAAGGAATAGAAAAAACTGAGTGCAATCAACAAAAAATACTTAAAATCGTTAAAACTTCAGATCAAACCATGAATCCGGTTTTAAATGTTTCGCAGAAACCCATCTACGATGAAAGCATTATAACAAAAGAATATCATGCTTATATACCGTACTTACAAGCCTATAAAAATAACGATGAAATTAGAATATCTATTCAGAATCAAGATCTCTATCTGCTGCCTTGTGAGAGTTACATTTATGTTGAAGGATTCGTATCATTGGACAATGGAATAAAATCGAATAATATTAAACTGAAAAACAATTGCATGGCGTTCTTGTTTGAGGAAATTCGCTATGAAATCAATGGAGTTGAGATAGATCGCACCCGATATACGGGAATAACATCGATGATTAAAAATGTTGTCTTATTGAATCATAACGAGAGCACAATGTTAAACAATGCCGGATGGTTCGTGACGGAGGAGGATCATCTTATTGAAAGTGGTTATTTAAATGTTTGTGTTCCACTTAAAATGCTTTTAGGATTTGCCGAAGACTTTAATAAAATAATTTTAAACTCTAAGCATGAGCCCATACTACTACGATCAAAATCTGATCCAAATGCTGTCTACTCGACTGAAGCAGGCGAAAAAGTTCAGCTAAACATCTTGAATATCACATGGAAAGTTCCTCACGTACAGTTGGCAGATTTCTCAAAATTGGGAATTCTCAAAACAATAAACACTGGACAGAGTTTGAAAATGGCATTTCGAAGTTGGGATTCCCATTTTAATCCGGTGCTATCACAGGGAATGCATAACTTGTGGATGGTGAAACTTTCTTCGCAAACCGAAAGACCGCGATTTATATTAATTGTTTTTCAAAATCCAACAACTGGCTTGCAACATTGTGATTTATCAGACGTAAAAGTACATCTAAACTCTGACACATATCCATATGATGATCTAAAAATCAACTTTACTCGAAATCGTTATGCTCTTCTTTATGAGATGTATTCCAAATTTCAACAGATTTATTACATACGAGAACCACCACATCTGCCATCACGAGACGAATTTGCAAAAGTAGCTCCAATTATTGTGGTCGACGTAACGCATCAAAACGAAAGTACTAAAATGGGACCTATTGATATCAAAGTAGAGCTTACTACTAATACAAATTTACTACCAAACACAACAGCGTATTGCGTTCTCATACATGATCGACTCGTGGAATATACACCGCTTACGGGCGATATTAGAAGAGCTGTTTAGTCGATGATTAAATTAAAAAGGGGCCACACGTCTCACTCCCCCTCCCGCTACAGAAAAGAAGAATTATGGAGCAACATTTTATAACTATAGACGTGCAAGCATTTAAAGTGAAAAATAACAAATTCATTTTGAAAGAAATAACCGTCTGTTTTAGTTTCCATCAATATCATCATTTTCTCGTTAAATCGCCTTATAACTTTAATAAATTATCACCTAAAGATCATAGACAAGTGAATTGGCTAAGTAAAAATGATCATAATCTTTCTTGGAATCTCGGAAATATGCCCTACAAGAGCGTACACAACTTTCTAAAGCAAAACATAAAATCTGACGATAGAATTTACACCAAAGGAATTGAAAAGAACGAAATGGATCTCTACCATCATTGGCGAAGCTACAAATCGACAAGTCTACAATATCGAAGATTATGGATGCAGTAGCAGCTTTAGCTATCTTCGGCGAGACAATCTTCAATATTCAAGCTGCTATCATCATAACCAACATTATCTTCATCAACAACAACAACGCGGAATCTGCGCCTTAGAAAATTCAATGTCGATAAGACATTTTGTCCCTGTAAACAAACTAATAGAATGTGAATAAAAAAACGTCTTTTCAAATTATATAAACATTTTTTCTCTATATTGATTGTCTACAAACATTTTTTCCTTGAAATTTCGAGATGAACAGTTTTATTTAGGGGTCCATGGTATGTCAATGTAAATCCTTTCTCGTTGATTGCTTGCATTGTTGCCTCTGACATTTTAGCATATCGTGATGGAAGGAAAACCTGGGGAGGGTGCAAGAAAAAACAATTATTAACATATACATTTTCTTATTTTTAATGGATTACTTACTTGAAAGTCGCGCAGATCGCAAAGAATGGCATTTCGATATATTGTTGTGCAAATTTTTACTTCTTGGATATCGTATGGCATGCCGACGGTCAAATTTGTAAATTTAATTGTGTTTCTAAAAATTGTTGCCGCAAGTTGATATAGATCTACTTCAGGATCCATTATTGTTTTGTTGTTGTTGTCGTGAAAATATCTAAATTATGTGACAATATTAAATATGAATAAATGAAAAAAAAAAATAACTTACCGTTTTGAAGTTTGCGTGTTAAATGATGAAGTGTTCTGACCACAACTCGCTTATATATCACCACAGCTAAACAACTCTACCTCTCGTCCATTCAGTCACTCATTCGCGAATACACACACACACACACTCTCTCTCTCTCTCTTCATATGCATAATTTTAGTGAGGACACATATAGAGTGCAGACGTGTTCGGGCGTGTTTCTATTCGATCGAACGATTACAACTTAGAAATTGATTTGTTTTTTATTTTTTTTCTGCTGACGCCGCAATTATACAATATGATGAAATTCATATAATCACTCGTTGACTCATCAACACACTTAAAAATTAAGTCCGTTTTCTTGACGCCGCAGTTACACAATATGATGAAATTCATATAATCACTCGTTGACTCATCAATACACTTAAAAATTGAGTTCATTTTCTTCACGCCGCAGTTACACAATATGATGAAATTCCTTTTTTTTCTTTGTTTTTATTTTTTTATTTATTTTTTTATTTGTTTTTTAATTTTTTTTTATTTTTTTTTATTTTTTTCATTTTTTTTAAATTTTCTTTATTTTTTTTATTTTTTTACGGAGATACCAACCCACACCCGAGGCACCAACCAATAGCCGTGACGCCATCCCCCCACCCCACCGTCCTAGTTAAAAAAATCCGCACTATTTCAACAAAATCCGCCGTTTCAAAAAAAATTCGCCCTGTTTCAAAAAAATCCGCCCTATTTGGGAAATCTCTAGCCGGGGCACCAACACCTATCGGGACACCAACCCCCAGCCGGGACACCAGCCCCCTCTGCCGACAAACGACCAATCGTGACGTCATTGATCCCTACGGATTTCTTGTCATCAACAAAGATGATCCTATAGATAATGGACGTTATAGAAAAGGATTTGATATTCTCATTCGACTATAAAATCTTTACACATCAAAACATTTGTAGTTAGTATAAATATATATGCGCAGCTGATCACACTCCCATCCTCAATATAGAAATAGCAAAATAAATTCATAATGGGTGAGAAAATAAAAAAAGGACAAGTGCTAGCAGATCTTATAAACACTAGGAGGGTGTTGAGGAAAAAGTTTAATAGCATTAAAAATCGCGGTTTAATGACAGACGACCTATTGGAAGATGCTTTTAAGCCCATCACTAAACCTCTGAAGAAACTAATCGAAGGTGTTAA
The DNA here is from genome assembly GCA_963931805.1 of Microdon myrmicae. Taxonomy (NCBI): domain Eukaryota; kingdom Metazoa; phylum Arthropoda; class Insecta; order Diptera; family Syrphidae; genus Microdon; species Microdon myrmicae. The sequence continues at coordinate 725,154 of CAWVOU010000002.1, forward strand.
GAAACATACTCATGATGATGATGATGATAATGAAGCGAAAATAGAATTTGACAGCGAATTTCTAAATAGGAATCCTCCAAAAATTAATACAAGCACTCCGAAAACAAATAAACAAAGAAAAACATATAAACAAAATACTTCTGATACGAGTAAGGAATACACTTTCTATACACAGCGAAATGAAAGCGACAACAACGACATTAGAAGCAGTAGGAGCAACAATAACAGCATCAACATCAGCAACAATACAATGTCATTGGATCTGACAGAGTTGGAGCGAGATAAGAAATTACATAAAGTTTATGGTCCATATAAAGATTTAAATGATAAATGGAGAATGGGTAATGCCAAATTTCAATTGGGCGCCAATGAGATCACCATTAATGGCAATAAGTGGTCTATTACAGCGGGTCTTATTGAATTGCTGTTCTACAAAAAACCTAAGCACTATAACGAAGGCGACTTGCGAGAATATAAGGAAGTTTTAAATGAAACAAATGCTCATAAGCGTAGACATGATAAAAACCGGCAAATCAAAGCAACTAAAGCAATCAAGTATAAAACAATTATAAAATCATTATTCCAGAATGATAAAAAAGGATCTGGTTTAATGAGAGTAAATACCCAGAAACCGAGTTATATATATTGGGATGATCCTAATGAATTAGTTGATAGATTAAGACTTTTGGTTTCATCACAATCAGCCGGTCACACGAATCATAACAATGAAATCATGTCCATCATTGAAGAACTTCGCGAACCAGATATTATATATTAACATCGATGTACTCGAGAAACGAATAAATATTTTATTGGTATTTTATAAAGAAAAATGTTAGATTAAGACATTTGATTTCATCACAATCAGCTGATCACACGAGCCATAACAATGAAATTATATGTCAATCATTGAAGAAGAAGAAGAAGAAGAATTGAGGGAGAGCAATATATATAATTGTGTAAAATCTACATTTACATAGCCATTCCAAAAATGAGTGTTGACAAGTTCGGTAGTTCATCACATCATCGGGATAAGCAATTGAGAAAAGTCTTAGGCTTTAATTTGGATCGCGATAAGAATATCAATCTTCATTTTAAACGGTTGAAAAATTTAAGTTTACCCGTTGATGATGATGATGCAGTATCCAAAGTATTTGTTGTTGATAAAGTGAATCAAACGTTTTTAAAAGTTCAAAAAGACAACACACAATTAAACAATAAAATTGCTCTGGAAATTAAAAAAATAGCATCAAATCTTCAAAGCGATAGAGACGCCCATACGAAATCGATTAACGCGTTAAAGGAGGAAACTAAAAAGGCCTCAGAATCAAACCTAACCCATATTGAAGATAGATTTGGAGGGTTTAAAGATTACTCGTTCCGAAAATTTATCGAGTAAAAATCCTCCAGAATTGTTGAAGAGCATCAAAAATAATAATAATAATAACAACAAGAGGAATAATAAGAAGAAAAAAAAAATAAAACATTTGATAAGATATGAATACTCGTATTGATGATGATGATGATGAAAAGAGAAGTATTGTGAATGAACTTCATAGACAGGCTCGTAGAAATTTCAAAAGGCAGCGAGTAATCACAAAAGGAATACATGATCTCTGGCAAGCGGACTTAGTTGAAATGGGTGCATAGTGAAAATTTAACCGAAGTTATCGTTTTCTCTAAACAATCATAGATACTTTTTCAAAATTTGCTTCGGCTGTGCCGCTAAAACCTAAAATGCTTCTGATGTTACAAAGGCTATGAAAAGTATATTTGTCGCAGAGGAACGATCACCAAAAAATTTACAAACCGATCATGGAAAGGAGTTCTTCAACAAAATTATCCAAAATCTAATGAGAAAGCATGGTGTTAATCATTATTCAACGTATAGCATTGTAAAGGCATCAATAATCGAACGATTCAATAGAACCCTTAAGAGTCTAATGTGGAACGAATTCAGCTATAATGGATCATACGAGTGATTGAATATTTACAACAACCTGATTATGAAATATAATAACACAAAACATCGAACTATCGGAATGTGTCCAAGTAAAGTAAACTATTCAAATGAAAAGCTAATATTAAAGTCGGCCTATAACAATGTGAAAATATATGACAAATCAGCCTTTCTTGTTGGTGATTACGTGTGAATCAGTAAATACAAACATGTTTTTGAGAAAGGCTATACACCAAATTGGACAACAGAAATTTTCAAAATCAAAACAATTAAACATACGAATCCGGCTACATACATAATAGAGGACTATCAACGAAATACAATACGAGGAGAATTCTATGAGTATGAACTGATGAAAACACAACATACAAATAATTATCTCGTTGAAAAAATTCTACGCACAAAAGGTGATAGAGTTCTTGTAAAATGGTTAGGATTTTCAAGCAAACACAACTCATGGATTAATAAAAGCAATATTATATAAAAAGCCTTGTCTTTTAATTTTCTATTTCATTCTATAATTGTCAGTGAAAATGTCAATAACGTTAACTTTAACAGGAAATACTTCGATTCTCAATACGAGTTACTTTCCCCCATCGATTTGGATAGGGATTACGAGTGTGGACTAATAGATTTTCACACATATAATTCGGTGCCCAACATTGATTTGGAAAATAATTTATTTCATGTAGGTGATAAAACCTTTGAAATTCCCGAGGGATCATATGAATTCCAAGATATCGTTGAGTATTTACAAAGAAAATATGAGAGCGTAAACAAATCTGGAGAACTTTACATTGATGCCAATTACAACACGTTCAAAACAGAAATTTATTCTAGTGATACTATTGATTTTAGTCGAAGCCGAAATATTGGTTCAGTGTTTGGTTTTAGCAAGGAAATATTAAAAGCAAACACCGATTATGAATCAGACTTGCCTATTCATATTACAAATGTCAATGCAATACGTGTTTTTTTTTTTTTTTAACATACTGTATTTATTTGACCAATAATCAATGTTTACATTAAGTACTACAGCTAACTTATAATTCTAGTGATACAACTGTTTACATGCATACATTACACATTTTTCAAACATAACTGAATGTGTGAATAACTATTCGAGTATTCTAGGTTTTAATATTAACAGTTTTCCTGGAAAAGGTCAGAAAACCAGGATTTTTATTTTTTAATTTAATCTAATCTAATACTTAACTTAACTCTAACTTATCCTAGCTTAACCTAATTTATTTTATAATAAGTTAAATATGTAATGTGAATTGGGGAATATAAGGATTGATGGTTAATGAAGTAGGTTGGCGTGGGAGATGGTCAGTTAGTGGCCTCAGGTGCAGTAACACTTTCCGGTTGTTCGTTAAAACGCAGAATGTTGGAGAATGGTTGTATGTTACAGTATTTGAACTGATTGGGTGCCAGCTCGGTATTATGGTACACTACCTCGTTGGAGTCATTAACCAATCTTCCAGAGGTAAAGAGACTTCTGGTGTGGAGACAATTCAGATAGTGAGCCCTGTTATCTAGAGGAGTTGGTAGTAGTGAAGTTATTATGGGGTTGGGATTATTTGGGAGGTTTTCAATAAATTTGATAGACAGCTCTAGGAAACGTCTATCGAGACGGTCAATATTAGCGGCATTGTATAGCAAGCTGTTATTGTAATACTTGTAAGAGTTGGGTTGTCGGTTGAGGCCAGTGACCAGCCTGAAGCATTTCCTTTCGAAAGTGCGTAGCTTCTCCATTTGGGCTGGTGTTATATGATACCACAGTGGACACGCATATGTCAGTGTAGGTCTGATTATTTGTTTATAGATGAGCACTTTGACTTTGTGAGAGAGACCGTTAGGTTTCCACATCACTCTTCTACAGAGATTCAGTTGTATTGTGGCTTTACGTAAAGTATTTTTAATGTGGGTGGAGAATGAAAGGTCATTGGAAAAGGTTATTCCCAGATATTTTAAAGTTTTAGAAGGTTTTATCTGGGTGTTATTTAGTTTGAGTCTAATTTTGTTGTGGGTGCGCCTTGTGTTGTTTGTGCAGTGCTCATTTTTACCCTTAAACACTATAAGTTGGGTTTTGTCAGGATTTAGGCGAATTTTCCATTTATTGAAGTATGTTGATAGATTTGGGAGGAAGTTATTAATGCGGTTTCTTGCCTCTTTTACAAACTTGCTGCTGGAGTAGACTATGGTGTCATCAGCGTAATTCAACATTACGGTATTGGGTAATTGAGGCTGCGGTATGTCTGAAGTATAAAGGAGGTATAATAGTGGTCCAAGAATTGAACCCTGCGGAACCCCTGCGGTTATATTATACGATTGGGAGATAGAAGAATTTATTTTGACCATGAACTTTCTACCAGAGAGGTAGGAAGTAAGAAGTTTGGTAGTATGGGTGTTTAATCCAAATATGTAGTGCAGCTTGTAAAGCAGTCCTGAGATCCAAACACAGTCGAATGCTTTAGATATGTCGAGAGAGATACAGACCGTCGGACTTTGGTTTTGAAGATTAGTTGTGACATCGTGCGTTAGTTTTAACAGAGCATGACAGGTGGAGTGTTGTGAGCGAAAGCCAAACTGGGAATTTGGGATAATAGCGTTGTCATTAGCAAATGAAAGAAGATTTCGATATATTTTGCATTCCAATATCTTGCTTAATGTGTTTAATAACGAAATCGGACGATAGTTGCTGGGGTTGTTGGAAGGACTGGACTTACTGATAGGGACTATAACCGTGGTTTTCCAGTTATCTGGGAAATGTGATCCGTTTATTATATGGTTGAGAAGAACGAGAATAGGGACTAGATTTGACGGGAGAAGTCTTTTGTAAAGAAGGTTTGGAATTCCATCTAGGCCTGTCGACTTCTTGTTATTGCGTGATGTTATAAATTCAGATAATTCGTCTGCTGTTAGGAAGGTCGCATTATCCAGAGGATGAGACGCTTTGTTTGTTTCGTTGAATTCCGCGATGAAAGGGGTGAAGGATGGGATCATTGTGCGTGAGATGTAGTCGTTTACAGTATCTTGAAAATTGGAGACTGAGAGGGAGTCGTTTTGTTGATGGATTTGATAAAAGTGATTAGCTAGACAATTTGCTATGTCAATATCTGATTGGACTGGGTGATTGTTAGTAGGGTTGATAATATAATCGATTCGAGGTTTGTATTTTCGACCCGTTAGTCTGTTGATATTTTTGAATAAATCACGATTGGGTTTAATATTTTTAAGTATAGACGTGTAAACCTTGTCGGAAAATTGTTTTAGTTGTCCATTTATCAGGGTAGTCAAGAGTTGGATTTGATTTTTAATAAAAGGGGAATAACTGCTATGTAGTTTTCGTCTAAGCTGTTTTTTTAGGCGTAATAGTTTTGTAAGGATGTTGGGTAAAGGTTTTCCTAGATGATTATGAGGGATGGATGTAGGTGTGTGGCTGAAGAGGGCATTTTTTAGTATTTGCTCTATTCTTAAGGCTGCTTGATCAATTTCAGCAGGGAGTAGATTTGAAGTCTCTGGCAAAGTATAGTCTGTAAAACTGGCAGCAATGTCCCTATTGACTCTTTTCCAGTTTGTCTTGGAGAAATTCGGGATCGGATTGAATGAGTAACATGGTTCGAGGGCTGGGATTTGGACAGTGGTGTGGACGGACCCATGATCGGAAGGAAATTCGAAGGATACTGTAGGGAGGTTAGCTGAGTAGACGTCTACGGATTTTAGGAAAAAATCTATTGTTGATGTAGTAGTATTGGAGATACGTGTTGGCTGTAATGGACAGTCCGCATAGATATATGGATGGAGTTGAAGGAGTGCTAGAAGTTGGCAACCGTATTTATTGCACTTAGTGTCGTTAAATGAAGTATGCCGAGCATTCCAATCTCCTCCTATTATGAAAGGTGCAGGTAGAGACTGTTGGATTATCTCAGTGATGTCGGAACTAGGGAAGTTTGGTTCCCGAGAAGGGTGAATGTATACGGACGACAATACAAGCACTTTGTTGCTTTTGCAAAAGATTTTAATTGCCGTGTACTCAATATTATTTATATTGGTGAACCTAATTTCGGAATATTGGAATTTCTTGTGTATTAGAATTCCAGTACCTCCACGAGGTCCACTGGTACGTGGATTAGAAACAAGTGTATAATTCGGGATAGATATTCGGGAGTTTGGTTTAAGCCAAGTTTCTGAGAGGAGGAGGATATCTGGAGAAAACTTTTCAACGAACAATCGGAGGTGTTGTCTGCGAATATTGGAATATATGGACTCTGCGTTGAGGGAAATTATGGTTATATTAGCCATTAAGGGAGAGGATATGTGAAGTTATAAGAGATAAAATCTGACCTTTTTTTTCTATTTCTGAGCTATGCTTCAACGTGGGCAGCATCTTCTGTAAGCTACTTATGTATCCTGTGATGTCCAGATTCAGATCGTTACTGTTGGATTGGTGATTTCTTGTCATGTTAAGGGAATCCTTGACAACCTTAGCGTATGACATTCCTGGACTTGTAGGATTTATTGATTGATGTGATGTTGTTTTGGTTGGTGAAGGTTTGCTCGTTGCTATGGGTGTTGTTCGCCTTTCTAGAATCCTCAGCTTATGAGGACATTGCGAGAAGTTGGCAGGGTGGGGTCCTCCACAGTTACAGCATGTCACTGTGATTTTCTTCGTTGTAATGGATCCATCCGGGTTTGTTGTTTGGATTGTTCCTGGTTCCATCCCAGGCGGGCTGACCTTACATTCTCCAGGTTGATGTTGCTCTGCACACTTTACGCATCGTACGCTTAGATGACATGCGGCCGCCAAGTGTCCTGAACCTTGGCATCTTTTGCAATGAAGGACGTTTTGTTTATGTGGTTCCTCAATCGCAATTTTATGCGTGAACAGATATTTTATTTGTTTGAGCCTGGTGACATCAGTTGGAGGAATTTGTATGATACGTAAATGCAGATTCTTGTTAGTCCGCATATATGGTGTTTGGAAGTAGTCCAACCTGTTTATTTTCAGTTCCGGACAGATCCTGACTATTTCTGCTGCAATTTCCTCATTAGTCCATGCTGGATCGATATGCCTTAAGATGAAAGTTGCTGGTTTCAACTGTCCATGTTGAAAAGTGAAAAATTCAAGCTTATGGTGCGCAAGTTTTTCTACCGCCTTGTTGTGATCCGTTAGAGTTGTTGTTGTGATGGAAGTCGAAGCTCCTCTTGTGTTTGTGGTGAAATTGCGGTGGCCTAAGGTACTTTCAAGCATTCTAATTAGTTCTTTGATGCTTTTTATATTCTTAATATAGATGGGTGGTGGTCTTGTATTTTTGTCGTGCGTGTTAGGCATTTGATTCCCGGCTGTCTTCTTTTGTTGGGGCGATGGTGTTTCGGGGGACAACAATTGTTGGTTTGGTGATGATGGGGCTAGTCCGGGGTGTTGAGCAGGCGTTTCTTCCATGCAGACGTCATCTCTGATTTTATTGGTTGTTTTTAGGGAGCGAATTTCCTCGTGGAGTTGTTTCATCTGGAGTCGAAGTGTATTGATATAATCCACGGCTTCCAGATACTTTTTTTGATAGTCCATAGCTTGTGTCTCCATGGTTGTTGGTTTCTTTGTTGCGCTCTGTAAATCGTCGGTGGCTCTTCTTTTACGCTCTATCGTGAATTGTTGGTCATCACTGGGGCCGTCGCCCAGCATGCGTTACTGTTAGTTTTCACTGTTTTCACTGTTTTATTACTAAAAGTATTACTAAAAGTATTTTTACACGTGCACTTCACCCACGTGTGTTACAGACTTTCACAAACACGTGTTTCACAAACACGAGTTTCAACTATGCTATGAGCGAACGTCTGTTCGCTCTGAAGTACTCGATAAGAATCCGCAATACGTGTGGAATGTAACATTGTGACCGGATCGTATATTAATGTTTCGGCCGCACACACGCTTGATGAATTTTCGTTAAATGTTAGTCCAGGACATAAATTAGATGAAGTTCCTAAAAATGTTATTTATTTGCCTATGACCGTCAGACGGATAGGATCAAATACAGTTAAAGTCGTCGATCAGAGCGGTCATCTTATTAATTTTCGCGGAGAAACAATTACTCTCAGATTACATATAAGACCGAAAAAGCGCAATGATTTTCTATAATGACAATATAAGTAATAGAAAATTCGAACCTCTCACCACTTCTGCATTGTCATTCAAACGAGAAACATTATCGAGAGGCAGACCACCGGCACGTCGCCATCATCAACAACATCAACGAAGCAAAAAAAGGAATAGACAAAAACTGAGTGCAATCAACAAAAAATACTTAAAATCGTTAAAACTTCAGATCAACCCATAAATCCGGTTTTAAATGTTTCGCAGAAACCCATCTACGATGAAAGCATTATAAAAAAAGAATATCATGGTTATATACCGTACTTACAAGCCTATAAAAATAACGATGAAATTAGAATATCTATTCAGAATCAAGATCTCTATCTGCTGCCTTGTGAGAGCTACATTTATATTGAAGGATTCGTAACTTTGGACAATGGAATAAAATCGAATAATATTAAACTGAAAAACAATTGCATGGCGTTCTTGTTTGAGGAAATCCGCTATGAAATCAATGGAGTTGAGATAGATCGCACCCGATATACGGGAATAACATCGATGATTAAAAATGTTGTCTTATTGAATCATAACGAGAGCACAATGTTAAACAATGCCGGATGGTTCGTGACGGAGGAGGATCATCTTATTGAAAGTGGTTATTTAAATGTTTGTGTTCCACTTAAAATGCTTTTAGGATTTGCCGAAGACTTTAATAAAATAATTTTAAACTCTAAGCATGAGCTCATACTACTACGATCAAAATCTGATTCAAATGCTGTCTACTCGACTGAAGCAAGCGAAAAAGTTCAGCTAAACATCTTGAATATCACATGGAAAGTTCCTCACGTACAGTTGGCAGATTTCTCAAAATTGGGAATTCTCAAAACAATAAACACTGGACAGAGTTTGAAAATGGCATTTCGAAGTTGGGATTGTCATTTTAATCCGGTGCTATCACAGGGAATGCATAACTTGTGGATGGTGAAACTTTCTCCGCAAACCGAAAGACCGCGATTTATATTAATTGTTTTTCAAAATCCAACAACTGGCTTGCAACATTGTGATTTATCAGACGTAAAAGTACATCTAAACTCTGACACATATCCATATGATGATCTAAAAATCAACTTTACTCGAAATCGTTATGCTCTTCTTTATGAGATGTATTCCAAATTTCAACAGATTTATTACATACGAGAACCACCACATCTGCCATCACGAGACGAATTTGCAAAAGTAGCTCCAATTATTGTGGTCGACGTAACGCATCAAAACGAAAGTACTAAAATGGGACCTATTGATATCAAAGTAGAGCTTACTACTAATACAAATTTACTACCAAACACAACAGCGTATTGCGTTCTCATACATGATCGACTCGTGGAATATACACCGCTTACGGGCGATATTAGAAGAGCTGTTTAGTCGATGATTAAATTAAAAAGGGGCCACACGTCTCACTCCCCCTCCCGCTACAGAAAAGAAGAATTATGGAGCAACATTTTATAACTATAGACGTGCAAGCATTTAAAGTGAAAAATAACAAATTCATTTTGAAAGAAATAACCGTCTGTTTTAGTTTCCATCAATATCATCATTTTCTCGTTAAATCGCCTTATAACTTTAATAAATCATCACCTAAAGATCATAGACAAGTGAATTGGCTAAGTAAAAATGATCATAATCTTTCTTGGAATCTCGGAAATATGCCCTACAAGAGCGTACACAACTTTCTAAAGCAAAACATAAAATCTGACGATAGAATTTACACCAAAGGAATTGAAAAGAACGAAATGGATCTCTACCATCATTAGCGAAGCTACAAATCGACAAGTCTACAAAATCGAAGATTATGGATGCAGTAGCAGCTTTAGCTATCTTCGGCGAGACTATCTTCAATATTCAAGCTGCTATCATCATAATCAACATTATTTTCATCAACAACAACAACGCGGAATCTGCGCCTTAGAAAATTCAATGTTGATAAGACATTTTGTCCCTGTAAACAAACTAATAGAATGTGAATAAAAAAACGTCTTTTCAAATTATATAAACATTTTTTCTCTTTATTGATTGTCTACAAACATTTTTTTCCTTGAAATTTCGAGATGAACAGTTTTATTTAGGGATCCATGGTATGTCAATGTAAATCCTTTCTCGTTGATTGCTTGCATTGTTGCCTCTGACATTTTAGCATATCGTGATGGAAGGAAAACCTGGGGAGGGTGCAAGAAAAAACAATTATTAACATATACATTTTCTTATTTTTAATGGATTACTTACTTGAAAGTCGCGCAGATCGCAAAGAATGGCATTCCGATATATAGTTGTGCAAACTTTTACTTCTTGGATATCGTATGGCATGCCGACGGTCAAATTTGTAAATTTAATTGTGATTCTAAAAATTGTTGCCGCAAGTTGATATAGCTCTACTTCAGGATCCATTATTGTGTTGTTGTTGTTGTCGTGAAAATATCTAAATTATGTGACAATATTAAATATGAATAAATGAAAAAAAAAATAATAACTTACCGTTTTGAAGTTTGCCTGTTAAATGATGAAGTGTTCTGACCACAACTCGCTTATATATCACCATAGCTAAACAACTCTACCTCTCGTCCATTCAGTCACTCATTCGCGAATACACACACACACGCTCTCTCTCTCTCTTCATATGCATAATTTTAGTGAGGACACATATAGAGTGCAGACGTGGTCGGGCGTGTTTCTATTCGATCGAACGATTACAACTTAGAAATTGATTTGTTTTTTTTTTTTTTTTCTGCTGACGGCGCAATTATACAATACGATGAAATTCATATAATCACTCGTTGACTCATCAACACACTTAAAAATTAAGTCCGTTTTCTTGACGCCGCAGTTACACAATATGATGAAATTCCTTTTTTTCTTTGTTCTTATTTTTTTATTTATTTTTTTATTTGTTTTTTAATTTTTTTTTTATTTTTTTTTATTTTTTTCATTTTTTTTAATTTTCTTTATTTTTTTTATTTTTTTACGGAGATACCAACCCACATCCGAGGCACCAACCAATAGCCGTGACGCCATCCCCCCACCCCACCGTCCTAGTTAAAAAAATCCGCACTATTTCAACAAAATCCGCCGTTTCAAAAAAAATTCGCCCTGTTTCAAAAAAATCTGCCCTATTTGGGAAATCTCTAGCCGGGGCACCAACACCTATCGGAGTACCAACCCCTAGGCGGGACACCAACCCCCAGCCGGGACACCAGCCCCCCCTGCCGACAAACGACCAATCGTGACGTCATTGATCCCTACGGATTTCTTGTCATCAACAAAGATGATCCTATAGATAATGGACGTTATAGAAAAGGATTTGATATTCTCATTCGACTATAAAACCTTTACACATCAAAACATTTGTAGTTAGTATAAATATATATGCGCAGCTGATCACACTCCCATCCTCAATATAGAAATAGCAAAATAAATTCATAAGGGGTGAGAAAATAAAAAAAGAACAAGTGCTAACAGATCTTATAAACACTAGGAGGGTGTTGAGGAAAAAGTTTAATAGTATCAAAAATCGAGGTTTAATGACAGACGACCTATTGGAAGATGCTTTTAAGCCCATCACTAAACGTCTGAAGAAACTAGTCGAAGGTGTTAAGAAACATACTCATTATGATGATGATGATAATGAAGTGAAAATAGAATTTGACAGCCAATTTCTAAACAGGAATCCTCCAAAAATTAATACAAGCACTCCGAAAACAAACAAACAAAGAAAAACAAATAAACAAAATACTCTTGATACGAGTAAGGAATACACTTTCTATACACAGCGAAATGAAAGCGACAACAACGACATTAGAAACAGTAGGAGCAACAACAACAGCAATAACAACAAGAACAACACGATGTCATTGGATCTAACAGAGTTGGAGCGACATAAGAAATTAGATAAAATTTATGGTCCATATAAAGACTTAAATGATAAATGGAGAATGGGTAATGCCGAATTTCAATTGGGCGCCAATGAGATCGCCATTAATGGCAATAAGTGGTCTATTACATCGGGTCTTACTGAATTGCTGTTCTACAAAAAAACCTAAGCACTATAACGAAGATGATTTGCGAGAATATAAGAAAGTTTTAAATGAAACAAATGCTCATAAGCGTAGACATGATAAAAACCAGCAAATCAAAGCAACTAAAGCAATCAAGTATAAAACAATTATAAAATCGTTATTCCAGAATGATAAAAAAGGATCTGGTTTAATGAGAGTAAATACCCAGAAACCGAGTTATATATATTGGGATGATCCTAATGAATTAGTTGATAGATTAAGACTTTTGGTTTCATCACAATCTGCCGGTCACACGAATCATAACAATGAAATTATGTCCATCATTGAAGAACTTCGCGAACCAGATATTATATATTAACATCGATGTACTCGAGAAACGAATAAATATTTTATTGGTATTTTATAAAGAAAAATGTTAGATTAAGACATTTGATTTCATCACAATCAGCTGATCACACGAGCCATAACAATGAAATTATATGTCAATCATTGAAGAAGAAGAAGAAGAAGAATTGAGGGAGAGCAATATATATAATTGTGTAAAATCTACATTTGCATAGCCATTCCAAAAATGAGTGTTGACAAGTTCGGTAGTTCATCACATCATCGGGATAAGCAATTGAGAAAAGTCTTAGGCTTTAATTTGGATCGCGATAAGAATATCAATCTTCATTTTAAACGGTTGAAAAATTTAAGTTTACCCGTTGATGATGATGATGCAGTATCCAAAGTATTTGTTGTTGATAAAGTGAATCAAACGTTTTTAAAAGTTCAAAAAGACAACACACAATTAAACAATAAAATTGCTCTGGAAATTAAAAAAATAGCATCAAATCTTCAAAGCGATAGAGACGCCCATACGAAATCGATTAACGCGTTAAAGGAGGAAACTAAAAAAGCCTTAGAATCAAACCTAACCAATATTGAAGATAGATTTGGAGGGTTTAAAGATTACTTGTTCCGAAAATTTATCGAGTAAAAATCCTCCAGAATTGTTGAAGAGCATCAATAATAATAATAATAATAACAACAAGAGGAATAATAAGAAGAAAAAAAAAAATAAAACATTTGATAAGATATGAATACTCGTAATGATGATGATGATGATGAAAAGAGAAGTATTGTGAATGAACTTCATAGACAGGCTCGTAGAAATTTCAAAGGGCAGCGAGTAATCACAAAAGGAATAGATGATCTCTGGCAAGCGGACTTAGTTGAAATGGGTGCATAGTGAAAATTTAGCCGAAGTTATCGTTTTCTCTAAACAATCATAGATACTTTTTCAAAATTTGCTTCGGCTGTGCCGCTAAAACCTAAAATGCTTCTGATGTTACAAAGGCTATGAAAAGTATATTTGTCGGGGAGGAACGATCACCAAAACATTTACAAACCGATCATGGAAAGGAGTTCTTCAACAAAATTATCCAAAATCTAATGAGAAAGCATGGTGTTAATCATTATTCAACGTATAGCATTGTAAAGGCATCAATAATCGAACGATTCAATAGAACCCTTAAGAGTCTAATGTGGAAGGAATTCAGCTATAATGGATCATGCGAGTGATTGAATATTTACAACAACTTGATTATGAAATATAATAACACAAAACATCGAACTATCGGAATGTGTCCAAGTAAAGTAAACTATTCAAATGAAAAGCTAATATTAAAGTCGGCCTATAACAATGTGAAAATATATGACAAATCAGCCTTTCTTGTTGGTGATTACGTGTGAATCAGTAAATACAAACATGTTTTTGAGAAAGGCTATACACCAAATTGGACAACAGAAATTTTCAAAATCAAAACAATTAAACATACGAATCCGGCTACATACATAATAGAGGACTATCAACGAAATACAATACGAGTAGGATTCTATGAGTATGAACTGATGAAAACACAAGATACAAATAATTATCTCGTTGAAAAAATTCTACGCACAAAAGGTGATAGAGTTCTTGTAAAATGGTTAGGATTTTCAAGCAAACACAACTCATGGATTAATAAAAACAATATTATATAAAAAGCCTTGTCTTTTAATTTTCTATTTCATTCTACAATTGTCAGTGAAAATGTCAATAACGTCAACTTCACGTCACGTCAAATGTCAACTTTGATTTTAGTTGTTGGTAGTTAGGGCAACCTCTAAAGTTAGCAGGATGACCTGAGTTGTTACAGAGGACACATGATAGTTTACTTCTCTCCGGAAGCTGTTCTTTGCCCAATGGACATTCTCCAATGATATGTTTGTTTAGGCATTTGACGCATCTGAAGTGCACATTCCAATTCGCTGCCACATGCCCGAAGCGTTGACAGCGCATACACTGCAATACACGGTCGCACTTCTTTATTCTCTCCCAACTTATTGTTTGGTGATTAGTGTATTTAATACATCTAAGCCCATCAATTTTACTATTGGGGCTCAGCGACACAATGAAGAAAGGCAACTTACGGTTGCGATTTTTAGAATTTGCTGTAGAAAATGGTTTCACACCTGTAAACGTCAGACTATGGTTTTCGAAGTTTTTTAGCTCTTCGAGCACCTCTTCGGGAGTAAAGGAAGGGCCAACTCATTTGAGGAGCATGGAGATAGTTTTTTCCGATTTAGGGGTGTACGTGTAGTACTCGCTTTTAGATTTCCCTAATGCCGATTTAATTTTGTTATACCCTTCCAAATCCGCGCATGTTAAACTTATCTTAAAATTATTTATTGGTTTTGTTTTAAAAGTCTTGCATGTCAACTCACCCAATTTTATGAGATCCTTTGTCTCCATGTAGCTACTGTATATAGGAGGTACTTTCTCCCTTTTTTTGACTGGCACCTGCTGAGATGTTTCCTGCCGAGATGTGTCCTGCTGCTGGTGTGATTCCTGCTGTTGATGTGGATCCTGCTGTTATTGTTGATGTGATTCCTGCTGTTGAATTTCCTTATCTTGTCGTGTTTTCTTTGCCTCCGTGAGTTGCTGTTGTCTTGGTTCTTCCGTTGAAGAAAAGCGCCTAGCATTGGGACTATTTTATCCTGCGACACAATTAAACGAAGACATCTATTGATCAACTTATTATTCTTCCTAATAGCGACGTGGATGTACAACCTCTCTGAACCAATTAAGTGCCAGTTGTAGCTCAACAGGATATATCGCAAGGATTCAACCACAACATTACAAACAAGAAAAAGCCACAATGTTCAGCACCATCCTTCAACCAGTTCATCAAATACTCCACAAGCCAATGTGGCCAACGTAAATCTCAGCTCCCATCAAGAAATTCGCCCAACGCCGAGCATTGGTTTAGCGGCATAGATGGGACACATCCCCAACCGCAACAGCATCAGCCACAACAATCACCTTGGATTCAAGACGCAGCTGATCCTATGCATTTGGCGGTAACACTAAAACTTCTAATATCGGCACTGAAAAGATGGTGGAATTACAACCCATCAACTTCAACATATTGGCGACCACATCGCTTAATTAGCATTCATGGATCCACGATCCAACAGGGGACTACGTCCAAAATATTCATACAATACTTAAGGATCTACGATCCAACATGGGACTACGTCTAACTTATTGATACTCTACGTACGGATTCACGATCCAAAGAGAGGCTTACGTCCAAGAAGGTCATCGATGACACAGAGGGATTCACGATCCAGAGAGAGGACTACGTCCAAGAAGTTCATCCATGACACCAGGGATTTACGATCCCACAAACAATAACCATAGTGATCTCAACCAATGGGATAACACAAACACAAATCATATCGTTGCCGCAGCTGATGCGGCAAATATCGCCCTACAGGCACTTCTCCACAACTGTCGGAGAATATCAGTAGTGAGAATAAGGGGCTTCCAACTCAATTTTTTTGCGGGTTCTAACACAGGAAGTGACGTCATGGGTGAGTAATGATATCTTGAACGCTCTCTTGCGAGCTTTGTTGCGCGTGTGTGCGTGTGTGTTTTACTTGTTAAAATTGAAAAATATGGTTTTATCTGTATTGCATTCAACCGTTAAAATTGAAAATACTGTTTATGCACATGCGAATTGGCTGTTAAAATTGAAAATACTGCTTTTTGTATTTCATTAATCGTTGAAATTGAAAATACTGTTTTATGCATAGCATTTGGTCGCTAAAATTGAAAATGTTGTTGAAAAACCCCTAGGGGGGGGGGGGGTTGTATTGGCTATCGAAAGCTTTTTTTGTATATTAATTGGTGTTGCAGTTAATTGGATTGGCCATCGAAAGCTTTTGTTATATATTAATTATCGTTTATGTGTATAACTGGTATATTAATTGGGGGATATATTATTAATTGCATATGTAAGTGAGTTTTTTGTAGGTATCATGCTGCTATATCGATCGAATCTTTTATTTTAATGTGTAGTATACTTTTAGGGCTACGATTGCAAAGCTTTGAAAGAACACATTAATACTGGATATATGATTAGTCATTGCTATGAGTAATATATGAGCATTTTTTTATATCTTATTGCTATATTAATTATGTGCGTATGTATTAATGAATCGTCGACTGATTATGTGAATTTTATCCAATTATGAATATGCAGCGTCAGCAAAAAAATCTCCCAATTGATCGTTGAAAATGCTTTGTTTATATTACTTGGATGCGAATGATTGAATGAGAGAATTTTGTCCCAAGATGAATATGTGAGGTCATCATAAAAACCCTCTAATTGGAAGTTGAAAATGTTTTTGTGTATTTTAGTGGGGGTGTGGATGGATGAATGCTAGAATTTTATCTTATTATGAATATGCGAAGTCAGCAAAAAAGAAAAAATTACTCCAATTATTATGTGTATTGATGAGTCATCAAGTGGTTATGCGAATCATTTGTGTAATTGCGGCGTCAGCAAAAAAATAATTCAAATTAGTATGGGTATTAATGAGTCATCGAGTGATTGTGTGTAAATTGATGAGGATGTGCGAATGAGGGAGATAGCATTGTTTAGCTGCGGTGGTATATAAACGAGTTGTATTCAGCACACTTCATCATTCAACAGCCAAACTTCAAAACGGTAAGTTATTATTATTATTATTTCCCCAATTTTTAATATCATTTTTCAATAATTCATATTTCTTATTTTCACATAATTTAGATATGCCGGAAGATTAATGAAAATTTCATCAGCAAATTTTCAACATGCCATTTAGAAAAAAAGGTAAGTTGTCACATTTTCAATTATTAAAACCATTTTCACTAATTCATATATGATATTTTTTGTATATATAGATATTCCCAAAATAAAAAAAGAAAAATTCATCACAGAATATTCGACGAAGGACTAACACAAATTCGAGCAAAAAAAATCATCATCAAACGGTAAGTTATCTTATATATTAATTATTTTTCATTTTGAAATGTTAAAAAAACAGATGTATCATTAATGCCGTGCTAGTGTTTAGAGAGTGTAATAGTATCGAGTCTGAATATCCCCGGTGTTTGTGCTTACTTCATAAATTATTTAATTTGCGATTTATTTCTTCAAATGTTGTGCGTAATATGCGAGGAATTCTTATATATCAATAACGTGGCGTATAATGTTTACAGAATGTCGCAGTATCGTAGATGAATAACCCCGTTGGTCGCAGTGTGGATGATTCATAAAATTATTTATTTTTTTTATTTATTTGGTCAAATGTTGTGTGGCATATTCGTCGGATTTTACATATCATCGGGGGGATGTTTTCTGAAAACCTAAATTGGGCTTAATTGGTGTGAAATTTTTTCTATAAAAGGATATGCGGAATTGTGTATAGATTTAATTCGTTTTTTTTTTTCGTTCAGCACTCATTGTCTAGTCTATGTTCTCGCAAACTTACGCAGTTTTAAAGGACGAATATTCGGCACAAAAACTGAATATATAAAAAAATATAAAAAAATAAACAAAATAAAAAAATTAAAAAAATAAGAAATAAATAAGAAATTAAAAAAATTAAAAATATGTATATAAAAAAAAAAAAAATAAATAAAAATAAAATAAAAAATAAAAAATTAAAAAATTAAAAAATAAAAAAAAAATAAAAAAAATAATTCTTAGAGTACGGAGTCACAAGTAGTTGGGAGGATTTGGAGAGACATTTTTAGGCTGTTTTTTTGAGTGATGTTTTTATCTTATCTGTATCCAACATTTATGAGATTGATTAACAGTCAGCTCGAATTCGTTAGACGTGAGATAGGAGAACGGGCCGGAGGTTATGAAGGCGATGGATGAAGTGCATTACGGGGATTAATGTGCGGCGAATAGTGATATTATCGGCTTAAGGTGAAGATTCTCATACAGAGACAAAAGAAAAAAAAAATCTGCGTTTAATTTTTTACTATCCGCCTTGACTAGGGCTGCTTAAAGAACATTTTGCAACCAGAATAACTTATGTAAGTGGTGCCCTGCCCTGTGCATTTTCATATTTCATAAAATGCTCCTTCGACGATTATTTAAACAAGCACCGCACATTTGTTGGTAAGTAAAAAATGTTTAATAATAAATAAAAATCAAAAACTAAAAAAAAGAACATTTTCCTTTTTTGCAGGAGAAAACTCTCCATCGGATTTCGTTAAGATGCTAGTCGACGATTTAACGCATTTTCACACGGAAATTATTGGACGGCCAAAACCAATGATTCCGTTAACGCTGCGCCAAAAGCATCATCAGAACACCTCACCAATATGTAGTATCTGTAAAGGTAGATTTAGTGAATTAGATGTAAGAGTCAGGGATCATTGTCAGTTCACTGGTGTATATAGAGGACCAGCCCATTCGCAATGTAATTTAGATTTTCGCGTTCCGACATTTTCCCAGTCTTTTTCCATAATTTGTCGGGTTATGATTCGCATCTATTTATGAAAAGTCTGACTTGTATTAAGGGGGATATACATGTAATTCCGCTAAATAAGGGAAATTATATATCGATTTCCAAACGCGTATATTTAGGCGGACATAATTCATTCGAAATTAAGTTTTTTAGATTCTTGACGATTTCTGCAATCTAGCATAGACTCACTAGCGAGGAAATTATTGGAGGAGGATTTCACTCATCTTACGGGATTTTATAAAAATAAAAAGTCTTTGAAGTTAATGATGAGGAAGGGGGTATTTCCTTATGAATATCTTAATTCCTGGGCTCGTTTAGATGACTGTTCTCTTCCACAAATTTCCGAATTTTATAATAAGCTAACGAATGAAGATTGTTTAGTTGAAGATTATGATTATGCTCAAAAAGTGTGGAAGCATTTCGAGTGCAAATCTTTAAAAGAATACATGCTTTTATATCTGCAGAGCGATGTTTTATTGCTGGCAGATGTATTTGAGAATTTTCGCAAGGTTTGTTTAGATATGTATGAGCTATATCCATGTCATTATTATACATCTCCCGGTTTATCTTGCGATGCGATGTTGAAAACAACTGAAATTAACCTCGAACTTTTAACAGATGTTGAGATGCATAATTTCTTCAAGAAGGGCATCCGAGGCGGTTTATGTCAGTGTAGGCATCGACATGCCGTCGCGAATAATAAATATTTAGAAAAATTTGATGACAGCAAAGCAAATAAATTTCTCATGTATTTAGATGCAAATAACCTGTACGGTTGGGCAATGTCTCAACATCTTCCCGACGGAAACTTTCAATGGAATGATCCTCAAATCTTCACAGCCGAATAAATTTTAAATTGCGACGTAAACGACAAAATCGGCTATGTATTGGAAGTAGATTTGTCTTATGCAAGTGATCTTCACTATCCACACAATGATCTTCCATTTTGCCCAGAAAATATGTCAACGGCGGGTTGCAAAGTTCCTAAGCTGGTCGCCAATCTGCATTCAAAGACAAAATATATAATTCATCTGAGGAATTTGCAGCAATGTCTGAAACATGGATTAATTCTCACTAAAGTTCATAGAGTGTTGACTTTTAAACAATCTGGGTGGCTGCAAAAATATATAACCCTGAACACAGAATACAGGAAAAAAGGCAAAAAATAAGTTTGAAAAAGACTTTTTTAAATTAATGAACAATAGTGTTTATGGTAAAACCATGGAAATTTACGTAGAAAAGCGACGAGATGTGAAAATTGTAGCTCAATGGGATGAACAAGGAAATTCGTTCAGCGCCAGAAAGCTGATTGCTAATCCTTTTTTCAATAGCGTGTCTATATTTACACCAGATATGTGCGCCATCGAAGTGAACAAAGCTCGAATAGTATATGATAAACATATTTATTTAAGCTTTGTTGTACTAGAGCTTTCAAAATTGCTCATGTATGACTTTCACCATGATTACATGAGAATAAAGTTTGATACTGCCATTCAGTTGAACTACACGGATACAGACTCTTTTATCTACACAATGTCAACAAACGATTTTAATTCGGATATATATAGCGATGTTGTTGACCCCGAAAAATCTAGATTTGATACGTCGGATTATCCAATAGATAACATTCATAATTTTCCTCTAATAAATGGAAAAGTTCTAGGAAAATTTAAAGATAACGGAAAAATGGAAAATGGAAAAAAAATAACGGAATTTATTGGGTTAAGAGCCAGAATGTACTCTTTTGCATTAGACACCAATGAAGAGACAAAAAAGCCAAAGGTTTGAAAAAATGTGTTACGAATAGTTTAGATATAAGTGATTATAGAAATTGTTTATTAAGATGTAAATTATTATATAAGCCTATGGTCATATTTAGAAGTAAGTTGCACAATATTTATACTCAATCTCTCAATAAGTTCGCATTAAGCGATTGCGATACAAAGAGATATATTCGTGACGATCGCATAAGTACCTATGATTGGGGGCATAATAGAATAGACAATGTGTTAATATAAAAATTATTAAATTACAAAAAGTGTATATAGCCAATATTTATATTTAATAATAAGATATATTTGTGGTATAATATTTTTCTAGCTAGTAGGATATATATAAGTAATATTTTTGGTATACATAATTTTCTAGCTAATAGGTTAGATATGAGTGATAATTGTGACATAATAATTATCTAGCTAATAGGTTAGATAAAAGTAATATTTAGATGTAAATAATTTTATAGCCAATAGGTTAATTATAAGCGATAATTGATGCGAATTTTTGTAGCTAAGAGGTTAGATATAAGTAATATTGTTTTTTTTTAATATAAATAATTTTGTTGTTAATAGGATAGATATAAGGGATATTTGGTGTAAAATAGTAATAAAGGATATTGTTATGAAAAAAAAAGAAAACTAATGTTTTCTCTCTCTCTCTCCCTCTCTCTCTCTCTCTCTCTCCCCCCCTCTATCCATATTACATGGAAAAATCTGAGTTGTTCTTCAGGAGAGCAGTAGAGGGTTTATGGGTGTTCTGACTCAATGACGCCACGATAGATCGTTTGTGGGCAGAGAGGGGGTGGTGTCTGGGCCGGGGGAGGGGGTTGATACCCCACCCGGGGCTGGCACCCCGGCTGCGGGTTGGTGTCCCGGCCACGGGAGCGCGTTATAGCAGTTTTGGGTGATGTCTCGACTATTGGTGTGAAAGCTCCCTTGGGCATGTCTCGAATATCGGGGGGATGTATGGGGTGGTTAAGAGAACTTGGATCATAACCGTTTTGGGTGGTGTTAGACTATTGGGCTTTTGTATTATGTATAATTGTTTGATCAATATCCCAATAGAGGTGCTTTATGAAATTAAACAAATACTGCTGAAAAAGCGTTGTGGATGATTGTATCGAGTTATCAGAGGCTTTTGTTATATTTTTTGCCGTTTACGTGTATAAATGTTATATTAATTGGGGGATATATTATTAAGTGCATATGCTAGGGAAGTTTAAGTATCATACTGTTATATTGATGATATGCTTTATTTTTAGAGCGGGATATATACTTTTAGGGGCTTACGCCCTATTGATTACAAGACTTTGAAAGATTAAAAAAAATAAAAAAATAAAAATATAAAAATAAAAACAAATAAAAATAAAATAAAAAAAACAAAAAAAAATAAAAAAATTAAGAAAAAAAAGTGAATTTCACCATATTGCGTAATTGCGGCGTCAGCAGAAAAACAACTCAATAGATAGCGTTTTAAGGAGTCATCGAATGATTATATGAATTTCATCACATTGCGTAATTGCGGCCACAGCAGAAAAACAACTCAATTTTTAGTGTTTTAATGAGTCATCGAATGATTATATGAATTTCATCATATTGCGTAATTGCGGCGTCCGCAGAAAAACAACTCAACTGTTAGTATTTGAATGAGTCATCGAATGATTATATGAATTTCATCATATTGCCTAATTGTGGCGTCAGCAGAAAAACAACTCAATTGTTAGTGTTTCAATGAGTCATCGAATGATTATATGAATTTCATCATATTGCCTAATTGTGGCGTCAGCAGAAAAACAACTCAATTTTGCGGACCAGGCACTAAACTAAATAAACGTTTAGCCAGAGACGATAAAGGAATTAATCCATTGGACGTCGCATGTAAACAACACGACATTGCGTATTCTCAAACAAAGGATATTAATAAAAGACACGAAGCCGATCAAATATTAGCCAACAACGCGTGGGCAAGAGTCAAATCTAAAACAATAATTCTTTTTATAACAATATCATTTATTACGTATTTTAAAACAAATATTACTTATATCTAACCTATTGGTTACAAATATTACCGCTTGTATCTTTTCTATTACTTATTTCTAGCCTAATAGTTACAAAAATTATCGCTTATATCTATCCTATTACATATATCTAAGCTATTAGTTACAAAAATTATCTCTTCAATCGAACCTATTACTTATATCTACCCTATTACTTATATTTAACCTATTACTATTTTATAGTAATTTTTGTATAATAGGTTGGATCTATTAGCTACAAAAATTATTGTTTATACGTAACCTATTACTTATATCTATCCTATTAGTTACAAAAATTATCGCTTATATCTATCCTATTACTTATATCTAACCTATTAGTTACAAAAATTATTATACAAACATTTTTGTTTATTATTATTAAATATAAATATTGGTTATATACACAGAAACATTTTTTAATTTAATAATTTTTTAAGTTATACATTACTTATTCTATTATGCCCCCAAGCATATGTACTTATGCGATCATCACAAATATATCCTTTTGTGTCGCTAAAACTTAACTCTAACTTATTTACCGACTGAGTGTAAATATTGTGTAACTTACTTCTAAATATTAACATAGGCTTATATAATAACTTACGCCTTAACAAACAATTTCTATAATCTCTTATAACTAAACTATTGGTAACAGACTTTTTTACCCCCTTGGCCTTTTCTGTTACTTCACTGGTGTCTAAAGCAAAATTGTACATTTTGGTTCTTAATCCAATAAATTCAGTCATTTTTTTAGCTATTGTTCTCATCTTTGAAGTTTCCCAGAACTTTTCCATTTATTTGAGGAAAATTATGAATGTTATCTATCGGATATTCTGATGTATCAAATCTAGATTTTTCGGGGTCAACAACATCGCTATATATATCCGAATAAAAATCGTTTGTTGATATTGTGTAGATAAAAGAGTCTGTATCTATATAGTTCAACTGAATCGCCGTATCAAACTTTTTTCTTATGTAATCGTAGTGAAAGTCATACATGAGCAATTTTGAAAGCTCTAGTACAACGAAGCCTAAATAAATAGGTTTATCATATACCACTCGAGCTTTGTCCATTTCGATGGCGCACATCTTTGGTGTAAATATAGACACGCTATGGAAAAATGGATTAGCAATCAGCTTTCTGGCGCTAAACGAATTTCCTTGTCCATCCCATTGAGTTACAATTTTCACATCTCGTCGCTTTTCTACGTTTTCCATGGTTTTACCATAAACACTATTGTTCATTAATTTAAAAAAGTCTTATTTTTTGCCTTTTTTCTGTATTCTGTGTTGAGGGTTATATATTTTTGCAGCCACCCAGATTGAGTAAACGACCAACACTCTATGAACTTTAGTGAGAATCAATCCATGTTTCGGACATTGCTGCAAATTCCTCAGATGAATTATATATTTTGTCTTTGAATGCAGATTGGCGACCAGCTTAGGAACTTTGCAACCCGGCGTTGACATATTTTCTGGGCAAAATGGAAGATCATTGTGTGGATCGTGAAGATCATTTGCATAAGACAAATCTACTTCCAACACATAGCCGATTTTGCCGTTTACATCGTAATTTAAAACATATCCGGCTGTGTAGATTTGAGGATCATTGCATTGAAAGTTTCCGTCTGGAAGATGTTGAGACATTGCCCAACCGTACGGGTTATTTGCATCTAAATACATGAGAAATTTATTTGGTTTGCTTTCATCAAATTTTTCTAAATATTTATTATTCGCGACGGCTTGTCGATGACTACACTGACATAAACCGCCTCGGATGCCCTTCTTGAAGAAACTATGCATCTCAACATCTGTTAAAAGTTCGAGGTTAATTTCAGTTCTTTTCAACATCGCATTCCAAGATAAACCGGGCGATGTATAATAATGACATGGATCTAGCTCATACATATCTAAACAAATCTTGCGAAAATTCTCAAATACATCTGCCAGCAATAAAACATCGCTCTGCAGATATAAAAGCATGTACTCTTTTAAAGATTTGCAATCGAAATGCTTCCACACTTTTTGAGCATAATCATAATCTTCAACTAAACAATCTTCATCCGTTAGCTTATTATAAAATTCGGAAATTGGTGGAAGAGAACACTCATCTAAATGAGCCCAGGAATTAAGATATTCATAAGGAAATACCCCCTTCCTCATCATTAACTTCAAAGACTCTTCGTTCTTATAAAATCCTTATGAATAATGAAATCCTCTTCGGATTAATTTCTTGTTAGTGAGTCTATGCTAGATTGCAGAAATCGTCAAGAATCTAAAAAACTTAATTTCGAATGAATTATGTCCGCCTAAATATACGCGTTTGGAAATCGATATATAATTTCCCTTATTTAGCGGAATTACATGTATATCCCCCTTAATACAAGTCAGACTTTTCATAAGAAGATGCGAATCGTAACCCGACAGATTATGGAAAAAGACTGGGAAAATGTCGGAACGCGAAAATCTAAATTACATTGCGAATGGGCTGGTCCTCTATATACACCAGTGAAGTGACAATGATCCCTGACTCTTACATCTAATTCACTATATTTACCTTTACAGATAGTACATATTGGTGAGGTGTTTTGATGATGCTTTTGGCGCAGCGTTAACGGAATCATTGGTTTTGGTCGTCCAATAATTTCCGTGTGAAAATGCGTTAAATCGTCGACTAGCATCTTAACGAATTCCGATGGAGAGTTTTCTCCTGCAAAAAAGGAAAATGTTTTTTTTTTAGTTTTTGATTTTTATTTATTATTAAACATTTTTTACTTACCAACAAATGTGCGGTGCTTGTTTAAATCATCGTCGAAGGAGCGTTTTATGAAATATGAAAATGCACAGGGCAGATGTTGTTCACATCTGTTGTAGACGAAGTTTCAGGATTCGGCGAGCAGTGGGTTACGGGACGCAGAAGTGACTCAAAGTCTGCATACACCACAAATGGAACTTTTAGTTTTCTGTTATGCTTCGTAAATTTAACTATTTTATTATTTTCGTCGGCCATAACAGTTACGAGTTTGCGACATTCGCTCTTATGCTTCTGTAATTTGGATTCGCTGGCGAATCGCAATAAGCAGCCATTACATAGATGGATTCGATTTTCCTTTTTGGTTATCTGCCTTCTCAGCAAACGCGAGATGTTTTTGATATACACAATATGCGTTTTATCGCCATCGCGACTTTTGCAATAAAGCAAGTTAATATACTTCCTCTTTTCTTCGCAGGTATGATAGTAGGGTCCAATTATCTTACATTCCCCTCTATCATTAATCTCATCCCCAAAAACGTTTACGCTAATGGTTGGATTATTGGCTTCGAAAATGCTTATATCTTTGACCGCCCGACGAAATTGCATATTTTTGAACGATAGTATTTCATTCTCGTATTCTAATGTTTCGCTTGCTATGTTGGGAATTTTATAGTGCGATGGTCTATCAGCATTAGTCGTATCCTTAGTGAAAGTCGATATAATGGCCCATTTAAAACAATATTTATCGTTGTTTTGAACATTGATACTAGCGTTTTTCTTAAATATTTGTTTGGGCAAATTAAAATGTGGGGAAGCTCGAAGTGGATCATATTTATTCCGAATATGTTTCGTAAATTTGCTTATTTTTTATTTTCAATGGGCATAGTCGTAATTAGTTTGCTGCATTCACTCTTTTGTTTTTGCTCTTCGGATTCTGTGGCGAATCGCAGCAAGCAGCCGTTGCATAGATGTATTCGATCTTTATGTTTGGTTAGCTGGCTCCCCAACAAACGCGAGATGTTTTTGACGTATACATAATGCGTTTTATCAGCATCACGACTTTTGCAATAAAGCAAGTTAATATGCTTCCTCTTTTCTTCGCGGGTACGATAGTAGGGTCCAATTATCTTACATTCCCCTCTATCATTAATCTCATAGCCAAAAATATTGATGCTGATGGTTGGGTTATTGGCTTCGAAAATGTGTGTATCTTTGACCGCCAGAGTAAATTGCATATTTTTGAACGATAATATTTCATTCTCGTATTCTAATGTTTCGCTTGCTATGTTGGCAATTTTATAGTGCGATGGTCTGTGAGCATGATGTGTGTCATTACTAAAAGCCGATATAATGCCCCATTTAAGACAATATTCATCGTTGTTTTGAACATTAATGCACGCGCGTTTGTCGATATTTGTTTGGGCAAACTAAAATATAACGAAGCTCGAAGCGGGTCGTATTTATTAATATTGATTTCGATTCTCTGAAATGATATCAACGATCATCCGCTATCTTTTTCCTGAAATTCTTCCAGTTTAATCTTGATATTCTCAATTGCCGTGCTCAAGTTTACCCTTATATCTTTCTCATTCTTAATCGTAAACAATTTTATTTGCCTGCTTTTAATATCTCTCTGCTCTATCTCATCACATTTTTTTGTGAATTTTGCAAACTTCGCAAAAAGCTCCATACTGAATTTAAAGGCTCTCAAAACTTCCAATTGATTTTCCAATAACTCATCAATCAATGGAATATTCTTCTCGAATAAAGTTCTGACATTTACCACACCTTCATCTCTGTTGACAATAACAAATGTTTTTATGCGATTTTTGAATGCCATTTCTATTGAGGAGACGTTTTCATTAAGGGCGTGTTGAGCGTTTGCTTTATGCGTATTTCTTCGTTGATGTTGAGCCCAAAGCTGCTCCTCAACATTCTCATCGCAAAACAAGCATATTTTATAGGCGGACTGCTTGGATTTTTTAGCAGGTGGTTCTCCTGACATTGTTGGTTGTTGTTGTTGGCACTCGCCCAACACTTGCCCTATTCTTTTTCGCATGTTATTGTTATTATTGTTAATATTATTATTATTACAATTATTATTGTGGGTGTTTGCGTTGATAGACATTTTTCTAAAAAAGAAGTGAAAAGTTTGTTATTAATAATATTGCTTTCTTTGTTTATTCCTATCTTCTCAGATCTAACTGCGGGTGAGCGCGATGATAGAGCATTTGCATAAGTAAGTCTGTTTATAAAAGGTTCCTGAAACAACAACGCTAGGCACGGTGAGCGATAAAAAGAATAAAGACTCGTTTAAATCTGAGAAAAAATGAGAGGGGGGATAGGTTGAGTAGGTATTAGGCGACGACATATTCTTTTTTTTTTTTTTTTTTGATAATAAGAATGGAGGAAAAACTGAAAGAAGCCATGATTGCAAACAGTTCTACGATGGACAGCGATTGGATACTTGTTCGAATTGTTGCACATTAATTAAATCAGCAATTTTTCCTAAATACATTTTCGTTAAAAATTTCTTATGCACGTCAAAATACTTAATAAATATATATATATATATAAATTTTAGCATTGATATTTGCGTCGGTGTTTAAGAAAAAAATTCGAAAATAACACATGATTTTGGGGGCCTCTCTCTAGATGAAAGCATTAATCGCCGCACATTAATCCCCGTAATGAAGTTTATCCATCGCTTTCATCACCCCCGACCAGGTCTCCTATCTCAGGTCTACCGAAATCGACCTGACTGTTAATCAATTTCATAAATGTTTGATACAGATAAGATAAAAACATCACTCAAAAAAGCACCCTAAAAATGTCTCTCCAAATCCTTCCAACTACTTGTGACTCCGTACTCTAAGAATTATTTTTTTTATTGTTTTTTTATTTCTTTTTATTTTTTTATTTATTTATTTTAATTTTTTTTTATTTTTTTTATTTTTTTTTTGTTTTTTTTTTATTTTTTTTTTATATATCTATATATTTTTTTTTATTTTTTTTTTTAATTTTTTTATTTATTTATTTTTATTTTTTTTTATTCATTTATTTTTTGTGTCGAATACTCGTCCTTTAAAACAGTGTAAGTTTGGGAGAGCAGAGACTGGCCAATGAGTGCTGAACGAAAAAACTAATTAAATCTATACACAATTCCACATATCCCTTTATAGGAAAAATTTCACACCAATTAAGCCCAATTTAGGTTTTCAGAAAACATCCAGCCGATGACATGCAAAATCCAACGAATATTAAAAAAACATTTGAAGAAATAAATCATAAAATAAATAATTTATGACGCAAGCACAAACAACGAGATTATTCGACTCGATACTATTACACTCTCTAAACACTAGCGCCACGTTATTGTGATGTAAAAAAAAATCGTTGAATATTACGCACAACATTTGAAGAAATAAATCGCAAAATAAATAATTTATGACGCAAGCACAAACAACGAGATTATTCGATTCGATACTATTACACTCCCTAAACACTAGCGCCACGTTATTGTTATGTAAAAAAATTCGTTCAATATTACGCACAACATTTGAAGAAATAAATCACAAAATAAATAATTTATGACGCACGCACAAACAACGAGATTATTCGACTCGATACTATTACACTCTCTAAACACTAGCGCCACGTTATTGTTGTGTAAAAAAATTCGTTCAATATTACGCACAACATTTGAAGAAATAAATCACAAAATAAATAATTTATGACGCACGCACAAACAACGAGATTATTCGACTCGATACTATTACACTCTCTAAACACTAACACGGCGTTAACGTTGCATCTGCTCTTTAACATTTCAAAATGAAAAATAATTAATATATATGATAACTTACAGTTTGATGATGATTTTTTTGTTGAAATTTTGCGGTTATCCCTCGTCGAATATTCTGAGATGCAGTCTTCTTTTTTTATTTTGAGGATATCTATTTATACCAAAAATGTCAAATATGAATTAACTGAAATTATATTAATAATTGAATATATGATCTTACCTTTTTCTCTAATTTGTTGTTGAAATAAAAATAAAAATATGAATTAATGATAATAATTATTGAAAATATATATATAAGAACTTACCGTTTTGAAGTTTGCCTGTTAAATGATGAAGTGTGCTTTTTTTTTTTTTTTTTTTAAACTGTATTTATTAACCATAATTAAAATTTGTACATTTAAGTAATACAGTGACTTAAAATTAAATTCGTGACAATTGCTTACATGTAATTATTATTATAATACATTTTCCAAACAACGTTTTAAGAGTTACAGGCTAGATGTGTGTTTATACATTTAGTAGGGTTTTGTCTTCCTGGAAAAGGTCAGAAAACCAGGAATTTCTTATCTTTACTTTACTTAATCTAAACTTAACCCTAAATATAAATATAAATATAACTTAACCTAACTTAGTCTGATTATTATAAAATGAGCTATAAACAAAACAAAGTTTTATAATTAATGGGATTTATGAATTAAAGGATGTGGAATGAGGTCAGTTATGGGTTAGTGGTAGAGTATTTCTCTCCGGTTGTTCGTTGGAAAAGCGTAGGATGTTGGAAAATGGTTGGACGTTACAGTATTTGAACTGGTTAGGGGTAACTTCGGTGTTGTGGTATATGATCTCATTTGAATCATTTACCAGTCTGCCTGAGGCGAAGATAGCTCTGGTGTGGAGACAGTTGGGATAGTTAGTTCTGATATCTAGAGGGTTCTCTAAGAGCGAGGTTATTATGGGATTGGGATTATTTTGTAGGTTTTCGATAAATTTGATAGACAGTTCGAGGAATCGTCTATCGAGGCGCTCGATACCAGCGGTATTGTAGAGTTCGACGTTACTATAGTACTTATAGGAGTTAGGACGACGATGTAACCCAGAGACATACCTAAAGCATTTTCTTTCGAATACTCGTAATTTCTCCATTTGGGAGGGAGTGATATGGTACCACAATGGGCACGCGTACGTGAGTGTGGGCCTGATAATTTGTTTGTAAATGAGCAGTTTGACTTTGTGAGAGAGACTATTAGGTTTCCACATTACTCTTCTACAGAGATTAAGCTGAATTGTGGCTTTTTGAAGGGAATTTTTAATGTGGGAGGAAAAAGACCAGTTATTAGAAAAAGTGATTCCCAGATATTTTAGGGTTTTGGAGGGTTTTATCAGAGTATTGTTCAGTTGAATCTTAATTTTGTTGTGGCAACGTCTAGTGTTGTTTGTACAGTGCTCGTTTTTGCCCTTGAACACTATGAGCTGCGTTTTATTTGGATTAAGGTGAATTTTCCACTTATTAAAGTATGATGATAGGTTAGGGAGGAAGTTGTTAATGCGGTTTCTTGCAGCCTTAACAAATTTGCTGCTAGAGTAAATTAATGTATCATCAGCATAATTCAGCATCACAACATTAGGAGATACGGGTTGAGGAATATCTGAGGTATATAACAGATATAAAATTGGCCCTAAAATGGAGCCTTGGGGAACACCCGCGGTTATGGTGTGGGTTTCTGAGACAGAAGAATTTATTCTCACAACGAATTTTCTGGCAGAAAGATATGAGGCTAAGAGCTTTGTTGTGTGAGAGTTTAGATTAAATATGGAGTGCAGTTTGTACAGAAGTCCTGAGATCCAGACGCAATCAAACGCCTTAGAAATATCGAGAGATATACACACAGTAGGGCTTTGGTTTTGGAGACCAGTTGTAACATCGTGTGTGAGTTTTAGTAGAGCATGACATGTGGATTGTCGCTTACGAAATCCGAACTGACAGTTAGGGATGAGTGCATTCTCATTGGCAAATGAGAGAAGATTTTGGTAGATCTTGCGTTCCAGTATCTTACTTAATGTACTTAATAGGGATATTGGACGATAATTGCAAGGACTATTACTACTACCGGGCTTCTTAATAGGAATTACTACCGCAGTTTTCCAGTTCTCTGGGAAGTTTGAAGTGTGCTGAACGCAACTCGTTTATATATCACCGCGGCTAAACAATGCTATCTCTCTCATTCACACGATCCTTCAATGCCTCAGTAACACACTTGCTAAATTGAAACTATTTTTTGCTGACGCCGCAATTACGCAATATGATGAAATTCACATAATCATTCAATGACTCATTAATACACTTGCTAATTTGAATTATTTTTTGCCGACTTCGCATATTCATAATGAAATGAAATTTTATCATTCATCCATTCACATTCAACAAAATAAACAAAAACATTTTCAACGTTCAATTGGGAGTTTTTTTTTTTTTGCTGACGCCGCATATTCGTAATAGGATAAAATTCGCATAATCACTCGATGACTTATTAATACATACGCACATAATTAATATAGCAATAAGATACAAAAAAAAATTCTCATTTATAGACACTATTTTCAATTTTAACGGTAAACCCCTAAAACTATTCTACGTATACTAAAAAATAAAATCATTCGAACAATATACTAACACCTACTGCAACACCAATTAATATACAAAAAAAAGCTCTCGATAGCCAATACAACCAGCTGCGCCGCTTTTTCAACTGCATTTTTTTAAATTTCATAAAGCACGTCTATTGGGATATTGATCAAACAATTATACATAATACAAAAGCTCAATAGTTGAGACAGCACCCAAACAGTTATAATCCAAAATCTCTTAAACGCCCCATACATTCCCCGATATCCTAGACATACCCAAGGGAGCTTTCAAAATATCTTACTATCAATTCATAACACAATATAACAACAAAAAACCCTAAATAATCACTATTAATGCCTTCTTTCAAATATAAATCACATCTCTCATGCACTTAAACCAGTGTTTTCAATTTTAACGATCAAATGTAATACATAAAAACAGTATTTTGAAACTTAACCGCCGGAAATGGAATACACAAAACAGTATTTTCAAATTGATTGGCGAGCTTTTGAGAGCTTTTGAAAATGGCGGCGCCTGCGTCACTTCCTGGTCCAAAACCACCCTATTCACACTACTGATGGCCAATCCAATTAACTTCAACACCAATAAATATACAAAATAAAGCCCTCGGTAGCCAATACAACCTCCGCGCAGCGCTTTTTCAACAGCATTTTCAATTTTAGCGACCAAATGCTATGGATAAAACAGTATTTTCAATTTTAACGATTGATGAAATACAAAAAAAAGGTATTTTCAATTTTAACAGCCGATTCTCATGTGCAAAACAGTATTTTCAATTTTAACGATTAAATGCAATACAGATAAAACCATATTTTTCAAATTTAACAAGTAAAACACACACACACATATACACACGTACCAAAGCTCGCAAGAGGGCGTTCAAGATATCATTACTCACCCATGACGTCACTTCCCGTGTTAGAACCCGCGAAAAAATTGAGTTGGAAGCCTCCTATTCCCACTACTAATATCAGCACCAACCAACGACGGCCTTATCTCGAGCTACAATGTTAGCAATCAATGGCCAACTGGGCCTTCGACCACACACACACACACACACACCCACTCCGTCCCGCCCAGCCATGGAAAATCTATAAGAAAGTTCCGCGGGGATCAACTGGAATATGAGCCTGGCGGGAGGTGGTTTTAGTCGGTAAAAACCCGGCATGCCTCTGGATCGGCCAAGAGGTATCTTTTGAAGATTTCCACCTTCTTACCGAAACCAAAAAAAAAAAAAAAAAAAACACACACACACACACACTGATAATACGAATAATACTACGGTCCCATAACCAAGTATACTCTATAACTTAATCAATTAATAGAATCGCTATAGAATAACAATATAATTAACTTTGCCACCCTACCGTTGTACCGTACCGGGTTATGAGCAACACGAGCATTAAGGCCTCTGAGCTCAACCACAAATACCAACCGCCACTTCCCACGGCGCTGACATGCACACGTTGGTAACGCCAACTGAAGGGGACTACTGGGTTCATTGTCGGCTGCCCGGAAAGATGTTGCAGTACAGCAACAAAACATACAGATGAATGATATGGACGAAGAATATTATCCTGCCATATGAATGAAGACTGCATACCACTGGCCAACAACTCCCACATCACCACTTATATCTGGTAGAACTCCACATTTAGAAAGATAAGAAAAGGAGTTCACGTCCATTCATATACAAATAACCGGAAATGAATGTGTAGTATTCCAGAATACTACCCTTATTGGCTTTAACACTGAATCTCATTACTAACACATCTTTAAAACTTTCTGCTTACATATCTTACATTCTCATTTAATACATATCATAAATAAACATACACAATATTCTATATCAAGCCAGTTACAGTACATTTCATAACATGCCCCTTTTTCATAACATGCACCTTTTTTCATTTGAAACATGGCTCTTTGATTTTCGTTCAAAGTTTATTCAAAATTTCAAAGTCACAGAGAGTAAATAATACTTTAAGAAAATGGTTTTTGTTAAAATTATAATTTACAGTGAATTAGAACTCAATGTTCTATAAGAAGAGAGAAAAATGAATTGTAGTGTCAGTTTACAGAGTTGAGCAAAAGAGGAAGTAACAGATAGAGTTTAGAGTTTGAGATTATAGTTTCAGTTGAGTTTAAGTTTTGAGTTGGAGATTAAAGTTGAGTTTTGAGTTTAAGCTTTAAGTTCAGGTTTTGAGTTTGAGTTATCAGTTTGGAAGTTTTAGTTTGAGAGTTTAAAATAAATAATTAAATAATATAGAAGAAGATGAATGAAATGGACGAAGAATGCGAACCCCTGGTTTCAAATCACGGGTTGATCATGCAAAAACAACAGGTTTTTCCACCTTGGCTTATTGAACCGTTGTTGAGGTCAATAACCAGAGTCTGTCTCATTCTTTTCTTATCTTTCTAAATGTGGAGTTCTACCAGATATAAGTGGTGATGTGGGAGTTGTTGGCCAGTGGAATGCAGTCTTCATTCATATGGCAGGATAATATTCTTCGTCCATATCATTCATCTGTATGTTTTGTTGCTGTACTGCAACATCTTTCCGGGCAGCCGACAATGAACCCAGTAGTCCCCTTCAGTTGGCGTTACCAACGTGTGCATGTCAGCGCCGTGGGAAGTGGCGGTTGATATTTGTGGTTGAGCTCAGAGGCCTTAATGCTCGTGTTGCTCATAACCCGGTACGGTACAACGGTAGGGTGGCAAAGTTAATTATATTGTTATTCTATAGCGATTCTATTAATTGATTAAGTTATAGAGTATACTTGGTTATGGGACCGTAGTATTATTCGTATTATCAGTGTGTGTGTGTGTGTGTGTGTTTTTTTTTTTTTTGGTTTCGGTAGGAAGGTGGAAATCTTC
Organism: Microdon myrmicae; assembly: GCA_963931805.1. Taxonomy (NCBI): domain Eukaryota; kingdom Metazoa; phylum Arthropoda; class Insecta; order Diptera; family Syrphidae; genus Microdon; species Microdon myrmicae. The sequence goes on from CAWVOU010000002.1 coordinate 760,010, forward strand.
AAAAGATACCTCTTGGCCGATCCAGAGGGATGCCGGGTTTTTACCGACTAAAACCACCTCCCGCCAGGCTCATATTGCCGTTGATCCCCGCGGAACTTTCTTATAGATTTTCCATGGCTGGGCGGGACGGAGTGGGTGTGTGTGTGTGTGTGTGTGTGGCCGAAGGCGCAGTTGGCCATTGATTGCTAACGTTGTAGCTCGAGATAAGGCCGTCGTTGTTTGGTTCTGATATTAGTAGTGGGAATCGGAGGCTTCCAACTCAATTTTTTCGCGGGTTCTAACACGGGAAGTGACGTCATGGGTGAGTAATGATATCATGAACGCCCTCTTGCGAGCTTTGGTACGTGTGTATATGTGTGTGTGTTTTACTTGTTAAATTTGAAAAAATGTGGTTTTATCTGTATTGCATTTAACCGTTAAAATTGAAAATACTGTTTTGCACATGGGAATCGGCTGTTAAAATTGAAAATACTTTGTTTTTGTATTTCATCAATCGTTAAAATTGAAAATACTGTTTTATCCATAGCATTTGGGCGCTAAAATTGAAAATGCTGTTGAAAAGGCGCTGCGGGGAGGTTGTATTGGCTACCGAGGGCTTTATTTTGTATATTAATGGGTGTTGAAGTTAATTGGATTGGCCATCAGTAGTGTGAATAGGGTGTTTTTTGACCAGGAAGTGACGCAGGCGCCGCCATTTTCAAAAGCTCCCAAAAGCTCGCCATTCAATTTGAAAATACTGTTTTGTGTATTCCATTTCCGGCGGTTAAGTTTGAAAATACTGTTTTTATGTATTACATTTGATCGTTAAAATTGAAAACACTGGTTTAAGTGCATGAGAGATGTGATTTATATTTGAAAGAAGGCATTAATAGTGATTATTTAGGGTTTTTTGTTGTTATATTGTGTTATGAATTGATAGTAAGATATTTTGAAAGCTCCCTTGGGTATGTCTAGGATATCGGGGAATGTATGGGGCGTTTAAGAGATTTTGGATTATAACTGTTTGGGTGCTGTCTCAACTATTGAGCTTTTGTATTATGTATAATTGTTTGATCAATATCCCAATAGACGTGCTTTATGAAATTTAAAAAAATGCAGTTGAAAAAGCGGCGCAGCTGGTTGTATTGGCTATCGAGAGCTTTTTTTTGTATATTAATTGGTGTTGCAGTAGGTGTTAGTATATTGTTCGAATGATTTTATTTTTAGTATACGTAGAATAGTTTTAGGGGTTTACCGTTAAAATTGAAAATAGTGTCTATAAATGAGAATTTTTTTGTATCTTATTGCTATATTAATTATGTGCGTATGTATTAATAAGTCATCGAGTGATTATGCGAATTTTATCCTATTACGAATATGCGGCGTCAGCAAAAAAAAACTCCCAATTGAACGTTGAAAATGTTTTTGTTTATTTTGTTGAATGTGAATGGATGAATGATAGAATTTAATTTCATTATGAATATGCGAAGTCGGCAAAAAATAATTCAAATTAGCAAGTGTATTAATGAGTCATTGAATGATTATGTGAATTTCATCATATTGCGTAATTGCGGCGTCAGCAAAAAATAGTTTCAATTTAGCAAGTGTGTTACTGAGGCATTGAAGGATTGTGTGAATGAGAGAGATAGCATTGTTTAGCCGCGGTGATATATAAACGAGTTGCGTTCAGCACACTTCATCTCCCTTAACACGGAATCCATTTACTCTAACACACGTAAGCAACACCTCCGGTTGTTTGTTGAAAAGTTTTCCCCAGATATCCTCTTCCTTTCAGGGACCTGGCTCAAACCAAATTCCCGAGTTTCAATTCCCAATTACACTTTAGTTTCTAACCCCAGAACTAATGGATCTCATGGAGGTACCGGCATATTAATTCACAAAAAATTTCAATTCAGTGAAATTAGATTCACCTGTGTATCCAGCATTGAATACACAGCAGTAAAACTTTTCTGTGAGAACAATAAAGTCCTCGTCTTAGCATCCATTTATATTCACCCTTCACGACAACCAGATTTCCCAGATACTGACATTTCGCAGATTATCCAACAGTCCGTTCCCGCTCCATTTATAATCGGAGAAGACTGGAATGCTCGTCACACAGCATTCAATGATAATAAATACAACAAATATGGTCGCCAATTGTTAGCCCTGCTCCAGTCTTATCCATATACATACATTGACCCCCCATTACAGCCAACTCGTGTCTCTAGCTCAGCCAGGTCAACAATCGACTTCTTCCTCAAGTCCGACGATGTTTATTCAGCGGGTCCACCTACAGTCTTCTTTATATTTCCTTCTGATCATGGTTCCGTTCACACCACGATCCAAATCCCCTCTTTCGATCCACTATACTCGTCAAACCCTGTCCCAAACTTCACCAAAACAAATTGGAGAAAAGTCAATAGGGACATAGCGATAAGTTTCTCTGACTTGTATATCCCTGAAGCATCTAACTTACTCCCTACTGAAATCGATCAAGCATCTTTAAGAATAGAGTAAATTCTTAAAGAGGCTCTCGCCAAAAACACCCCGACAACCATTCCTCATAACTATTTAGGAAAGCCTTTGCCCAGCATCCTAACCAAATTATTGCGCCTTAAAAAGCAGCTCCGCCGTAAACTTCATACAAGATACTGCCCCTTTATTAAAAGCCAAATCCAACTCCTATCCACTCTGATAAATGAGCAGTTGAAAAAGTTCGCAGATGAAAACTACATCTCCACACTTAAAAATATCAAACCAAATCGGGATATTTTCAAAAACATCAACCAATTAACTGGTCTTAAATATAAACCCCGAATTGACCATCTCATTAACCCGATCAGCAATAATATTGCCCAGTCCGATTCGGACATAGCAAATTGCCTCGCAGAACACTTTGCAAAGATCCATGAGCAAAATAATTGTCTCTCAACTCCTCACTTCGAGAACACAGTAAACGAATACATCTCAAACAGATTATTCCCATCTTTTACTCTTTTCACGGGTGAATTCAACAACACAAACATAGCTTTACACCCCTTAGACACTACAAATTTTCTAACTGCGGACGAATTATCCGAGATTGTAAGATCAGGAAATAACAAAAAGTCAACTGGATTAGATGGAATCCCACGTCTTCTATTTAAAAGGCTACGCCCACCGAATCTACTTCCCATCCTCATTCTTCTTAATCATATAATTAATGCATCGCACTTCCCAGAGAACTGGAAAACTGCGGTAGTAATTCCTATTAAGAAGCCCGGTAGTAGTAATAGCCCTTGCAATTGTCGTCCAATATCCCTATTAAGTACACTAAGTAAGATACTGGAACGCAACATCTACCAAAATCTTCTCTCATTTGCCAATGAGAATGCCCTCATCCCTAACTGTCAGTTCGGATTTCGTAAGCGACAATCCACATGTCATGCTCTACTAAAACTCACACACGATGTTACATCTGGTCTCCAAAACCAAAGCCCTACTGTGTGTATATCTCTCGATATATCTAAGGCGTTTGATTGCGTTTGGATCTCAGGACTTCTGTACAAACTGCACTCCATATTTAATCTAAACTCTCACACAACAAAGCTCTTAGCCTCATATCTTTCTGCCAGAAAATTCGTTGTGAGAATAAATTCTTCTGTCTCAGAAACCCACACCATAACCGCGGGTGTTCCCCAAGGCTGCATTTTAGGGCCAATTTTATATCTGTTATATACCTCAGTTATTCCTCAACCCGTATCTCCTAATGTTGTAATGCTGAATTATGCTGATGATACATTAATTTACTCTAGCAGCAAATTTGTTAAGGCTGCAAGAAACCGCATTAACAACGTTCTCCCTAACCTATCAACATACTTTAATGAGTGGAAAATTCACCTTAATCCAAATAAAACGCAGCTCATAGTGTTCAAGGGCAAAAACGAGCACTGTACAAACAACACTATGTTTTGCCGTTGTGGGGGTTGTTCCTCAGGAAGCGCGTTTTCTTGTCCTGAAAAGGACGTTGGATCTCTTTATTGATTTGCTCCTGGAACAACACACTTCAGCAAGGGTTCGTTGCCGTGCTTCCTCTGACCCAGAGGGAAGAGCAACGTCCTGATTGTTCGTGGGACGTAACCTAGGGGATAGTGTCCTTATACCCTGCAACCTCAGTACTGGTTCCTGTACCGATTTCTTTGGAGTCGTCATGGTATATATATAAAGAATCATCCAACGTTGGGTGCCAGCACAAAATTTCAAAAGTAATGAAAGCAGTTTTATTTATTTTGGATTTAGTTTTATTGATTTTATTTGAAAATAACTGCTCTGTGGCAGGAGGATCTAGATACCGCGGCCCGGAGATCACGAAACCATTCCTTTATAAAGGAAAAGGAATCGAAAATTGTATCTCAAAGATACACATTTTCGTGCAACAATCTCGATCTTTTGGATATTTCGAGCGAGATGTTGTGTTTACACAAGATAAGAAATCAATTTCTTGAATTCTTACGAAACCATTACGCAGATGTGTGAATGTATCTGCTTTTGAGTTTTTGTTTGTTTAACTCAATGGAATTTTTAGGATAGAGATAACAATCTCTGAATTTTGGATTTGGGTGATGCTGTGGAGCAAATATAGAACAATAAACGAATATTGGATTCGTTTATTGTGAATTTTAATTTTAATTTTGATTCTGGATTTAATTATGCCGTGGGGGCAAATGTTATGCGATAAACGAATGTTTGATTCGTTTATTGCGAATTTTGGATAATGTTTGGGTTTTTTTCAGGTTTTGATAGGATTTTGGATTAGGAATGGGAGAAAAGGATGGTCGGGCTTTTTGGAGCACTACATCCACCCCTCCTTGAAAAAAAGAAAATTGATCTTTATGAGATTAATTTTCTGGAAAATGGTGTGATTGGGAATAAGGATGATAGTATCGTGATTACGTTACATATGCCTGATTTTTTTCTCATTTTAGTTCTATGTATGCAATATTTATTTTCTTAGCTTACAGTACAATTTTTTGTTTTGTTTTGATATTTAAAGTGATCAATGATTAAGTTGTAATTACATATATTAAAAGTGTTATTTACAGTGTTTATGTTATATTTTTTTTTCCATTACGTTTAGTAACAATTGTGAGTAATATGTTTTTCTTCTTTTTATATAAGAGGTTTTTTTTTTGTTTTTGTTTACAAAGTATTATTATAGGTTTTCCAATTTGTGGTACAATATATATGTAAGTGTTGCGTAAGATTATTAAGGCTTACTATTACAATTTGTGTATTACATATTAATACTGATTACATATTATTTACAGAGCGTTTTTTTTGAGGACTTTTCATTGTCCTTATTTATTTATATAATTTTATTCTAGACATTTGAGTTATACTAAAATTTTATTAGAATTTATTCATTGCAAAATGTTTTGTACTTATATAAATTCTTATTCTAACATTATTTCGTATCGTAAGTTTTGTTTTATTTATTATTACAAAAATGTTTGTTTGTTTATTTATTTAAGTTAGTGATGGTTGATTAAAATATTTGTATAATACATTTTTTGATAGTCAATATTTGTTTATAGTATAGTTTTGAAACTTCTATTTTTGAAACATATGAGTTATGTGGAGATTCAATTTCTTGTTATATTTTATTTCTTATCTCCTGAATTTATAAATTTTCTTTGTTTATTCTATCTATCTATTTCGTTTTTGAACAATAATTTGTTAAGAGGCGAATTTAACATTATTAGTTGTATATATATTTTTCTTTATAGATATATTTTTTGTTTTGTTTGTTTATTTCGGTTATTTAAAATATTGTATAATATTTACAAGATTATTTATTCGTGTAACAGTATTTGAATAGAAAAATTTTCCAGGCAAATTTTAAATACATTATCGTGGTATTTTCGTACAGTGTTACTTTATGATTTTTCTAAAGTTTTTTTATACGTATATACATTTATTTTTTTTGTAAGGTTATCTATACATCTATACATTTACTTTCCTTCAACCTTTATTTTATTTATTTTGGGTTTCTTATTTGTGATTGCCTAATCCACAAATGGTTTTATATTATTGATGTGGTCAAATCTTCGAGCAGAAGAGAATGTGCTTATTCACTTGTTTAAGTATATATTTGAATGCTAATCGGAAGTCAATTTGCTTCGTTTTAAATTTTTCCTTAAATTTGTGGAAGACTTCCCAAGCTTTCTTCGGGCTTGGCTGTGTAACATAGTTCAAACTTCCGAGCGACAATATGTTAAAAGAATAATAAAGTTTCGAGATTAAGATTTGAAACCTTCTTTTATTCGTAAGCGGAGGTACAATTTTTTGGTCAGATTTTATTTGTAGAGTCCATTTTAAAATTTGGATAATGGGAAAAACGAGAGAGAGAATGTGGACAAACGAATTACTGAAACGAGGAATGTGTTTGAGTGAAATTTGGATGTGACTGTTATCCACAACCTTACTCTTTTCTAACGAGAAAATTAGTTGTTCATCAGTCTTACATTTTGCTGGGACTCTTTGTACCGCAGGCTTACACTTTGCTGAAATTTCTTGTTTCTCGGGCTTACAATCAGCTGGGAGTTCTTGCTCCTCAGGCTTACATTTTGCCGGTATTATATGTTTGTGAATTTCCATTACCTGTTGTGATCGTGGATGCAACTTTATGAGATCGATCGTGGTGTTTTGTTTTATTTTTACTGAGGATATTAGAGTTTCAGGTTCATGTTTTCCTGAACTTAGTTTTTCGGCAGTTTCCTTAACTTTTTCGTTACCACAAACTTTATTTAACTGGGAAGAGGAAGATTCAAGGGTGGTTGGTTTCGTTGTGTTTGTCACAGCATCAGATCCGGCCCGTAGACAAACGGATTCGGATGTTGACTCACGAACGGTGTTATCCAATTTTTCAAGAATGCCTGTATTATCCGTGGAAGACACCTCGTAAGGCGTGGCATTCTGAATATTTTCCTTGTTCTCGTTATTGTTTCCTAAAAACTGCTCGAGTTCTACCGTGGTTCTCTTCTTTACAGCGAATTTAAGGAATCCCTTTTCAAAGTTAATGTGGCACTGGTGCTTCGCAAGGAAATCGCTTCCCAGTATGCCATCGTGTTGGAAGTTTACATTTTTACCTATCACAAAAAGGTTATGTTTAAAGGGTATGGAGTGCCTGTCTGTTCTAAATTCGAACTCCCCCAATACCTTTCCGCATGTGCTGACCGTTTTTCCAGCAATGGTGGATATAGTCACTGGGTCTGAATTTTCTACAGATTGTTCAATATAAGGATTATCTAATTTGATCAGGCTGATGTCGGCGCCTGTATCGATGAGGAAAGTCGAGTATTGTTTATCCGATGGATTAAATTTTACACGTATTACTGGCCCCTTAAATTCAGGGCAGAAAAATACGCGCATTTCAAAATTTACATCGGGATGGGGTGTATATCGGCGATTGTCTGAACTCGAGAAGGATTGCCGTTGCTCGCTGCCCGAGTGAGTTCGTTTCCCTGTTGTTGATTGGATACCCTGTTAATATTTTGATTTTGTCGCGTATTTCGATTTTCAATCTGGGGCGAGTTTGTCATTGTCCTGTTTTGAGATTGATTGGGCTGAGTTCTGAAAGGATTTCGACTCGTTGAAGGTTGGTCCTGGTTTCGCATATGAGCTAACCTGGTTCTGCACTCTGCCTGAGTGTGATTATACTTTCGACAGTATGTGCATTGGAGACGTTCAGCCTCAGTCTTAATGCGTTGGGGGACGAAATTAGGAAAATTAGTGTTGCGATAGCAAGTCGCAGAAGTATGTCCCCTCTTGTTGCATGTTTGACAAACAATTTGTTGGTTATTTCTCCTAAAATTGTTAGTGGAAGTTAGCATTGAGTTATCGTTACCTAATCTTCGAGATTGTTCTAAAGCGTAGCTGATGGCTGCTTTTAAATTTGGGGCGTTGTGAGACTTTACCAAGATTCTGAGGCTGGAGTTTCGTATCCCATCCTCAAACGTATTCAACGCGAGTCTCTGATTCTCAGCCAGAAGATAACTTCTGACTGCAGGCTCAGGTGAACTAGCGTATGTGGCGCTGTCCAATTCATGCAGGTGGTGTGTGAGTCTATTTGAAAATTCTTTCACACCCTCCTTGCTATCTTGTTTTGTTGCCACTAAGTTATTTTGGGCAGCAGACCTAGAGATGAGAGCTTTAAATTCTCCCTCTAATTCTGAAACAGCATCTTCCCAGGTAGAAATAATGTTATGCCTGATACAATCACGCGCCGGTCCCTGCAATCTGGTTTTGATCACCCTTAGAATAAAATATTTCTGGTTATCATCTTGTGCTTGTGAGAACAAAATGTCTCCACAAGAGACGAATCCCTCTAATTCGTCAGGATGGCCGTTAAATACCGGCACGAGTCCCAGTATGTCGCTTAATTCGAATCCGTAGTTCATTCTAGAACTTTGTTCGCGTATTTCCGTTCGTAACGTTTCCGAAGTTTCGTCCTCGCGATTTTGTATGAGCTCGGGCTCAGGTCTCTGCGAACGCGTACCCGGTTTATTTTTGTCGCTAACGACGTATTTGTGGAACAGACCTTCCCAAATAAGGGTAAGAAAAGGCAGAGAACTCAAAGAGGAGATCTTCATTATTGTCGGATAAGATGGCCAAGAGAAAAGATAAGAGCGAAAACAAGAACAATACCTTCAAAGCTATGGGGAAAGTGTATTTTATTCCTAAGGTGAGAGATACAACCCTTTCGAAGAAATGTTTAAAGTGTCGAAGGTAGAGAGGTGAAAAGATGTTCAAAATAGTTTCCAAAGGATGCTAATGTTACAAAAGGAAAAATCCAACACACAAAAGAGTCCAGACGACGGTCAGGCAAGCATCAAAAGCTTAGCTTTCCTGTTTATGTTCAGCTAACCACATAAATATGAGATGGAATCTTCCCAAAGAAGTTTAAATCAAATAGAAAAATATGCTTATGAGAAAATCTTCACCAAAGAAATTTAAATTAATGGAAAAATATGTATATATGTATGTGTATGTGAAAATTTAGCTGAAATCAAACTCTTGGGGTTGTTCTTTTGTCCCCTTATGATAAGTAAAAGTTTTAAAAACGAATTTGTTAAAATTTTGGGGTTTTTATTTGTTCCCTTCTATAAATATATTTAAAACTTGTCAGGATATTTAATAAAATGGGTTTTTTTCTGTATCCCCTTATAAATGGAAAAATTTGATTTTATTTGATTAGTCTTTATTTGTTATTTCTTGGAAAAAATTTAGGAAAAATAAATGTGTATATGTATATATGTGTGAAAAAGGTTTTGAAATTTTTTAAAAAAGGTGCGTTTAATAATATACGTTTATAAAGGAAAATGTATTTAAAAATTTTTCTATAAGCCAAAATAGTTTTGGAAAAATAAGTGCGTACTTATGAAAAATTTTCTTTTATTAATTGGATTTATCACTTTTGGCTTTTATGCTTATATATGGCTTGGAAAATGAGAACAAACTTTGTTTATTATCATTAGAAAAACAAGTTAACAAATTATTATTAAGCTTGAGGGATTATTCTTTATCCCCGTGTAAAAAGAACAATTCGATTCATTCTTGGCACGTCCTTGTAATTAGCGGTTTTGAATTAAAAAAAAATTATTTTGGGGGGCCGCAAAAAATGACCAAATTACAAATTACACTCTCTATTTTATCAACACAATTGATTTCACTTTTAATAATTATAAATCACTAAATAAAATAAAATATAAGTACCTGTGGAAATCGTGGAGTACGCTGCTTACTCTGGGTGTTGCCGCTGCATCAGGAATCGGTCTATCTTTGGCTGCTCCACTGCATATATTATTTTTGGTGCGTCCAGTGATGTCGCTGCTAGATGTGGTCGTCTCTGCTTGTCACTTTTATTACCTCTGTTTGCTTTTCACTCTGCCGGTGTTTAAGTCCCAGGCGACGCTTTTAGAAATTCTAAAATTTTAGTTCACTTTGCCGGTGTTTAGCCCCGGGCACGCTGTTTTTATCAAAATTTGTTTATTATTATTTTCACTGAAGCGCTTTTTGTTATTTTGTTGCCGATGGTTCTCTGTAACCTTATGTGCTCTATACTTTTACTGGTAGGGGATATTGGGAATCAGTCCGATTCACTGCTGCCACCAGAATTTTGTTTGTTCTGATCCTCCTTCTGTGGTGAGCGGATTTTGGGTATCCCACGCGCTGCCACCAAAATTTTGTTTTGCCGTTGTGGGGGTTGTTCCTCAGGAAGCGCGTTTTCTTGTCCTGAAAAGGACGTTGGATCTCTTTATTGATTTGCTCCTGGAACAACACACTTCAGCAAGGGTTCGTTGCCGTGCTTCCTCTGACCCAGAGGGAAGAGCAACGTCCTGATTGTTCGTGGGACGTAACCTAGGGGATAGTGTCCTTATACCCTGCAACCTCAGTACTGGTTCCTGTACCGATTTCTTTGGAGTCGTCCTGGTATATATATATATATATATATATATATATATATATATATATATATATATATATATATATATATATATATATATATATATATATATATATATATATATATATATATATATATATTTAAAGAATCATCCAACGTTGGGTGCCAGCACAAAATTTCAAAAGTAATGAAAGCAGTTTTATTTATTTTGGATTTAGTTTTATTGATTTTATTTGAAAATAACTGCTCTGTGGCAGGAGGATCTAGATACCGCGGCCCGGAGATCACGAAACCATTCCTTTATAAAGGAAAAGGAATCGAAAATTGTATCTCAAAGATACACATTTTCGTGTAACAATCTCGATCTTTTGGATATTTCGAGCGAGATGTTGTGTTTACACAAGATAAGAAATCAATTTCTTGAATTCTTACGAAACCATTACGCAGATGTGTGAATGTATCTGCTTTTGAGTTTTTGTTTGTTTAACTCAATAGAATTTTTAGGATAGAGATAACAATCTCTGAATTTTGGATTTGGGTGATGCTGTGGAGCAAATATAGAACAATAAACGAATATTGGATTCGTTTATTGTGAATTTTAATTTTAATTTTGATTCTGGATTTAATTATGCCGTGGGGGCAAATGTTATGCGATAAACGAATGTTTGATTCGTTTATTGCGAATTTTGGATAATGTTTGGGTTTTTTTCAGGTTTTGATAGGATTTTGGATTAGGAATGGGAGAAAAAGATGGTAGGGCTTTTTGGAGCACTACAACTAGAGGCTGCCACAACAAAATTAAGATTCAACTGAACAACACTCTGATAAAACCCTCCAAAACCCTAAAATATCTGAGAATCACTTTTTCTAATAACTGGTCTTTTTCCTCCCACATTAAAAATTCACTTTAAAAAGCCACAATTCAGCTTAATCTCTGTAGAAGAGTAATGTGGAAACCTAATAGTCTCTCTCACAAAGTCAAACTGCTCATTTACAAACAAATTATCAGGCCCACACTCACGTACGCGTGCCCATTGTGGTACCATATCACTCCCTCCCAAATGGAGAAATTACGAGTATTCGAAAGAAAATGCTTTAGGTATGTCTCTGGGTTACATCGTCGTCCTAACTCCTATAAGTACTATAGTAACGTCGAACTCTACAATACCGCTGGTATCGAGCGCCTCGATAGACGATTCCTCGAACTGTCTATCAAATTTATCGAAAACCTACAAAATAATCCCAATCCCATAATAACCTCGCTCTTAGAGAACCCTCTAGATATCAGAACTAACTATCCCAACTGTCTCCACACCAGAGCTATCTTCGCCCCAGGCAGATTGGTAAATGATTCAAATGAGATCATTTATACAACACCGAAGATACCCCTAACCAGTTCAAATACTGTAACGTCCAACCATTTTCCAACATCCTACGCTTTTCCAACGAACAACCGGAGAGAAATACTGTACCTCTAACCCATAACTGACCCCATTCCACATCCTTTAATTCATAAATCCCATTAATTATAAAACTTTGTTTTGTTTATAGCTCATTTTATAATAATCAGACTAAGTTAGGTTAAGTTATATTTATATTTATATTTAGGGTTAAGTTTAGATTAAGTAAAGTAAAGATAAGAAATTCCTGGTTTTCTGACCTTTTCCAGGAAGACAAAACCCTACTAAATGTATAAACACACATCTAGCCTGTAACTCTTAAAACATTGTTTGGAAAATGTATTATAATAATAATTACATGTAAGCAATTGTCACGAATTTAATTTTAAGTCACTGTATTACTTAAATGTACAAATTTTAATTATGGTTAATAAATACAGTTTAAAAAAAAAAAAAAAAAAAAGCACACTTCATCATTTAACAGGCAAACTTCAAAACGGTAAGTTCTTATATATATATTTTCAATAATTATTATCATTAATTCATATTTTTATTTTTATTTCAACAACAAATTAGAGAAAAAGGTAAGATCATATATTCAATTATTAATATAATTTCAGTTAATTCATATTTGACATTTTTGGTATAAATAGATATCCTCAAAATAAAAAAAGAAGACTGCATCTCAGATAATTCGACGAGGGATAACCGCAAAATTTCAACAAAAAAATCATCATCAAACTGTAAGTTATCATATATATTAATTATTTTTCATTTTGAAATGTTAAAGAGCAGATGCAACGTTAACGCCGTGTTAGTGTTTAGAGAGTGTAATAGTATCGAGTCGAATAATCTCGTTGTTTGTGCGTGCGTCATAAATTATTTATTTTGTGATTTATTTCTTCAAATGTTGTGCGTAATATTGAACGAATTTTTTTACATAACAATAACGTGGCGCTAGTGTTTAGAGAGTGTGATAGTATCGAGTCGAATAATCTCGTTGTTTGTGCTTGCGTCATAAATTATTTATTTTGCGATTTATTTCTTCAAATGCTGTGCGTAATATTCAACGAATTTTTTTTACATAACAATAACGTGGGGCTAGTGTTAAGAGAGTGTAATAGTATCGAGTCGAATAATCGCGTTATTTGTGCTTGCGTCATAAATTATTTATTTTGCGATTTATTTCTTCAAATGTTGTGCGTAATATTCAACGAATCTTTTTTACATCACAATAACGTGGCGCTAGTGTTTAGAGAGTGTAATAGTATCGAGTCGAATAATCTCGTTGTTTGTGCTTGCGTCATAAATTATTTATTTTATGATTTATTTCTTCAAATGCGTTTTTAATATTCGTTGGATTTTGCATGTCATCGGCTGGATGTTTTCTGAAAACTTAAATTGGGCTTAATTGGTGTGAAATTTTTCCTATAAAGGGATATGTGGAATTGTGTATAGATTTAATTAGTTTTTTCGTTCAGCACTCATTGGCCAGTCTCTGCTCTCCCAAACTTACACAGTTTTAAAGGACGAGTATTCGACACAAAAAATAAATGAATAAAAGGGTGCTTTTTTGAGTGATGTTTTTATCTTATCTGTATCAAACATTTATGAGATTGATCAACAGTCAGGTCGATTTCGGTAGACCTGAGATAGGAGACCTGGTCGGGGGTTATGAAGGCGATGGATAAACTTCATTACGGGGATAAATGTGCGGCGATTAATGCCATCATCTAGAGAGAGGCCCCCAAAATCATGTGTTATTCTCGAATGTTTTCTTAAACACCGACGCAAATATCAATGCTAAAATTTATATATATATATTTATTAAGTATTTTGACGTGCATAAGAAATTTTTAACGAAAATGTAACGCTGTCCATCGTAGAACTGTTTGCAATCATGGCTTCTTTCAGTTTTTCCTCCATTCTTATTATCAAAAAAAAAAAAAAAAAAGAATATGTCGTCGCCTAATACCTACTCAACCTATCCCCCCTCTCATTTTTTCTCAGATTTAAACGAGTCTTTATTCTTTTTATCGCTCACCGTGCCTAGCGTTGTGGTTTCAGGAACCTTTTATAAACAGACTTACTTATGCAAATGCTCTATCATCGCGCTCACCCGCAGTTAGATCTGAGAAGATAGGAATAAACAAAGAAGGCAATATTATTAATAACAAACTTTTCACTTCTTTTTTAGAAAAATGTCTATCAACGCAAACACCCACAATAATAATTGTAATAATAATAATATTAACAATAATAACAATAACATGCGAAAAAGAATAGGGCAAGTGTTGGGCGAGTGCCAACAACAACAACCAACAATGTCAGGAGAACCACCTGCTAAAAAATCCAAGCAGTCCGCCTATAAAATATGCTTGTTTTGCGATGAGAATGTTGAGGAGCAGCTTTGGGCTCAACATCAACGAAGAAATACGCATAAAGCAAACGCTCAACACGCCCTTAATGAAAACGTCTCCTCAATAGAAATGGCATTCAAAAATCGCATAAAAACATTTGTTATTGTCAACAGAGATGAAGGTGTGGTAAATGTCAGAACTTTATTCGAGAAGAATATTCCATTGATTGATGAGTTATTGGAAAATCAATTGGAAGTTTTGAGAGCCTTTAAATTCAGCATGGAGCTTTTTGCGAAGTTTGCAAAATTCACAAAAGAATGTGATGAGATAGAGCAGAGAGATATTAAAAGCAGGCAAATAAAATTGTTTACGATTAAGAATGAGAAAGATATAAGGGTAAACTTGAGCACGGCAATTGAGAACATCAAGATTAAACTGGAAGAATTTCAAGAAAAAGATAGCGGATGATCGTTGATATCATTTCAGAGAATCGAAATCAATATTAATAAATACGACCCGCTTCGAGCTTCGTTATATTTTAGTTTGCCCAAACAAATATCGAGCAAACGCGCGTGCATTAATGTTCAAAACAACGATGAATATTGTCTTAAATGGGCCATTATATCGGCTTTCAGTAATGACACACATCATGCTCACAGACCACCGCACTATAAAATTGTCAACATAGCAAGCGAAACATTAGAATACGAGAATGAAATACTATCGTTCAAAAATATGCAATTTACTCTGGCGGTCAAAGATACACACATTTTCGAAGCCAATAACCCAACAATCAGCATAAATATTTTTGGCTATGAGATTAATGATAGAGGGGAATGTAAGATAATTGGACCCTACTATCGTACCCGCGAAGAAAAGAGGAAGCATATTAACTTGCTTTATTGCAAAAGTCGTGATGCTGATAAAACGCATTATGTATACGTCAAAAACATCTCGCGTTTGTTGGCGAGCCAGCTAACCAAACATAAAAGTTGGAATACATCTATGCAACGGCTGCTTGCTGCGATTCGCCACAGAATCCGAACAGCAAAAACACAAGAGTGAATGTAGCAAACTAATTACGGCTATGCCCATTGAAAAAAAAAAATAAGCAAATTTACGAAACATAATCGGAATAAATATGATCCACTTCGAGCTTCCCCACATTTTAATTTGCCCAAACAAATATTTAAGAAAAACGCTAGTATCAATGTTCAAAACAACGATAAATATTGTTTTAAATGGGCCATTATATCGGCTTTCACTAAGGATACGACTAATGCTGATAGACTATCGCACTATAAAATTCCCAACATAGCAAGCGAAACATTAGAATACGAGAATGAAATACTATCGTTTAAAAATATGCAATTTCCGAACCAATAATCCAACCATTAGCGTTAACGTTTTTGGGGATGAGATTAATGATAGAGGGGAATGTAAGATAATTGGACCCTACTAGCATACCTGCGAAGAAAAGAGGAAGTATATTAACTTGCTTTATTGCAAAAGTCGCGATGGCGATAAAACGCATATTGTGTATATCAAAAACATCTCGCGTTTGCTGAGAAGGCAGATAACCAAAAAGGAAAATCGAATCCATCTATGTAATGGCTGCTTATTGCGATTCGCCACCGAATCCAAATTACAAAGGCATAAGAGCGAACGTCGCAAACTCGTAACTGTTATGCCCGACGAAAATAGTAAAATCGTTAAATTTACGAAGTATAACAGAAAACTAAAAGTTCCATTTGTGGTGTATGCAGACTTTGAGTCAATTCTGCGTCCCGTAACCCACTGCTCACCGAATCCTGAAACTTCGTCTACAACAGATGTGAACAACATCTGCCCTGTGCATTTTCATATTTCATAAAATGCTCCTTCGACGATGATTTAAACAAGCATCGCACATTTGTTGGTAAGTAAAAAATGTTTAATAATAAATAAAAAGCAAACACTAAAGAAAATAAAAATTTTCCTTTTTTGCAGGAGAAAACTCTCCATCGGAATTCGTTAAGATGCTAGTCGACGATTTAACGCATTTTCACACGGAAATTATTGGACGACCAAAACCAATGATTCCGTTAACGCTGCGCCAAAAGCATAATCAAAATACCTCACCAATATGTAGTATCTGTAAAGGTAGATTTAGTGAAATAGATGTAAGAGTCAGGGATCGTTGTCAATTCGCTGGTGTATATAGAGGACCAACCCATTCGCAATGTAATTTAGATTTCCCGTTCCGACATTTTTCCGAGGCTTTTTCCATAATTTGTCGGGTTATGATTCGCATCTATATATGAAAAGTCTGACTTGTATTAAGGGGGATATAAATGTAATTCCGCTAAATAAGGAAAATTATATATCGATTCCCAAACGTGTATATTTAGGTGTTTGTTTATAACTCAAAGTAGTCCGCGAGTAAACCAATAAAACTTTGTCGTAGGAGACAGAACCACAAAAAGGCAGAATTGAACTTGAAGGTAACTTTATTAATTGATGTATTGATTGACAATTATTGACCGATGGTGCCTATTCGATGAATGTTGATTGTAGACTGACGAAAACGCATAACTGCCAATTCAAAAAGAGACGCTATGACATTATCGTGGTGACAATGATGGCCAGTTGGTTCCAGCTGCTGCGCAACTGGTATACATGCGAATGTACTAGATTTCTCCAGTACATTCCAGCACATTTAATTGCCAATCCGCAACATTCCGCCCGCCTTCGCCAATCATTGGCTATTGATTTTGTTCCGGGGGACGTTGGCTGGGAGCCGGGAGTGTGCGGTCTGCTGGTGGCGGTTGGTCTTGGTCGGCTGTCCACTTTCACGTGGATAATCGGTTGAGAGGGGGCCACCCGCCCTGAGGAGCGCTGGAGTCTTGACGGTCTGGGGTGGCCCATATGATCGATGGCGACAGCAACCTCTTTCCCACCGCTAATGTCCGTTGCCTTTTGTGGTTGCGAGACCGGCCAGTTGATCTGGGTTAGAGTTGTAAGGTTGCAACCCACGATGAATGACCGCGTGGTGACTGGTGATGGGTCTCGCTATGTCGAGGCCAATGGTGGTGCAAGGTGATGCGCCCGTTGGCGCCCTTCCGAAGTTAGTAACCGGCGGGATGCGGCCGCTGGCGTGTGAGGCTGTCGCGTGGAGTGTGTTGCGATGTCGTTCCCGGCACTGTCCGCGTGTCCTGGCGGAATGGCAGTCACGGGCCAAGTGCCTCCCGGGGTCGTCGCAATGCAGCCTCTGTGGATGCACAGAGAGGCGTGCTTTCTTGCTGGAGTTCGAGAGACCGCTGGTTGCTGGGGAGCGCCGCCCGCCAAGTGGGTCATTGCGCGCTCCTGGTCCTGTTGTGGCGGCTACAAGCGGTAGCGGTTGGCCTGGGTAGTTTTGGACTTGGGCAGGAGCTTGACCACGTGGTGTCCTGGGTGTGGTGGGATGCCTTGAAGTGTTCGAGTGGGTAAGCTCTCCTCGTCCTCGATTGTCTCTTGCCCCTGCAATGGTTCAGCGGGCGGGTCGCGCAAGTGATCGGTGGCTGGCAGTTGCACGGGCCTCGTGGTGGCCCCTGGGGGCGATGCCAGCGAGACGTCCTTTTGATCTTCTGATGGGAGCTGCGATCATCAGTCGTAGGGTCGCCCAGTTCCTCTGGCTCGGAGTTGTAAATTCGCAACCCACGAGGAATGGCCATATGATGGCTGATGACAGGCCCTGTCACCTTTAGGCTTGATGATATGGTGGGTGCTGCGCCTGTTAGCACCCATCCCAGTTCAGTGGCCCGCGCGACGAGGCCGGAACGTTGGTCTTTCCTGAGACCTTTGACGATGATGTTGGGGTATATGTCTGCACCAAGGATGATGTCCACCTTCTCAGCGGAGGCGATGTTCGGATCTGCAAGTTCCAGATCCGCTACGAACGAGATCTCCCTTGTTGTTGTTGTTGAGGCGAGGAGTGATGCTGATGGCGGCCTGAGTCCTGGTGGCAAGGCCACGAGTGCCCCCAACACCGTATGTGGGGGCGGGTGATGCTTGACGTCGGAGGTGCAACATTCGGGCTAGTGATGTTGAAATGAAGGTGCCGCTGGAGCAGGGGTCCAGCAGAGCACGGAATTCAATCCTCTGTTTGGTCTCCGGCGCCACGATGACTCTGGCTGTTGGCAGCAACGCGGGGTGCTGTGAAGGGGTGCTGATGGTGTGCGCGCAGGCCCCTTCATGACGGTCGATTGGGGGGCGGATTCTTTGGCTCGTTGTGGCGGTGATGTTGTCCCGTCGGTAGCGGTAGACCGGACATGCAGCAGGGTGTGATGTCTCCGCTGGCATCGACGGCACGCCTTGCTGGAGTGGCAGTCGCGTAGGCGGTGGTGACCCAAGCAATTGACGCATAATTTCCGTTCGTGTGCGAAGGACTTCCGACGGCCGGGTGTGAATGATCGGAAGCCCTTGCAAGCGTAGATCGTGTGTGCGGCCCTGCAGAATGTGCAAGGGCCCTGTTGCTTTACGGGTGCCGGTGGTATTTCTTGCATCGGGACACGGGGCTGGCTAGTCATCGGGCCAGCTACTGTTGCTGGAACAGTCGAAGGCGGTTTTGTGGGAGGCATTGGCGTTGGTTCTGCCACGGATCCTACTTACGCCGTGCCCACTGCTTACTCTGGAGTCCGTGTGATGGTAGCCAGTTCCTCTGGGCCGGAGTTGTAAGTTCGCAGCCCACGAGGAACGGCCATGTCATGTTGTGCCCCACAATGCGTGCGCGGCATCGTCTTCCGTGGGGGCTTCGGCTGGTCGATCATCGGGATCTTGAATAGGTTGGGCTTTGGGCAGGCGGCACTCTGGTCGGCGGCCTGCTCACTCTTATCCACTGTTCTGGGGTGCGGTTCCGTTTCTGATGGCTTGATGTCGGCCAATGGCAGCTGCACTGGGGGCAGCACGCTAGGGAGAAGGCGATTGATGCTGTTGACCATGGTTGGGGAGGCCGACTTGAGCGCGTACTGAGCCTCGAGGAGCTTCGTCTGTTCCTCCAGGTATATTTCTTCGGTTTCGCCGAAACAATCCTCCGCGAAGTATGCGTGTTGTAGATGGTCCGGTGTCGCCGTGATGAAGATGTCGTGGTGCCGCTTGGAGAAGGCTTCCCATTCGGCGCGGAGTGCATGTTTGATTGCCTCGATTGCTGTCGGACTTGGTTGTCCCTTTTCCTGTATGTTGAGGAAAGTGCCGGAGATGGTGGGCTGTGGCGCGAATTGAGCGGCGATGAGTTTCTTAATCGTGGTCGGTTGTTGTACGAGAGCTGATGTTGAAGGCACTTTGGTTTGAACTCTCGTTGTAGAAAGTTCGTCGTCCTGCTTTCGTTTCGCGGCAACAGCGGTTTCCGATTCGTGTTGGTGATGAGCACGTGTATGATCTCTGCCGACCGAGGAATGTCGTCGGGGAACCGTTGTCAATGTTGTCGCCGTCGCCGCGGTCACCACTCTTTGATCCATTGTCGGCTCCGTTACACACCGTGTGAAGGCAGGTGTGATCTTTTCCGAGCGAGGAATGTCGTCGGTCTAGATCTTTGGTGTTCCGCCGACCGAGGAATGTCGTCGGGGAGCCGTTATGTTGCTTCGTCGATGTTTTTGCCAGCATTCGCTTTTGCACTAGGCGCAGCTTCCGTAGATCGGTTTCTCCCTTTACTATAGGGTGATCGGGTCGGCGATTCGTTCTTTCAATTCCTTGGAGGTGGCAATGATCTCGTCCGCCCTCTTCTGGTGGCAGCGGTTCTAATATAAGATCATTATCGGCCGCTTGCCCTGCACTCCTTTGTTCAAGTGGCTCCTCATTCTCATTGAGCGATTCACATAACAAATGTGATTCAGAAAACAAATATTTAAGGGGTGATCTATAGCCGGCATGAAATGAAGGATATAGCGTTTTGTCTCTGCCCAGCAAATTCGCCTCTTGGTTTGGGGGAGCATTTTCCTTATTATCGAGAAGACATGAAGTTGAGTCGTTAGCTTGTAAAATAAGATCACATGCAATTCCCTCTAACAAGATCGGAGTAATTTCGCCACTGTTAAGCAACTCATCGGACGGGTTGTCTGCCAAAGCTTCTTTGTCATTGTTATCATTAAACCCAGCAACCACTGCACCTGGTCTCTCTCGGTTGTCGTCTACTACATCGGAAAATTCGAATTTGTCTTTTGCTTTTTGGCGTTCGTCGGAATCAAATATTAAATTTAAACCTAAATCATGGATAGCACTGGCGTTTAAGCGTCGTTTTATTTGACTTACTTGGCTTGTGGGAGTGGAACACTTCGCTGAGAAGTCAACTGCAATATTTTGGGAATTCTTCTTGACCATAGCTGCATCGACTGTTCCCTTTTTTACTGTTAATAAACCGGGTTCGTCGGTACCGTCAACCGGCTCTAATGTGTTGTTTAGATCAATGTTGATGTCCTCATTAAGAAGGGCTGTTTCACAGTCGTTATCCATAGTAATTTCAGTCGTCCTTGATTTGTGAAATGGGCGGCGATGATGTAAATCCAGATCGGCACTGGATCCGTTTCGAAGGACCAGAAAATGTTTGTTTATAACTCTAAGTGATCCGCGAGTAAACCAATAAAGCTTTGTCGTAGGAGACAGAACCACAAAAAAGCAGAAGTGAATTTATAGGTAGCTTTATTAATTGATGTATTGATTGAAAATTATTGACCGATGGTGCTTATTCGATGAATGTTGATTGTAGAGTGACGAAAACGCATAACTGCCAATTCAAAAAGCGACGCTATGACATCATCGTGGTGACAATAATGGCCAGTTGGTGCCAGCTGCTGCGCAACTGGTATACATGCGAATGTACTAGATTTCTCCAGTACATTCCAGCACATTTAATTGCCAATCCGCAACATTAGGCGAGCACAATTAATTCGAAATTCGGTTTTTTAGATTCTTGTCGATTTCTGCAATCGAGCATAGACTCACTAACAAGAAATTTATCCGAAGAGGATTTCATTATTCATAAGGGATTTTATAAGAACGAAGAGTCTTTGAAGTTAATGATGAGGAAGGGAGTATTTCCTTATGAATATCTTAATTCCTGGGCTCGTTTAGATGACTGTTCTCTTCCGCCAATTTCCAAATTTTATAATAAGCTAACGAATATTGTTTAGTTGAAGATTATGATTATGCTCAAAAAGTGTGGAAGCATTTCGATTGCAAATCTTTAAAAGAGTACATGCCTTTATATCTGCAGAGCGATGTTTTATTGCTGGCGGATGTATTTGAGAATTTTCGCAAGATTTGTTTAGATATATACGAGTTAGATCCATGTCATTATTATACATCGCCCGGTTTATCTTGGGATGCGATGTTGAAAACAGCTGAAATTAACCTCGAACTTTTAACAGATGTTGAGATGCATAATTTCTTCAAGAAGGGCATCCGAGGCGGTTTATGTCAGTGTAGTCATCGACATGATGATGATGGGTGTGGTAACTAACTATTCAGTGCGTGCCCTGCACTTCCGCTGTGGAGATATAGTGGTAAAAGATTGAATTTATTACCTAATTATTCCGCTCGCTGTCCCGATGCTGAGTCACGGCTCCAACCGGTTTATAGAATTCTGTCTTCTGCTGTAGAGGGATCCTTATGTGTCGTCCCTTGTCCTCGAAATGAGTTCTAGCTTCTCCCTTGTTGAATCTGCAGCACCAATTGCAACACAATCTCATAAACACTGAGTTGTATGTCCACTGAGATCGTCCATTAGGTAACACCACTTTAAAGGTCTTCTTCTTATGTGCCGTCTTTTATCCTCGAAATGCGTTCCAGCTTTTCCCTTACTGAATCTGCAGCTCCAATTGCAACACAAGTCTGACTTTTGGTTACAAAAAACTATAACTTCAGCATTAACAGTCGCACCAACAGCAGCACCATTCCAGCCGAACAAAAAAAAACAAAACTTAAAACAACTCCACACTTTATTTAGTAGACATTAAAATGCGCTTTCATTTACAACTCAATTTCAAAACGAACAAAAAAAAAAGATCTGCTGTAACAAAAACGGTTCACAACAGTTCGGTCTTTCGGCTTTTTCTGCCCTTTCTTCCACACAACATTTTACGGACTGCTTCCTTTTTTTTTCTGACAACGGAACGTCAACCAAAAAAACCGTACCTCAAAACATTGACCCTCTGTCTCTCTCGCTCCCCATTAACGTCCACTTCGAAAAACAAATTCGAACTCGAAGAACTGCACGATCCACACCCGAATCGGGGCGTGTTCAAAAACTCACTTCTGGATCGTGCAATTCCTCCACCACCTTACCATCATACTACCTTAAAACAAATTATGTTGATAATTAAATACAAAATTATTAATTGATGGGGTGGCCGACGCACGTAACACCGTCGAGAATAATAAATATTTAGAAAAATTTGATGAAAGCAAACCAATAAATTTCTCATGTATTTAGATGCAAATAACCCGTACGGTTGGGCAATGTCTCAGCATCTTCCAGACGGAAACTTTCAATGCAGTGATCCTCAAATCTACACAGCCGGATATATTTTAAATTACGATGTAAACGGCAAAATCGGCTACGTGTTGGAAGTAGATTTGTCTTATGCAAATGATCTTCACGATCCACACAATGATCTTCCATTTTGCCCAGAAAATATGTCAACGCCGGGTTGCAAAGTTCCTAAGCTGGTCGCCAATCTGCATTCAAAGACAAAATATATAATTCATCTGAGGAATTTGCAGCAATGTCCGAAACATGGATTGATTCTCACTAAAGTTCATAGAGTGTTGGTCGTTTACTCAATCTGGGTGGCTGCAAAAATATATAACTCTCAACACAGAATACAGAAAAAAAGGCAAAAAATAAGACTTTTTTAAATTAATGAACAATAGTGTTTATGGTAAAACCATGGAAAACGTAGAAAAGCAACAAGATGTGAAAATTGTAACTCAATGGGATGGACAACGAAATTCGTTCAGCGCCAGAAAGCTGATTGCTAAGCCCTTTTTCCATAGCGTGTCTATATTTACACCCGAGATGTGCGCCATCGAAATGAACAAAGCTCGAGTGGTATATGATAAACCTATTTATTTAGGCTTCGTTGTACTAGAGCTTTCAAAATGGCTCACGTATGACTTTCACTACGATAACATGAGAAAAAAGTTTGATACGGCGATTCAGTTGGACTATATAGATACAGACTCTTTTATCTACACAATATCAACAAACGATTTTTATTCGGATATATATAGCGATGTTGTTAACCCCGAAGAATCTAGATTTGATACATCAGAATATCCGATAGATAACATTCATAATTTTCCTCAAATAAATGGAAAAGTTCTGGGAAAATTTAAAGATGAGAACAATAGCAAAAAAAAAATGACGAAATTTATTGGGTTAAGAGCCAAAATGTACAGTTTTGCTTTAGACACCAGTGAAGTAACAAAAAATGCCAAGGGGGTAAAAAAGTCTGTTACCAATAGTTTAGTTATAAGAGATTATAGAAATTGTTTGTTAAGGCGTAAGTTATTATATAAGCCTATGTTAATATTTAGAAGTAAGTTACACAATATTTACACTCGGTCGGTAAATAAGTTAGAGTTAAGTTTTAGCGACACAAAAAGATATATTTGTGATGATCGCATAAGTACATATGCTTGGGGGCATAATAGAATAAGTAATGTATAAGTTAAAAAATTATTAAATTAAAAAATGTTTCTGTGTATATAACCAATATTTATATTTAATAATAATAAGCAATAATTTTTGTATAATAATTTTTGTAACTAATAGGTTAGATATAAGTAATAGGATAGATATAAGCGATAATTTTTGTAATTAATAGGATAGATATAAGTAATAGGTTACGTATAAACAATAATTTTTGTAGCTAATAGATCCAACCTATTAGCTACAAAAATTATTATAAAATAGTAATAGGTTAGATAGAGCTAATAGGTTCGATTTAAGAGATAATTTTTGTAACTTATAGCTTAGATATATGTAATAGGATAGATATAAGCGATAATTTTTGTAACTATAAGGCTAGAAATAGGTAATAGAAAAGATACAAGTGATAATTTTTGTAACCAATAGGTTAGATATAAGTAATATTTGTTATAAAATTCGTAATAAATGATATTGTTATAAAAAGAATTATTGTTTTTATTGTGTGTAACTTTGTTTATTTTTATTACAGCTTCTCCTTTTTTTTTAAATAACAAAACTCAAACTACTTCTCAACTTCCTCAACTCTTTGATTGGCAACCAACTAACTGAACTCAACTTTAGTTTCTGTGACGTTTAAATTGAATAAAATTTGAACGCGAATCAAAGTGCTCTGTTTTGAAATAAAAAGGGGCAAGTTATTAAATGTGCTGTAACTGGCAATATTGTGAATGTTTATGAATGGTATGTAGTAAGTGAGAATGTAATATATGTTAAAGGAAGTTTTTAAGGATGTGTAAGGAGATTCAGTGTTAAATTTAATAAGGGTAGTATTCTCGAATACAACAAAGTTTATGGTCCATATAAAGATTTAAATGATAAATGGAGAATGGGTAATGCCGAATTTCAATCTGGCGCCAATGAGATCACCATTAAAGGCAATAAGTGGTCTATTACATCGGGTCTTACTGAATTGCTGTTCTACAAAAAACCTAAGCACTATACCGAAGATGACTTGCGAGAATATAAGAAAGTTTTAAATGAAACAAATGCTCATGAGCGTAGACATGATAAAAACCAGCAAATCAAAGCAACTAAAGCAATCAAGTATAAAACAATTATAAAATCATTATTCCAGAATGATAAAAAAGGATCTGGTTTAATGAGAGTAAATACCCAGAAACCGAATTATATATATTGGGATGATCCTAATGAATTAGTCGATCGATTAAGACTTTTGGTTTCATCGCAATCAGCTGGTCACACGAATCATAATAATGAAATTATATCCATCGTTGAAGAACTTCGCGAACCAGATATTATACATATTAACATTGATATACTCGAGAAACGAATAAATACTTTATTAGTATTTTATAAACAAAAAAATGATAGATTAAGACATTTGATTTCATCACAATCAGCTGATCACATGAGTCATAGCAATGAAATTATATCCATCATTGAAGAAGAAGAAGAAGAAGAATTGAGAGAGACCAATATATATATATATATATATATATATATATATATATATATATATATATATATATATATATATATATATATATATATAATTGTGTAAAATCTACATTTACATTGCCAGTCCAAAAATGAGTGTTGACAAGTTCGGTAGTTCATCACATCATCGGGATAAGCATTCGAGAAAAGTCTTAGGCTTTAATTTGGATCGCGAAAAGAATATCAATCTTCATTTTAAACGGTTGAAAAATTTAAGTTTACCCGTTGATGACGATGATGCAGTATCCAAAGTATTTGTTGTGTTACGTGCGTCCGCCACCCCATCAATTAATCATTTTGTAACTTTAATGTAATTTGTTTTAAGATGGTATGATGGTAAGGTGGTGGGGGAGTTGCACGATCCAGAAGTGAGTTTTCGAACACGCCCCGATTCGGGTGTGGATCGTGCAGTTCTTCGAGTTCGAATTCGGTTTTCGAACTGGACGTGAATGGGGAGCGAAATGAGAGAGACAGGAGGATGTTAAAATTCGGTTTGTTATGATTCCGTTGTTGACGGTTGTCGAGAAGAAACAAAGAAAGACAGTTGGTTGTGAGTACAGAGTTAAAAAAGTCAGATAGCAGAAGGAAGGGAAGACGAATCACGTTTTTCAGTTTTTTTTTTTTGAAGAATAAGTTTGTTCTTTTTATCCGTTGTTTTTGATCGCACGAAGCGAACAAGTTATTTTTGGTTTTTGCTGTTGTTAATCGCATCTTTAATTGAAATTTATGTAAGGCCAAAATGAATTAACTGGAGGAATAAAGACATACACGCCCGCGTGGTTGAAGAAGTATCCCGCTGTGGTTTAAATTGGCTTTGCTGGAACCCGAGGTGCGGCTACTCGAGCGAAGAATGAGATGCCCCTTGTTTTAAGTCCCCGGAAACTACGGTTAGTGCGGTGAATTAAATTAGTTATCAAGGCGTATCAACGAATTGGACCAGAAGATTTACCGTGGCCGCTCCGTTACCAGATCGGGTAGCCGCGAACGGCACGCAACGGACTGTTACGCCGAAAATTGCCACCAACGTGGGAAATACCTGCATGCGCGTCCCGTAAGCCACCGGCACTGTTCCCTCGGCCATACGACTGCTGTAGAAGGGAACTTCTAAATTGATGTTGAATAGACTTTCCCCAACACCTGGCGCAGACTTTTCCTTATTTATATAACAACTACTACACTACGTAAGACGGATAATATGAACAAATATTGCAACCGGCGCTAACCGGGTACCATTTCTACGTCACCTGACTTTATATTACAGTTGTTGATAAAGTGAATCAAACGTTTTTAAAAGTTCAAAAAGACAACACACGATTAAACAATAAAATTGCTCTGGAAATTAAAAAAATAGCATCAAATCTTCAAAGCGATAGAGACGCCCATACGAAATCGATTAACGCGATAAAGGAGTAAACTAAAAACGCCTTAGAATCACACCTAACCCATATTGAAGATAGATTTGGAGGGTTTGAAGATTACTCGTTCCGAAAATTTATCGAGTAAAAATCCTCCAGAATTGTTGAAGAGCATCACAAATAATAATAATAATAATAACAACAATAGTAATAATAAGAAGAAGAAAAGAATAATAAAACATTTGATAAGATATGAATACTCGTATTGATGATGATGATGATGAAAAGAGAAGTATTGTGAATGAACTTCATAGACGGGCTCGTAGAAATTTCAAAAGGCAGCGAGTAATCACAAAAGGAATAGATGATCTCTGGCAAGCGGACTTAGTTGAGATGGGTGCATATTCAAAATTTAACCGAAGTTATCGTTTTCTCTAAACAATCATAGATGCTTTTTCAAAATTTGCTTCGGCTGTGCCGCTAAAACTAGAAATACTTCTGATGTTACAAAGGCTATGAAAAGTATATTTGTCGGAGAGGAACGATCACCAAAACATTTACAAACCGATCATGGAAAGGAGTTCTTCAACAAAATTTTCCAAAATCTAATGAGAAAGCATGGTGTTAATCATTATTCAACGTAAATCGTTGTAAAGGCATCAATAATCGAACGATTCAATAGAACCCTTAAGAGTCTAATGTGGAAGGAATTCAGCTATAATGGATCATACGAGTGGTTGAAATATTTACAACAATTAATCTCAGATTACATTTAAGACCGAAAAAACGCAATGATTTTCTATAATGACAATATAGAGTAATAGAAAATTCGAACCTCTCACCACTTCTTCATTGTCACTCAAGCGAGAAACATTATCGAAAGGCAGACCACCGACTCGTCGCCATCATCAACAACATCAACGAAGCGAAAAAAGGAATAGAAAAAACTGAGTGCAATCAACAAAAAATACTTAAAATCGTTAAAACTTCAGATCAAACCATGAATCCGGTTTTAAATGTTTCGCAGAAACCCATCTACGATGAAAGCATTATAAAAAAAGAATATCATGGTTATATACCGTACTTACAAGCCTATAAAAATAACGATGAAATTAGAATATCTATTCAGAATCAAGATCTCTATCTGCTGCCTTGTGAGAGTTACATTTATGTTGAAGGATTCGTATCATTGGACAATGGAATAAAATCGAATAATATTAAACTGAAAAACAATTGCATGGCGTTCTTGTTTGAGGAAATTCGCTATGAAATCAATGGAGTTGAGATAGATCGCACCCGATATACGGGAATAACATCGATGATTAAAAATGTTGTCTTATTGAATCATAACGAGAGCACAATGTTAAACAATGCCGGATGGTTCGTGACGGAGGAGGATCATCTTATTGAAAGTGGTTATTTAAATGTTTGTGTTCCACTTAAAATGCTTTTAGGATTTGCCGAAGACTTTAATAAAATAATTTTAAACTCTAAGCATGAGCTCATACTACTACGATCAAAATCTGATTCAAATGCTGTCTACTCGACTGAAGCAGGCGAAAAAGTTCAGCTAAACATCTTGAATATCACATGGAAAGTTCCTCACGTACAGTTGGCAGATTTCTCAAAATTGGGAATTCTCAAAACAATAAACACTGGACAGAGTTTGAAAATGGCATTTCGAAGTTGGGATTGTCATTTTAATCCGGTGCTATCACAGGGAATGCATAACTTGTGGATGGTGAAACTTTCTCCGCAAACCGAAAGACCGCGATTTATATTAATTGTTTTTCAAAATCCAACAACTGGCTTGCAACATTGTGATTTATCAGACGTAAAAGTACATCTAAACTCTGACACATATCCATATGATGATCTAAAAATCAACTTTACTCGAAATCGTTATGCTCTTCTTTATGAGATGTATTCCAAATTTCAACAGATTTATTACATACGAGAACCACCACATCTGCCATCACGAGACGAATTTGCAAAAGTAGCTCCAATTATTGTGGTCGACGTAACGCATCAAAACGAAAGTACTAAAATGGGACCTATTGATATCAAAGTAGAGCTTACTACTAATACAAATTTACTACCAAACACAACAGCGTATTGCGTTCTCATACATGATCGACTCGTGGAATATACACCGCTTACGGGCGATATTAGAAGAGCTGTTTAGTCGATGATTAAATTAAAAAGGGGGCACACGTCTCACTCCCCCTCCCGCTACAGAAAAGAAGAATTATGGAGCAACATTTTATAACTATAGACGTGCAAGGATTTAAAGTGAAAAATAACAAATTCATTTTGAAAGAAATAACCGTCTGTTTTAGTTTCCATCAATATCATCATTTTCTCGTTAAATCGCCTTATAACTTTAATAAATCATCACCTAAAGATCATAGACAAGTGAATTGGCTAAGTAAAAATGATCATAATCTTTCTTGGAATCTCGGAAATATGCCCTATAAGAGCGTACACAGTTTTCTAAAGCAAAACATAAAATCTGACGATAGAATTTACACCAAAGGAATTGAAAAGAACGAAATGGATCTCTACCATCATTGGCGAAGCTACAAATCGACAAGTCTACAATATCGAAGATTATGGATGCAGTAGCGGCTTTAGCTATCTTCGGCGAGACTATCTTCAATATTCAAGCTGCTATCATCATAATCAACATTATCTTCATCAACAACAACAACGCGGAATCTGCGCCTTAGAAAATTCAATGTTGATAAGACATTTTGTCCCTGTAAACAAACTAATAGAATGTGAATACAAAAACGTCTTTTCAAATTATATAAACATTTTTTCTCTTTATTGATTGTCTACAAACATTTTTTTCCTTGAAATTTCGAGATGAACAGTTTTATTTAGGGGTCCATGGTATGTCAATGTAAATCTTTTCTCGTTGATTGCTTGCATTGTTGCCTCTGACATTTTAGCATATCGTGATGGAAGGAAAACCTGGGGAGGGTGCAAGCAAAAACAATTATTAACATATACATTTTCTTATTTTTAATGGATTACTTACTTGAAAGTCGCGCAGATCGCAAAGAATGGCATTTCGATATATAGTTGTGCAAATTTTTACTTCTTGGATATCGTATGGCATGCCGACGGTCAAATTTGTTAATTTAATTGTCTTTCTAAAAGTTGTTGCCGCAAGTTGATATAGCTCTACTTCAGGATCCATTATTGTGTTGTTGTTGTTGTCGTGAAAATATCTAAATTATGTGACAATATTAAATATGAATAAATGAAAAAAAAAATAATAACTTACCGTTTTGAAGTTTGCGTGTTAAATGATGAAGTGTTCTGACCACAACTCGCTTATATATCACCACAGCTAAACAACTCTACCTCTCGTCCATTCAGTCACTCATTCGCGAATACACACACACACACACTCTCTCTCTCTTCGTGTGCATAATTTTAGTGAGGACACATATAGAGTGCAGACGTGTTCGGGCGTGTTTCTATTTGATCGAACGATTACAAATTAGAAATTGATTTGTTTTTTATTTTTTTTCTGCTGACGCCGCAATTATACAATATGATGAAATTCATATAATCACTCGTTGACTCATCAACACACTTCAAAATTAAGTCCGTTTTCTTGACGCCGCAGTTACACAATATGATGAAATGCATATAATCACTCGTTGACTCATCAATACACTTAAAAATTGAGTTCATTTTCTTCACGCCGCAGTTACACAATATGATGAAATTCCTTTTTTTCTTTGTTTTTATTTTTTTATTTATTTTTTTATTTGTTTTTTAATTTTTTTTTATTTTTTTTTATTTTTTCCATTTTTTTTAAATTTTCTTTATTTTTTTTATTTTTTTACGGAGATACCAACCCACACCCGAGGCACCAACCAATAGCCGTGACGCCATCCCCCCACCCCACCGTCCTAGTTAAAAAAATCCGCACTATTTCAACAAAATCCGCCGTTTCAAAAAAAATTCGCCCTGTTTCAAAAAAATCCGCCCTATTTGGGAAATCTCTAGCCGGGGCACCAACACCTATCGGAGCACCAACCCCTAGGCGGGACACCACCCCCCTCTGCCGACAAACGACCAATCGTGACGTCATTGATCTCTACGGATTTCTTGTCATCAACAAAGATGATCCTATAGATAATGGACGTTATAGAAAAGGATTTGATATTCTCATTCGACTATAAAACCTTTACACATCAAAACATTTGTAGTTAGTATAAATATATATGCGCAGCTGATCACACTCTCATCCTCAATATAGAAATAGAAAAATAAATTCATAATGGGTGAGAAAATAAAAAAAGAACAAGTGCTAGCAGATCTTATAAACACTAGGAGGGTGTTGAGGAAAAAGTTTAATAGTATCAAAAATCGAGGTTTAATGACAGACGACCTATTGGAAAATGCTTTTAAGCCCATCACTAAACCGAACTAGTCGAAGGTGTTAAGAAACATACTAATTATAATGATGATGATAATGAAGTGAAAATAGAATTTGACAGCCAATTTCTAAACAGGAATCCTCCAAGAATTAATACAAGCACTCCGAAAATAAACAAACAAAGAAAAACAAATAAACAAAATACTCTTGATATGAGTAAGGAATACACTTTCTATACACAGCGAAATGAAAGCAACAACCACGACATTAGAAGCAGTAGGACCAACAATAACAGCAATAACAACAACAACACAATCTCATTGGATCTAACAGAGTTGGAGCGAGATAAGAAATTAGATAAAGTTTATGGTCCATATTAAGATTTACATGATAAATGGAGAATGGGTTATGCCGAATTTCAATTGGGCGCCAATGAGATCACCATTAATGGCAAGAAATGGTCTATTACAGCGGGTCTTATTGAATTGTTGCTCTACAAAACACCTAAGCACTATAACGAAGATGACTTGCGAGAATATAAGAAAGTTTTAAATGAAACAAATGCTCATAAGCGTAGACATGATAAAAACGAACAAATCAAAGCAACTAAGCAATCAAGTATAAAACAATTATAAAATCATTATTCCAGAATGATAAAAGACGATCTGGTTTAATGAGAGTAAATACCCAGAAACCGAATTATATATATTGGGATGATCCTAATGAATTAGTCAACCGATTAAGACTTTTGGTTTCATCGCAATCAGCTGGTCACACGAATCATAATAATGAAATTATATCCATCGTTGAAGAACTTCGCGAACCAGATATTATACATATTAACATTGATATACTCGAGAAACGAATAAATACTTTATTAGTATTTTATAAACAAAAAATTATAGATTAAGACATTTGATTTCATCACAATCAGCTGATCACATGAGTCATAGCAATGAAATTATATCCATCATTGAAGAAGAAGAAGAAGAAGAATTGAGAGAGACCAATATATATATATATATATATATATATATATATATATATATATATATATATATATATATATATATATATATATATAATTGTGTAAAATCTACATTTACATGGCCAGTCCAAAAATGAGTGTTGACAAGTTCGGTAGTTCATCACATCATCGGGATAAGCATTTGAGAAAAGTCTTAGGCTTTAATTTGGATCGCGAAAAGAATATCAATCTTCATTTTAAACGGTTGAAAAATTTAAGCTTACCCGTTGATGACGATGATGCAGTATCCAAAGTATTTGTTGTGTTACGTGCGTCCGCCACCCCATCAATTAATCATTTTGTAATTTTAATGTAATTTGTTTTAAGGTGGTATGATGGTAAGGTGGTGGAGGAGTTGCACGATCCAGAAGTGAGTTTTCGAACACGCCCCGATTCGGGTGTGGATCGTGCAGTTCTTCGAGTTCGAATTCGGTTTTCGAACTGGACGTGAATGGGGAGCGAAATGAGAGAGACAGGAGGATGTTAAAATTCGGTTTGTTATGATTCCGTTGTTGACGGTTGTCGAGAAGAAACAAAGAAAGACAGTTGGTTGTGAGTACAGAGTTAAAAAAGTCAGATAGCAAAAGGAAGGGAAGACGAATCACGTTTTTCAGTTTTTTTTTTTTTTGAAGAATAAGTTTGTTCTTTTTATCCGTTGTTTTTGATCGCACGAAGCGAATAAGTTATTTTTGGTTTTTGCTGTTGTTAATCGCATCTTTAATTGAAATTTATGTAAGGCCAAAATGAATTAACTGGAGGAATAAAGAAATACACGTCCGTCGTGGTTGAAGAAGTATCCCGCTGTGGTTTAAATTGGCTTTGCTGGAACCCGAGGTGCGGCTACTCGAGCGAAGAAGGAGATGCCCCTTGTTTTAAGTCCCCGGAAACTACGGTTAGTGCGGTGAATTAAATTAGTTGTCAAGGCGTATCAACGAATTGGACCAGAAGATTTACCGTGGCCGCTCCGTTACCAGATCGGGTAGCCGCGAACGGCACGCAACGGACTGTTACGCCGAAAATTGCCACCAACGTGGGAAATACCTGCATGCGCGTCCCGTAAGCCGCCGGCATTGTTCCCTCGGCCATACGACTGCTGTAGAAGGGAACTTCTAAATTGATGTTGAATAGACTTTCCCCAACACCTGGCGCAGACTTTTCCTTATTTATATAACAACTACTACAGTACGTAAGACGGATAATATGAACAAATATTGCAACCGGCGCTAACCGGGTACCATCTCTACATCACCTGACTTTATATTACAGTTGTAGATAAAGTGAATAAAATTGCTCTGGAAATTAAAAAAATAGCATCAAATCTTCAAAGCGATAGAGACGCCCGTACGAAATCGATTAACGCGATAAAGGAGTAAACTAAAAAGGCTTTAGAATCAAACCTAACCCACATTGAAGATAGATTTGGAGGGTTTGAAGATTACTCGTTCCGAAAATTTATCGAGTAAAAATCCTCCAGAATTGTTGGAGAGCATCACAAATAATAATAATAATAACAACAATAGTAATAATAAGAAGAAGAAAAGAATAATAAAACATTTGATAAGATATGAATACTCGTATTGATGATGATGATGATGAAAAGAGAAGTATTGTGAATGAACTTCATAGACAGGCTCGCAGAAATTTCAAAAGGCAGCGAGTAATCACAAAAGGAATAGATGATCTCTGGCAAGCGGACTTAGTTGAGATGGGTGCATATTCAAAATTTAACCGAAGTTATCGTTTTCTCTAAACAATCATAGATGCTTTTTCAAAATTTGCTTCGGCTGTGCCGCTAAAACTAGAAATACTTCTGATGTTACAAAGGCTATGAAAAGTATATTTGTCGGAGAGGAACGATCACCAAAACATTTACAAACCGATCATGGAAAGGAGTTCTTCAACAAAATTTTCCAAAATCTAATGAGAAAGCATGGTGTTAATCATTATTCAACGTAAATCGTTGTAAAGGCATCAATAATCGAACGAGTCAATAGAACCCTTAAGAGTCTAATGTGGAACGAATTCAGCTATAATGGATCATACGAGTGGTTGAAATATTTACAACAATTACTCTCAGATTACATTTAAGACCGAAAAAACGCAATGATTTTCTATAATGACAATATAGAGTAATAGAAAATTCGAACCTCTCACCACTTCTTCATTGTCATTCAAGCGAGAAACATTATCGAGAGGCAGACCACCGACTCGTCGCCATCATCAACAACATCAACGAAGCGAAAAAAGGAATAGAAAAAACTGAGTGCAATCAACAAAAAATACTTAAAATCGTTAAAACTTCAGATCAAACCATGAATCCGGTTTTAAATGTTTCGCAGAAACCCATCTACGATGAAAGCATTATAAAAAGAGAATATCATGGTTATATACCGTACTTACAAGCCTATAAAAATAACGATGAAATTAGAATATCTATTCAGAATCAAGATCTCTATCTGCTGCCTTGTGAGAGTTACATTTATGTTGAAGGATTCGTATCATTGGACAATGGAATAAAATCGAATAATATTAAACTGAAAAACAATTGCATGGCGTTCTTGTTTGAGGAAATTCGCTATGAAATCAATGGAGTTGAGATAGATCGCACCCGATATACGGGAATAACATCGATGATTAAAAATGTTGTCTTATTGAATCATAACGAGAGCACAATGTTAAACAATGCCGGATGGTTCGTGACGGAGGAGGATCATCTTATTGAAAGTGGTTATTTAAATGTTTGTGTTCCACTTAAAATGCTTTTAGGATTTGCCGAAGACTTTAATAAAATAATTTTAAACTCTAAGCATGAGCTCATACTACTACAATCAAAATCTGATTCAAATGCTGTCTACTCGACTGAAGCAGGCGAAAAAGTTCAGCTAAACATTTTGAATATCACATGGAAAGTTCCTCACGTACAGTTGGCAGATTTCTCAAAATTGGGAATTCTCAAAACAATAAACACTGGACAGAGTTTGAAAATGGCATTTCGAAGTTGGGATTCCCATTTTAATCCGGTGCTATCACAGGGAATGCATAACTTGTGGATGGTGAAACTTTCTCCGCAAACCGAAAGACCGCGATTTATATTAATTGTTTTTCAAAATCCAACAACTGGCTTGCAACATTGTGATTTATCAGACGTAAAAGTACATCTAAACTCTGACACATATCCATATGATGATCTAAAAATCAACTTTACTCGAAATCGTTATGCTCTTCTTTATGAGATGTATTCCAAATTTCAACAGATTTATTACATACGAGAACCACCACATCTGCCATCACGAGACGAATTTGCAAAAGTAGCTCCAATTATTGTGGTCGACGTAACGCATCAAAACGAAAGTACTAAAATGGGACCTATTGATATCAAAGTAGAGCTTACTACTAATACAAATTTACTACCAAACACAACAGCGTATTGCGTTCTCATACATGATCGACTCGTGGAATATACACCGCTTACGGGCGATATTAGAAGAGCTGTTTAGTCGATGATTAAATTAAAAAGGGGGCACACGTCTCACTCCCCTTCCCGCTACAGAAAAGAAGAATTATGGAGCAACATTTTATAACTATAGACGTGCAAGGATTTAAAGTGAAAAATAACAAATTCATTTTGAAAGAAATAACCGTCTGTTTTAGTTTCCATCAATATCATCATTTTCTCGTTAAATCGCCTTATAACTTTAATAAATCATCACCTAAAGATCATAGACAAGTGAATTGGCTAAGTAAAAATGATCATAATCTTTCTTGGAATCTCGGAAATATGCCCTATAAGAGCGTACACAGTTTTCTAAAGCAAAACATAAAATCTGACGATAGAATTTACACCAAAGGAATTGAAAAGAACGAAATGGATCTCTACCATCATTGGCGAAGCTACAAATCGACAAGTCTACAATATCGAAGATTATGGATGCAGTAGCAGCTTTAGCTATCTTCGGCGAGACAATCTTCAATATTCAAGCTGCTATCATCATAATCAACATTATCTTCATCAACAACAACAACGCGGAATCTGCGCCTTAGAAAATTCAATGTTGATAAGACATTTTGTCCCTGTAAACAAACTAATAGAATCTGAATAAAAAAACGTCTTTTCAAATTATATAAACATTTTTTCTCTATATTGATTGTCTACAAACATTTTTTCCTTGAAATTTCGAGATGAACAGTTTTATTTAGGGGTCCATGGTATGTCAATGTAAATCCTTTCTCGTTGATTGCTTGCATTGTTGCCTCTGACATTTTAGCATATCGTGATGGAAGGAAAACCTGGGGAGGGTGCAAGAAAAAACAATTATTAACATATACATTTTCTTATTTTTAATGGATTACTTACTTGAAAGTCGCGCAGATCGCAAAGAGTGGCATTTCGATATATAGTTGTGCAAATTTTTACTTCTTGGATATCGTATGGCATGCCGACGGTCAAATTTGTTAATCTAATTGTCTTTCTAAAAGTTGTTGCCGCAAGTTGATATAGCTCTACTTCAGGATCCATTATTGTGTTGTTGTTGTTGTCGTGAAAATATCTAAATTATGTGACAATATTAAATATGAATAAATGAAAAAAAAAATAATAACTTACCGTTTTGAAGTTTGCGTGTTAAATGATGAAGTGTTCTGACCACAACTCGCTTATATATCACCACAGCTAAACAACTCTACCTCTCGTCCATTCAGTCACTCATTCGCGAATACACACACACACACACTCTCTCTCTCTTCGTGTGCATAATTTTAGTGAGGACACATATAGAGTGCAGACGTGTTCGGGCGTGTTTCTATTCGATCGAACGATTACAACTTAGAAATTGATTTGTTTTTTATTTTTTTTCTGCTGACGCCGCAATTATACAATATGATGAAATTCATATAATCACTCGTTGACTCATCAACACACTTCAAAATTAAGTCCGTTTTCTTGACGCCGCAGTTACACAATATGATGAAATGCATATAATCACTCGTTGACTCATCAATACACTTAAAAATTGAGTTCATTTTCTTCACGCCGCAGTTACACAATATGATGAAATTCCTTTTTTTCTTTGTTTTTATTTTTTTATTTATTTTTTTATTTGTTTTTTAATTTTTTTTTATTTTTTTTTATTTTTTCCATTTTTTTTAAATTTTCTTTATTTTTTTTATTTTTTTACGGAGATACCAACCCACACCCGAGGCACCAACCAATAGCCGTGACGCCATCCCCCCACCCCACCGTCCTAGTTAAAAAAATCCGCACTATTTCAACAAAATCCGCCGTTTCAAAAAAAATTCGCCCTGTTTCAAAAAAATCCGCCCTATTTGGGAAATCTCTAGCCGGGGCACCAACACCTATCGGAGCACCAACCCCTAGGCGGGACACCACCCCCCTCTGCCGACAAACGACCAATCGTGACGTCATTGATCTCTACGGATTTCTTGTCATCAACAAAGATGATCCTATAGATAATGGACGTTATAGAAAAGGATTTGATATTCTCATTCGACTATAAAACCTTTACACATCAAAACATTTGTAGTTAGTATAAATATATATGCGCAGCTGATCACACTCTCATCCTCAATATAGAAATAGAAAAATAAATTCATAATGGGTGAGAAAATAAAAAAAGAACAAGTGCTAGCAGATCTTATAAACACTAGGAGGGTGTTGAGGAAAAAGTTTAATAGTATCAAAAATCGAGGTTTAATGACAGACGACCTATTGGAAAATGCTTTTAAGCCCATCACTAAACCGAACTAGTCGAAGGTGTTAAGAAACATACTAATTATAATGATGATGATAATGAAGTGAAAATAGAATTTGACAGCCAATTTCTAAACGGGAATCCTCCAAGAATTAATACAAGCACTCCGAAAATAAACAAACAAAGAAAAACAAATAAACAAAATACTCTTGATATGAGTAAGGAATACACTTTCTATACACAGCGAAATGAAAGCAACAACCACGACATTAGAAGCAGTAGGACCAACAATAACAGCAATAACAACAAAAACACAATCTCATTGGATCTAACAGAGTTGGAGCGAGATAAGAAATTAGATAAAGTTTATGGTCCATATTAAGATTTACATGATAAATGGAGAATGGGTTATGCCGAATTTCAATTGGGCGCCAATGAGATCACCATTAATGGCAATAAATGGTCTATTACAGCGGGTCTTATTGAATTGTTGCTCTACAAAACACCTAAGCACTATAACGAAGATGACTTGCGAGAATATAAGAAAGTTTTAAATGAAACAAATGCTCATAAGCGTAGACATGATAAAAACGAACAAATCAAAGCAACTAAGCAATCAAGTATAAAACAATTATAAAATCATTATTCCAGAATGATAAAAGACGATCTGGTTTAATGAGAGTAAATACCCAGAAACCGAATTATATATATTGGGATGATCCTAATGAATTAGTCAACCGATTAAGACTTTTGGTTTCATCGCAATCAGCTGGTCACACGAATCATAATAATGAAATTATATCCATCGTTGAAGAACTTCGCGAACCAGATATTATACATATTAACATTGATATACTCGAGAAACGAATAAATACTTTATTAGTATTTTATAAACAAAAAATTATAGATTAAGACATTTGATTTCATCACAATCAGCTGATCACATGAGTCATAGCAATGAAATTATATCCATCATTGAAGAAGAAGAAGAAGAAGAATTGAGAGATACCAATATATATATATATATATATATATATATATATATATATATATATATATATATATATATATATATATATATATATATATATATATATATATATATAATTGTGTAAAATCTACATTTACATGGCCAGTCCAAAAATGAGTGTTGACAAGTTCGGTAGTTCATCACATCATCGGGATAAGCATTTGAGAAAAGTCTTAGGCTTTAATTTGGATCGCGAAAAGTATATCAATCTTCATTTTAAACGGTTGAAAAATTTAAGTTTACCCGTTGATGACGATGATGCAGTATCCAAAGTATTTGTTGTGTTACGTGCGTCCGCCACCCCATCAATTAATCATTTTGTAATTTTAATGTAATTTGTTTTAAGGTGGTATGATGGTAAGGTGGTGAAGGAGTTGCACGATCCAGAAGTGAGTTTTCGAACACGCCCCGATTCGGGTGTGGATCGTGCAGTTCTTCGAGTTCGAATTCGGTTTTCGAACTGGACGTGAATGGGGAGCGAAATGAGAGAGACAGGAGGATGTTAAAATTCGGTTTGTTATGATTCCGTTGTTGACGGTTGTCGAGAAGAAACAAAGAAAGACAGTTGGTTGTGAGTACAGAGTTAAAAAAGTCAGATAGCAA
The DNA here is from genome assembly GCA_963931805.1 of Microdon myrmicae. Classification (NCBI taxonomy): domain Eukaryota; kingdom Metazoa; phylum Arthropoda; class Insecta; order Diptera; family Syrphidae; genus Microdon; species Microdon myrmicae. The sequence continues at coordinate 799,500 of CAWVOU010000002.1, forward strand.
AAGGAAGGGAAGACGAATCACGTTTTTCAGTTTTTTTTTTTTTTTGAAGAATAAGTTTGTTCTTTTTATCCGTTGTTTTTGATCGCACGAAGCGAATAAGTTATTTTTGGTTTTTGCTGTTGTTAATCGCATCTTTAATTGAAATTTATGTAAGGCCAAAATGAATTAACTGGAGGAATAAAGAAATACACGTCCGTCGTGGTTGAAGAAGTATCCCGCTGTGGTTTAAATTGGCTTTGCTGGAACCCGAGGTGCGGCTACTCGAGCGAAGAAGGAGATGCCCCTTGTTTTAAGTCCCCGGAAACTACGGTTAGTGCGGTGAATTAAATTAGTTGTCAAGGCGTATCAACGAATTGGACCAGAAGATTTACCGTGGCCGCTCCGTTACCAGATCGGGTAGCCGCGAACGGCACGCAACGGACTGTTACGCCGAAAATTGCCACCAACGTGGGAAATACCTGCATGCGCGTCCCGTAAGCCGCCGGCATTGTTCCCTCGGCCATACGACTGCTGTAGAAGGGAACTTCTAAATTGATGTTGAATAGACTTTCCCCAACACCTGGCGCAGACTTTTCCTTATTTATATAACAACTACTACAGTACGTAAGACGGATAATATGAACAAATATTGCAACCGGCGCTAACCGGGTACCATCTCTACATCACCTGACTTTATATTACAGTTGTAGATAAAGTGAATAAAATTGCTCTGGAAATTAAAAAAATAGCATCAAATCTTCAAAGCGATAGAGACGCCCGTACGAAATCGATTAACGCGATAAAGGAGTAAACTAAAAAGGCTTTAGAATCAAACCTAACCCACATTGAAGATAGATTTGGAGGGTTTGAAGATTACTCGTTCCGAAAATTTATCGAGTAAAAATCCTCCAGAATTGTTGGAGAGCATCACAAATAATAATAATAATAACAACAATAGTAATAATAAGAAGAAGAAAAGAATAATAAAACATTTGATAAGATATGAATACTCGTATTGATGATGATGATGATGAAAAGAGAAGTATTGTGAATGAACTTCATAGACAGGCTCGCAGAAATTTCAAAAGGCACCGAGTAATCACAAAAGGAATAGATGATCTCTGGCAAGCGGACTTAGTTGAGATGGGTGCATATTCAAAATTTAACCGAAGTTATCGTTTTCTCTAAACAATCATAGATGCTTTTTCAAAATTTGCTTCGGCTGTGCCGCTAAAACTAGAAATACTTCTGATGTTACAAAGGCTATGAAAAGTATATTTGTCGGAGAGGAACGATCACCAAAACATTTACAAACCGATCATGGAAAGGAGTTCTTCAACAAAATTTTCCAAAATCTAATGAGAAAGCATGGTGTTAATCATTATTCAACGTAAATCGTTGTAAAGGCATCAATAATCGAACGAGTCAATAGAACCCTTAAGAGTCTAATGTGGAACGAATTCAGCTATAATGGATCATACGAGTGGTTGAAATATTTACAACAATTACTCTCAGATTACATTTAAGACCGAAAAAACGCAATGATTTTCTATAATGACAATATAGAGTAATAGAAAATTCGAACCTCTCACCACTTCTTCATTGTCATTCAAGCGAGAAACATTATCGAGAGGCAGACCACCGACTCGTCGCCATCATCAACAACATCAACGAAGCGAAAAAAGGAATAGAAAAAACTGAGTGCAATCAACAAAAAATACTTAAAATCGTTAAAACTTCAGATCAAACCATGAATCCGGTTTTAAATGTTTCGCAGAAACCCATCTACGATGAAAGCATTATAAAAAGAGAATATCATGGTTATATACCGTACTTACAAGCCTATAAAAATAACGATGAAATTAGAATATCTATTCAGAATCAAGATCTCTATCTGCTGCCTTGTGAGAGTTACATTTATGTTGAAGGATTCGTATCATTGGACAATGGAATAAAATCGAATAATATTAAACTGAAAAACAATTGCATGGCGTTCTTGTTTGAGGAAATTCGCTATGAAATCAATGGAGTTGAGATAGATCGCACCCGATATACGGGAATAACATCGATGATTAAAAATGTTGTCTTATTGAATCATAACGAGAGCACAATGTTAAACAATGCCGGATGGTTCGTGACGGAGGAGGATCATCTTATTGAAAGTGGTTATTTAAATGTTTGTGTTCCACTTAAAATGCTTTTAGGATTTGCCGAAGACTTTAATAAAATAATTTTAAACTCTAAGCATGAGCTCATACTACTACAATCAAAATCTGATTCAAATGCTGTCTACTCGACTGAAGCAGGCGAAAAAGTTCAGCTAAACATTTTGAATATCACATGGAAAGTTCCTCACGTACAGTTGGCAGATTTCTCAAAATTGGGAATTCTCAAAACAATAAACACTGGACAGAGTTTGAAAATGGCATTTCGAAGTTGGGATTGTCATTTTAATCCGGTGCTATCACAGGGAATGCATAACTTGTGGATGGTGAAACTTTCTCCGCAAACCGAAAGACCGCGATTTATATTAATTGTTTTTCAAAATCCAACAACTGGCTTGCAACATTGTGATTTATCAGACGTAAAAGTACATCTAAACTCTGACACATATCCATATGATGATCTAAAAATCAACTTTACTCGAAATCGTTATGCTCTTCTTTATGAGATGTATTCCAAATTTCAACAGATTTATTACATACGAGAACCACCACATCTGCCATCACGAGACGAATTTGCAAAAGTAGCTCCAATTATTGTGGTCGACGTAACGCATCAAAACGAAAGTACTAAAATGGGACCTATTGATATCAAAGTAGAGCTTACTACTAATACAAATTTACTACCAAACACAACAGCGTATTGCGTTCTCATACATGATCGACTCGTGGAATATACACCGCTTACGGGCGATATTAGAAGAGCTGTTTAGTCGATGATTAAATTAAAAAGGGGGCACACGTCTCACTCCCCCTCCCGCTACAGAAAAGAAGAATTATGGAGCAACATTTTATAACTATAGACGTGCAAGGATTTAAAGTGAAAAATAACAAATTCATTTTGAAAGAAATAACCGTCTGTTTTAGTTTCCATCAATATCATCATTTTCTCGTTAAATCGCCTTATAACTTTAATAAATCATCACCTAAAGATCATAGACAAGTGAATTGGCTAAGTAAAAATGATCATAATCTTTCTTGGAATCTCGGAAATATGCCCTATAAGAGCGTACACAGTTTTCTAAAGCAAAACATAAAATCTGACGATAGAATTTACACCAAAGGAATTGAAAAGAACGAAATGGATCTCTACCATCATTGGCGAAGCTACAAATCGACAAGTCTACAATATCGAAGATTATGGATGCAGTAGCAGCTTTAGCTATCTTCGGCGAGACAATCTTCAATATTCAAGCTGCTATCATCATAATCAACATTATCTTCATCAACAACAACAACGCGGAATCTGCGCCTTAGAAAATTCAATGTTGATAAGACATTTTGTCCCTGTAAACAAACTAATAGAATCTGAATAAAAAAACGTCTTTTCAAATTATATAAACATTTTTTCTCTATATTGATTGTCTACAAACATTTTTTCCTTGAAATTTCGAGATGAACAGTTTTATTTAGGGGTCCATGGTATGTCAATGTAAATCCTTTCTCGTTGATTGCTTGCATTGTTGCCTCTGACATTTTAGCATATCGTGATGGAAGGAAAACCTGGGGAGGGTGCAAGAAAAAACAATTATTAACATATACATTTTCTTATTTTTAATGGATTACTTACTTGAAAGTCGCGCAGATCGCAAAGAGTGGCATTTCGATATATAGTTGTGCAAATTTTTACTTCTTGGATATCGTATGGCATGCCGACGGTCAAATTTGTTAATTTAATTGTGTTTCTAAAAGTTGTTGCCGCAAGTTGATATAGCTCTACTTCAGGATCCATTATTGTGTTGTTGTTGTTGTCGTGAAAATATCTAAATTATGTGACAATATTAAATATGAATAAATGAAAAAAAAAATAATAACTTACCGTTTTGAAGTTTGCGTGTTAAATGATGAAGTGTTCTGACCACAACTCGCTTATATATCACCACAGCTAAACAACTCTACCTCTCGTCCATTCAGTCACTCATTCGCGAATACACACACACGCACACTCTCTCTCTCTTCGTGTGCATAATTTTAGTGAGGACACATATAGAGTGCAGACGTGTTCGGGCGTGTTTCTATTCGATCGAACGATTACAACTTAGAAATTGATTTGTTTTTTATTTTTTTTCTGCTGACGCCGCAATTATACAATATGATGAAATTCATATAATCACTCGTTGACTCATCAACACACTTCAAAATTAAGTCCGTTTTCTTGACGCCGCAGTTACACAATATGATGAAATGCATATAATCACTCGTTGACTCATCAATACACTTAAAAATTGAGTTCATTTTCTTCACGCCGCAGTTACACAATATGATGAAATTCCTTTTTTTCTTTGTTTTTATTTTTTTATTTATTTTTTTATTTGTTTTTTAATTTTTTTTTATTTTTTTTTATTTTTTCCATTTTTTTTTAAATTTTCTTTATTTTTTTTATTTTTTTACGGAGATACCAACCCACACCCGAGGCACCAACCAATAGCCGTGACGCCATCCCCCCACCCCACCGTCCTAGTTAAAAAAATCCGCACTATTTCAACAAAATCCGCCGTTTCAAAAAAAATTCGCCCTGTTTCAAAAAAATCCGCCCTATTTGGGAAATCTCTAGCCGGGGCACCAACACCTATCGGAGCACCAACCCCTAGGCGGGACACCACCCCCCTCTGCCGACAAACGACCAATCGTGACGTCATTGATCTCTACGGATTTCTTGTCATCAACAAAGATGATCCTATAGATAATGGACGTTATAGAAAAGGATTTGATATTCTCATTCGACTATAAAACCTTTACACATCAAAACATTTGTAGTTAGTATAAATATATATGCGCAGCTGATCACACTCTCATCCTCAATATAGAAATAGAAAAATAAATGCATAATGGGTGAGAAAATAAAAAAAGAACAAGTGATAGCAGATCTTATAAACACTAGGAGGGTGTTGAGGAAAAAGTTTAATAGTATCAAAAATCGAGGTTTAATGACAGACGACCTATTGGAAAATGCTTTTAAGCCCATCACTAAACCGAACTAGTCGAAGGTGTTAAGAAACATACTAATTATAATGATGATGATAATGAAGTGAAAATAGAATTTGACAGCCAATTTCTAAACGGGAATCCTCCAAGAATTAATACAAGCACTCCGAAAATAAACAAACAAAGAAAAACAAATAAACAAAATACTCTTGATATGAGTAAGGAATACACTTTCTATACACAGCGAAATGAAAGCAACAACCACGACATTAGAAGCAGTAGGACCAACAATAACAGCAATAACAACAACAACACAATCTCATTGGATCTAACAGAGTTGGAGCGAGATAAGAAATTAGATAAAGTTTATGGTCCATATTAAGATTTACATGATAAATGGAGAATGGGTTATGCCGAATTTCAATTGGGCGCCAATGAGATCACCATTAATGGCAATAAATGGTCTATTACAGTGGGTCTTATTGAATTGTTGCTCTACAAAACACCTAAGCACTATAACGAAGATGACTTGCGAGAATATAAGAAAGTTTTAAATGAAACAAATGCTCATAAGCGTAGACATGATAAAAACGAACAAATCAAAGCAACTAAGCAATCAAGTATAAAACAATTATAAAATCATTATTCCAGAATGATAAAAGACGATCTGGTTTAATGAGAGTAAATACCCAGAAACCGAATTATATATATTGGGATGATCCTAATGAATTAGTCAACCGATTAAGACATTTGATTTCATCACAATCAGCTGATCACATGAGTCATAGCAATGAAATTATATCCATCATTGAAGAAGAAGAAGAAGAAGAATTGAGAGATACCAATATATATATATATATATATATATATATATATATATATATATATATATATATATATATATATATATATATATATATATATATATATATAATTGTGTAAAATCTACATTTACATGGCCAGTCCAAAAATGAGTGTTGACAAGTTCGGTAGTTCATCACATCATCGGGATAAGCATTTGAGAAAAGTCTTAGGCTTTAATTTGGATCGCGAAAAGTATATCAATCTTCATTTTAAACGGTTGAAAAATTTAAGTTTACCCGTTGATGACGATGATGCAGTATCCAAAGTATTTGTTGTGTTACGTGCGTCCGCCACCCCATCAATTAATCATTTTGTAATTTTAATGTAATTTGTTTTAAGGTGGTATGATGGTAAGGTGGTGAAGGAGTTGCACGATCCAGAAGTGAGTTTTCGAACACGCCCCGATTCGGGTGTGGATCGTGCAGTTCTTCGAGTTCGAATTCGGTTTTCGAACTGGACGTGAATGGGGAGCGAAATGAGAGAGACAGGAGGATGTTAAAATTCGGTTTGTTATGATTCCGTTGTTGACGGTTGTCGAGAAGAAACAAAGAAAGACAGTTGGTTGTGAGTACAGAGTTAAAAAAGTCAGATAGCAAAAGGAAGGGAAGACGAATCACGTTTTTCAGTTTTTTTTTTTTTTGAAGAATAAGTTTGTTCTTTTTATCCGTTGTTTTTGATCGCACGAAGCGAATAAGTTATTTTTGGTTTTTGCTGTTGTTAATCGCATCTTTAATTGAAATTTATGTAAGGCCAAAATGAATTAACTGGAGGAATAAAGAAATACACGTCCGTCGTGGTTGAAGAAGTATCCCGCTGTGGTTTAAATTGGCTTTGCTGGAACCCGAGGTGCGGCTACTCGAGCGAAGAAGGAGATGCCCCTTGTTTTAAGTCCCCGGAAACTACGGTTAGTGCGGTGAATTAAATTAGTTGTCAAGGCGTATCAACGAATTGGACCAGAAGATTTACCGTGGCCGCTCCGTTACCAGATCGGGTAGCCGCGAACGGCACGCAACGGACTGTTACGCCGAAAATTGCCACCAACGTGGGAAATACCTGCATGCGCGTCCCGTAAGCCGCCGGCATTGTTCCCTCGGCCATACGACTGCTGTAGAAGGGAACTTCTAAATTGATGTTGAATAGACTTTCCCCAACACCTGGCGCAGACTTTTCCTTATTTATATAACAACTACTACAGTACGTAAGACGGATAATATGAACAAATATTGCAACCGGCGCTAACCGGGTACCATCTCTACATCACCTGACTTTATATTACAGTTGTAGATAAAGTGAATAAAATTGCTCTGGAAATTAAAAAAATAGCATCAAATCTTCAAAGCGATAGAGACGCCCGTACGAAATCGATTAACGCGATAAAGGAGTAAACTAAAAAGGCTTTAGAATCAAACCTAACCCACATTGAAGATAGATTTGGAGGGTTTGAAGATTACTCGTTCCGAAAATTTATCGAGTAAAAATCCTCCAGAATTGTTGGAGAGCATCACAAATAATAATAATAATAACAACAATAGTAATAATAAGAAGAAGAAAAGAATAATAAAACATTTGATAAGATATGAATACTCGTATTGATGATGATGATGATGAAAAGAGAAGTATTGTGAATGAACTTCATAGACAGGCTCGCAGAAATTTCAAAAGGCACCGAGTAATCACAAAAGGAATAGATGATCTCTGGCAAGCGGACTTAGTTGAGATGGGTGCATATTCAAAATTTAACCGAAGTTATCGTTTTCTCTAAACAATCATAGATGCTTTTTCAAAATTTGCTTCGGCTGTGCCGCTAAAACTAGAAATACTTCTGATGTTACAAAGGCTATGAAAAGTATATTTGTCGGAGAGGAACGATCACCAAAACATTTACAAACCGATCATGGAAAGGAGTTCTTCAACAAAATTTTCCAAAATCTAATGAGAAAGCATGGTGTTAATCATTATTCAACGTAAATCGTTGTAAAGGCATCAATAATCGAACGAGTCAATAGAACCCTTAAGAGTCTAATGTGGAACGAATTCAGCTATAATGGATCATACGAGTGGTTGAAATATTTACAACAATTACTCTCAGATTACATTTAAGACCGAAAAAACGCAATGATTTTCTATAATGACAATATAGAGTAATAGAAAATTCGAACCTCTCACCACTTCTTCATTGTCATTCAAGCGAGAAACATTATCGAGAGGCAGACCACCGACTCGTCGCCATCATCAACAACATCAACGAAGCGAAAAAAGGAATAGAAAAAACTGAGTGCAATCAACAAAAAATACTTAAAATCGTTAAAACTTCAGATCAAACCATGAATCCGGTTTTAAATGTTTCGCAGAAACCCATCTACGATGAAAGCATTATAAAAAGAGAATATCATGGTTATATACCGTACTTACAAGCCTATAAAAATAACGATGAAATTAGAATATCTATTCAGAATCAAGATCTCTATCTGCTGCCTTGTGAGAGTTACATTTATGTTGAAGGATTCGTATCATTGGACAATGGAATAAAATCGAATAATATTAAACTGAAAAACAATTGCATGGCGTTCTTGTTTGAGGAAATTCGCTATGAAATCAATGGAGTTGAGATAGATCGCACCCGATATACGGGAATAACATCGATGATTAAAAATGTTGTCTTATTGAATCATAACGAGAGCACAATGTTAAACAATGCCGGATGGTTCGTGACGGAGGAGGATCATCTTATTGAAAGTGGTTATTTAAATGTTTGTGTTCCACTTAAAATGCTTTTAGGATTTGCCGAAGACTTTAATAAAATAATTTTAAACTCTAAGCATGAGCTCATACTACTACGATCAAAATCGGATTCAAATGCTGTCTACTCGACTGAAGCAGGCGAAAAAGTTCAGCTAAACATCTTGAATATCACATGGAAAGTTCCTCACGTACAGTTGGCAGATTTCTCAAAATTGGGAATTTTCAAAACAATAAACACTGGACAGAGTTTGAAAATGGCATTTCGAAGTTGGGATTGCCATTTTAATCCGGTGCTATCACAGGGAATGCATAACTTGTGGATGGTGAAACTTTCTCTGCAAACCGAAAGACCGCGATTTATATTAATTGTTTTTCAAAATCCAACAACTGGCTTGCAACATTGCGATTTATCAGACGTAAAAGTACATCTAAACTCTGACACATATCCATATGATGATCTAAAAATCAACCTTACTCTAAATCGTTATGCTCTTCTTTATGAGATGTATTCCAAATTTCAACAGATTTATTACATACGAGAACCACCACATCTGCCATCACGAGACGAATTTGCAAAAGTAGCTCCAATTATTGTGGTCGACGTAACGCATCAAAACGAAAGTACTAAAATGGGACCTATTGATATCAAAGTAGAGCTTACTACTAATACAAATTTACTACCAAACACAACAGCGTATTGCGTTCTCATACATGATCGACTCGTGGAATATACACCGCGTACGGGCGATATTAGAAGAGCTGTTTAGTCGATGATTAAATTAAAAAGGGGGCACACGTCTCACTCCCCCTCCCGCTACAGAAAAGAAGAATTATGGAGCAACATTTTATAACTATAGACGTGCAAGGATTTAAAATGAAAAATAACAAATTCATTTTGAAAGAAATAACCGTCTGTTTTAGTTTCCATCAATATCATCATTTTCTCGTTAAATCGCCTTATAACTTTAATAAATTATCACCTAAAGATCATAGACAAGTGAATTGGCTAAGTAAAAATGATCATAATCTTTCTTGGAATCTCGGAAATATGCCCTACAAGAGCGTACACAGTTTTCTAAAGCAAAACATAAAATCTGACGATAGAATTTACACCAAAGGAATTGAAAAGAACGAAATGGATCTCTACCATCATTGGCGAAGCTACAAATCGACAAGTCTACAATATCGAAAATTATGGATGCAGTAGCAGCTTTAGCTATCTTCGGCGAGACAATCTTCAATATTCAAGCTGCTATCATCATAATCAACATTATCTTCATCAACAACAACAACGCGGAATCTGCGCCTTAGAAAATTCAATGTTGATAAGACATTTTGTCCCTGTAAACAAACTAATAGAATGTGAATAAAAAAACGTCTTTTCAAATTATATAAACATTTTTTCTCTATATTGATTGTCTACAAACATTTTTTCCTTGAAATTTCGAGATGAACAGTTTTATTTAGGGGTCCATGGTATGTCAATGTAAATCCTTTCTCGTTGATTGCTTGCATTGTTGCCTCTGACATTTTAGCATATCGTGATGGAAGGAAAACCTGGGGAGGGTGCAAGCAAAAACAATTATTAACATATACATTTTCTTATTTTTAATGGATTACTTACTTGAAAGTCGCGCAGATCGCAAAGAGTGGCATTTCGATATATAGTTGTGCAAATTTTTACTTCTTGGGTATCGTATGGCATGCCGACGGTCAAATTTGTTAATTTAATTGTCTTTCTAAAAGTTGTTGCCGCAAGTTGATATAGCTCTACTTCAGGATCCATTATTGTGTTGTTGTTGTTGTCGTGAAAATATCTAAATTATGTGACAATATTAAATATGAATAAATGAAAAAAAAATAATAACTTACCGTTTTGAAGTTTGCGTGTTAAATGATGAAGTGTTCTGACCACAACTCGCTTATATATCACCACAGCTAAACAACTCTACCTCTCGTCCATCCAGTCACTCATTCGCGAATACACACACACACACACTCTCTCTCTCTTCATGTGCATAATTTTAGTGAGGACACATATAGAGTGCAGACGTGTTCGGGCGTGTTTCTATTCGATCGAACGATTACAACTTAGAAATTGATTTGTTTTTTATTTTTTTTCTGCTGACGCCGCAATTATACAATATGATGAAATTCATATAATCACTCGTTGACTCATCAACACACTTCAAAATTAAGTCCGTTTTCTTGACGGCGCAGTTACACAATATGATGAAATTCATATAATCACTCGTTGACTCATCAATACACTTAAAAATTGAGTTCATTTTCTTCACGCCGCAGTTACACAATATGATGAAATTCCTTTTTTTCTTTGTTTTTATTTTTTTATTTATTTTTTTATTTGTTTTTTAATTTTTTTTTATTTTTTTTTTATTTTTTCCATTTTTTTTAAATTTTCTTTATTTTTTTTATTTTTTTACGGAGATACCAACCCACACCCGGGGCACCAACCAATAGCCGTGACGCCATCCCCCCACCCCACCGTCCTAGTTAAAAAAATCCGCACTATTTCAACAAAATCCGCCGTTTCAAAAAAAATTCGCCCTGTTTCAAAAAAATCCGCCCTATTTGGGAAATCTCTAGCCGGGGCACCAACACCTATCGGAGCACCAACCCCTAGGCGGGACACCAACCCCCAGCCGGGACACCACCCCCCTCTGCCGACAAACGACCAATCGTGACGTCATTGATCCCTACGGATTTCTTGTCATCAACAAAGATGATCCTATAGATAATGGACGTTATAGAAAAGGATTTGATATTCTCATTCGACTATAAAACCTTTACACATCAAAACATTTGTAGTTAGTATAAATATATATGCGCAGCTGATCACACTCCCATCCCCAATATAGAAATAGCAAAATAAATTCATAATGAGTGAGAAAATAAAAAAAGAACAAGTGCTAACAGATCTTATAAACACTAGGAGGGTGTTGAGGAAAAAGTTTAATAGTATCAAAAATCGAGGTTTAATGACAGACGACCTATTGGAAGATGCTTTTAAGCCCATCACTAAATGTCTGAAGAAACTAGTCGAAGGTGTTAAGAAACATACTCATTATGATGATGATGATAATGAAGTGAAAATAGAATTTGACAGCCAATTTCTAAACAGGAATCCTCCAAAAATTAATACAAGCACTCCGAAAACAAGCAAACAAAGAAAAACAAATAAACAAAATACTCTTGATACGAGTAAGGAATACACTTTCTATACACAGCGAAATGAAAGCGACAACAACGACATTAGAAACAGTAGGAGCAACAACAACAGCAATAACAACAAGAACAACACAATGTCATTGGATCTAACAGAGTTGGAGCGACATAAGAAATTACATAAAATTTATGGTCCATATAAAGACTTAAATGATAAATGGAGAATGGGTAATGCCGAATTTCAATTGGGCGCCAATGAGATCACCATTAATGGCAATAAGTGGTCTATTACATCGGGTCTTACTGAATTGCTGTTGTACAAAAAAACCTAAGCACTATAACGAAGATGACTTGCGAGAATATAAGAAAGTTTTAAATGAAACAAATGCTCATAAGCGTAGACATGATAAAAACCAGCAAATCAAAGCAACTAAAGCAATCAAGTATAAAACAATTATAAAATCATTATTCCAGAATGATAAAAAAGGATCTGGTTTAATGAGAGTAAATACCCAGAAACCGAGTTATATATATATTGGGATGATCCTAATGAATTAGTTGATAGATTAATACTTTTGGTTTCATCACAATCAGCCGGTCACACGAATCATAACAATGAAATTATATCCATCATTGAAGAACTTCGCGAACCAGATATTATATATTAACATCGATGTACTCGAGAAACGAATAAATATTTTATTGGTATTTTATAAAGAAAAATGTTAGATTAAGACATTTGATTTCATCACAATCAGCTGATCACACGAGCCATAACAATGAAATTATATGTCAATCATTGAAGAAGAAGAAGAAGAAGAATTGAGGGAGAGCAATATATATAATTGTGTAAAATCTACATCTGCATAGCCATTCCAAAAATGAGTGTTGACAAGTTCGGTAGTTCATCACATCATCGGGATAAGCAATTGAGAAAAGTCTTAGGCTTTAATTTGGATCGCGATAAGAATATCAATCTTCATTTAAAACGGTTGAAAAATTTAAGTTTACCCGTTGATGATGATGATGCAGTATCCAAAGTATTTGTTGTTGATAAAGTGAATCAAACGTTTTTAAAAGTTCAGAAAGACAACACACAATTAAACAATAAAATTGCTCTGGAAATTAAAAAAATAGCATCAAATCTTCAAAGCGATAGAGACGACCGTACGAAATCGATTAACGCGATAAAGGAGTAAACTAAAAAGGCTTTAGAATCAAACCTAACCCACATTGAAGATAGATTTGGAGGGTTTGAAGATTACTCGTTCCGAAAATTTATCGAGTAAAAATCCTCCAGAATTGTTGAAGAGCATCAAAAATAATAATAATAATAACAACAAGAGTAATAATAAGAAGAAAAAAAAATAAAACATTTGATAAGATATGAATACTCGTATTGATGATGATGATGATGAAAAGAGAAGTATTGTGAATGAACTTCATAGACAGGCTCGTAGAAATTTCAAAAGGCAGGGGGTAATCACAAAAGGAATAGATGATCTCTGGCAAGCGGACTTAGTTGAGATGGGTGCATATTCAAAATTTAACCGAAGTTATCGTTTTCTCTAAACAATCATAGATACTTTTTCAAAATTTGCTTCGGCTGTGCCGCTAAAACCTAAAATGCTTCTGATGTTACAAAGGCTATAAAAAGTATATTTGTCGGAGAGGAACGATCACCAAAAAATTTACAAACCGATCATGGAAAGGAGTTCTTCAACAAAATTATCCAAAATCTAATGAGAAAGCATGGTGTTAATCATTATTCAACGTATAGCATTGTAAAGGCATCAATAATCGAACGATTCAATAGAACCCTTAAGAGTCTAATGTGGAAGGAATTCAGCTATAATGGATCATACGAGTGATTGAATATTTACAACTTGATTATGAAATATAATAACACAAAACATCGAACTATCGGAATGTGTCCAAGTAGAGTAAACTATTCAAATGAAAAGCTAATATTAAAGTCGGCCTATAACAATGTGAAAATATATGACAAATCAGCCTTTCTTGTTGGTGATTACGTGTGAATCAGTAAATACAAACATGTTTTTGAGAAAGGCTATACACCAAATTGGACAACAGAAATTTTCAAAATCAAAACAATTAAACATACGAATCCGGCTACATACATAATAGAGGACTATCAACGAAATACAATACGAGGAGGATTCTATGAGTATGAACTGATGAAAACACAACATACAAATAATTATCTCGTTGAAAAAATTCTACGCACAAAAGGTGATAGAGTTCTTGTAAAATGGTTAGGATTTTCAAGCAAACACAACTCATGGATTAATAAAAGCAATATTATATAAAAAGCCTTGTCTTTTAATTTTCTATTTCATTTTATAATTGTCAGTGAAAATGTCAATAACGTCACTTTAACAGGAAATACTTCGATTCTCAATACGAGTTACTTTCCCCCCATCGATTTGGATAGGGATTACGAGTGTGGACTAATAGATTTTCACACATATAATTCGGTGCCCAACATTGATTTGGAAAATAATTTATTTCATATAGGTGATAAAACCATTGAAATTCCCGTGGGATCATATGAATTCCAAGATATCGTTGAGTATTTACAAAGAAAATATGAGAGCGTAAACAAATCTGGAGAACTTTACATTGATGCCAATTACAACACGTTCAAAACAGAAATTTATTCTAGTGATATTATTGATTTTAGTCGAAGCCGAAGTATTGGTTCAGTGTTTGGTTTTAGCAAGAAAATATTAAAAGCAAACACCGATTATGAATCAGACTTGCCTATTCATATTACAAATGTCAATGCAATACGTGTGGAATGTAACATTGTGACCGGATCATATATTAATGACTCGCCCGCACATACGCTTCATGAATTTTCGTTAAATGTTAGTCCAGGGCATAAATTAGATGAAGTTCCTAAAAATGTTATTTATTTGCCTATGACCGTCAGACGGATAGGATCAATTACAGTTAAAGTCGTCGATCAGAGCGGTCATCTTATTAATTTTTGCGGAGAAACGATTACTCTCAGATTACATTTAAGACCGAAAAAACGCAATGATTTTCTATAATGACAATATAAGTAATAGAAAATTCGAACCTCTCACCACTTCTGCATTGTCATTCAAATGAGAAACATTATCGAGAGGGAGACCACTGGCTCGTCGCCATCATCAACAACATCAACGAAGCAAAAAAAGGAATAGAAAAAAACTGAGTGCAATCAACAAAAAATACTTAAAATCGTTAAAACTTCAGATCAAACCATAAATCCAGTTTTAAATGTTTCGCAGAAACCCATCTACGATGAAAGCATTATAAAAAAAGAATATCATGGTTATATACCGTACTTACAAGCCTGTAAAAATAACGATGAAATTAGAATATCTATTCAGAATCAAGATCTCTATCTGCTGCCTTGTGAGAGCTACATTTATATTGAAGGATTCGTAACTTTGGACAATGGAATAAAATCGAATAATATTAAACGGAAAAACAATTGCATGGCGTTCTTGTTTGAGGAAATCCGCTATGAAATCAATGGAGTTGAGATAGATCGCACCCGATATACGGGAATAACATCGATGATTAAAAATGTTGTCTCATTGAACCATAACGAGAGCACAATGTTAAACAACGCCGGATGGTTTGTGACGGACGAGGTTCATCTTATTGTAGGTGGCTATTTAAATGTTTGTGTTCCACTTAAAATGCTTTTAGGATTTGCCGAAGACTTTAATAAAATAATTTTAAACTCTAAGCATGAGCTCATACTACTACGATCAAAATCTGATTCAAATGCTGTCTACTCGACTGAAGCAGGCGAAAAAGTTCAGCTAAACATCTTGAATATCACATGAAAAGTTCCTCACGTACAGTTGGCAGATTTCTCAAAATTGGGAATTCTCAAAACAATAAACACTGGACAGAGTTTGAAAATGGCATTTCGAAGTTGGGATTGTCATTTTAATCCGGTGCTATCACAGGGAATGTATAACTTGTGGATGGTGAAACTTTCTCCGCAAACCGAAAGACCGCGATTTATATTAATTATTTTTCAAAATCCAACAACTAGCTTGCAACATTGTGATTTATCAGACGTAAAAGTACATCTAAACTCTGACACATATCCATATGATGATCTAAAAATCAACTTTACTCGAAATCGTTATGCTTCTTTATGAGATGTATTCCAAATTTCAACAGAGCTATTACATACGAGAACCACCACCTCTGCTATCACTAGACGAATTTGCAAAAGTAGCTCCAATTATTGTGGTCGACGTAACGCATCAAAACGAAAGTACTAAAATGGGACCTATTGATATCAAAGTAGAGCTTACTACTAATACAAATTTACCACCAAACACAACAGCGTATTGCGTTCTCATACATGATCGACTCGTGGAATATACACCGCTTACGGGCGAGATTAGAAAAGTTGTTTAGTCGATGATTAAATTAAAAAGGGGCACACGTCTCACTCCCGCTCCCCCTACAGAAAAGAAGAATTATGGAGCAACATTTTATAACTATAGACGTGCAAGGATTTAAAATGAAAAATAACAAATTCATTTTGAAAGAAATAACCGTCTCTTTTAGTTTCCATCAATATCATCATTTTCTCGTTAGATCGCCTTATAACTTTAATCAATTATCACCTAAAGATCATAGACAAGTGAATTGGCTAAGTAAAAATCATCATAATCTTTCTTGGAATCTTGGCAATATGCCCTACAAGAGCGTACAAAATTTTCTAAAACAAAACATAAAATCTGACGATAGAATTTACACCAAAGGAATTGAAAAAACGAAATGGATCTCTACCATCATTGGCGAAGCTACAAATCGACAAGTCTACAATATCGAAGATTATGGATGCAGTAGCAGCTTTAGCTATCTTCGGCGAGACAATCTCCAATATTCAAGCTGCTATCATCATCATCAACATTATCTTCATCAACAACAACAACGCGGAATCTGCGCCTTAGAAAATTCAATGTTGATAAGACATTTTGTTCCTGTAAACAAACTAATAGAATATAAATAAAAAAAAACGTCTTTTCAAATTATATAAAAAAAATTTTCTATTTATTGATTGTCTGTAATTTTTTTTTTCTTAGATATTTCCAGATGAACAGTTTTACTTAGGGGACCATGGTATGTCAGCGTATATCCTATCTCGTTGATTGCTTGCATTGTTGCCTCTGACATTTTAGCATATCGTGATGGAAGCAAACCTGGGGAGGGTGCAAGAAAAAACAATTATTAACATATACATTTTCTTATTTTTAATGGATTACTTACTTGAAAGTCGCCCAGATCGCATAGAATGGCGTTTCCATATATGATTTTGCAAATTTTCAATTTTTGAATATGATATGGTGCGCCGAGGGTCAAATTTGCAATTTTAATTGTATTCCTAAAAATTGAGGCCTCGAGTTGATATAATTCGGCTTCGGGGTCCATTGTTGTCTTGTTGTTGTCGTGAAAACATCTAAATTATGTGAAAATAATAAAATATGAATTAATGAAAATAATAATTGAAAAAAAGAAAAAAAAATATATATATATAAGAACTTACCTTTTTGAAGTTTGCCTGTTAAATGATGAAGTGTGCTGAACACAACTCGTTTATATATGACCACAGCTAAACAATGCTATATCGCTCATTCACACAACCTCACTCATTCACACAATCACTCAACGACTCATTAATACACTAAGAAATTGAGTTGTTTTTTTGACGCCACAATTACGCAATATGATGAATTTCTCATAATCACTCAATGACTCATTAACACACTTGCTAATTTGAATTATTTTTTGCTGACTTCGTATATTCATAATGAGATAAAATTCTAGCATTCATCCATCCATCCCCACTAAAGTAAACAAAAACATTTTCAACTTTCAATTGGGAGATTTTTTTGCTGACGCCGCATATTCATAATATTGTGAAATTCGTATAATCACTCGATGAACCATTAATACATATGTTATGCACATAATTAATATAGCAATAAGATACAAAAAAAAAACTCTCTTACATATGCTATTAATAATATATCCCCAATTAATATAACAGTTATACACATAAACTACAATTAATATATAACAAAACCCCTCGATAGTCAATCCAATTAGCTGCGACGCTTTTCAAAATTAGATTAATTACTAACTGCTACACAGATAAAAAGAACTATATCCAATATAACAACCATTAAATATATCAAAAAAAGTCCATTGACCAAGAGATCGAATGCGCAAAACGATTTCAACAGTACTTTTTTAATTTCATAAAGCACGTCTATTGGGATATTGACCAAACAATTATACATACGAGGGTTGCCTTTTATATTTCGGGATTAGAGAACAAAAACAAATATTGATCATCGAAAATCACTTTATTGTTTTTCAAAATATTCCCCATGAAGATCTATACACTTTTGCATGCGTTTGAACCAATTGTCGAAGCACTTTTGCCACTCTGATTGAGGTATCTCCAACACATACATTCTGAATGCAGCAACCACTTCTTCAGGTGTCGAAAAACGTTGACCTCTCAGTTTGTTTTTTACGTACGGGGAGAAAAAGAAGTCATTCGGTGCCAAGTCGGGACTATACGGCGGATGACCCATCAAATCGATGTTTTGGGTACTCAAAAATGCAGTTGTCGCAGCTGATGTGTGAGAGCTCGCATTGTCGTGGTGAAGAGTGATCCGTCTTCGGTGGTTGGTTTTCCTGATTTCTTGGAAGACAACTGGCAAACAAATGGTTGTGTACCACTCAGAATTGACTGTTCTGCGTTGTTCTAGTGGTGCGGTTGCGACATGGCCACTGAATTCACCATACCATCGATAAACACTGGTCCTTGATGGAGCTTCATCACCAAAAATTGAATTAAGTTCATCCATGCACTGTTGCTGAGTTAATCCCTGCCGAAAGTTGTAAAAAATAATCGCACGAAAATGTTGACGATTTAATTTCATTTTTGGGCCGAGATGAATCTTTTAAGTTACTTTAAACAACACAAATAGTGCTCGTATGTCACAACGTTCTTAGTGCGTATAACCTCAAAAATGTCCAACTTTACGACAGAGCTGTCAATTGCCGGATTGCAACACTAGGGTTGCCAAATCCCGAAACATAAGAGGCAACCCTAGTATTATTAATCTCATAGCCAAAAATATTTATGCTGATGGTTGGGTTATTGGTTTCGAAAATGTGTGTATCTTTGATCGCCAGAGGAAATTGCATATTTTTGAACGATAGTATTTCATTCTCGTATTCTATTGTTTCACCTTCTATGTTGACAATTTTATAGTACGATGGTCTATCAGCACTAGTTGTATCCTTGGTGAATGCCGATATAATGGCCCATTTAAAACAATATTCATCGCTGTTTTTAACATTGATGCAAGCACGTTTGTTCGATATTTGTTTGGGCAAAGTAAAATATGAAGAAGCTCGTGGCTATTGTTGTTGTCCCTCCCCCAACACTTGCCCTATTCTTTTCCTCAAATAATTATTATCGTTGTTATTATTATTATTATTGTGGTTGTTGTTGTTGATCGCGTTAGTAGACATATTTCTAAAAAGCAGTGAAACATGTATTGTTAATTATATCGCTTTGTGTTTTGTTATTTTATTATATCTAACTGTGGGCGAGTACGGCGGAGGGGGCACCACTTACATAAGCAATTCTGTTTGCAAAAAGTTCCTTAAGCAGCCCTAGTCAAGGCGGATAGTAAAAAATTAAACGCAGATTTTTTTCTTGGGTCTCTGTATGAGGATCTCCTCCTTAAGCCGATAATATCATTAATCGCCCCACATTAATCCCCGTAATGCACTTTATCAATGGCCTTCATAACCTTCCGACCCGTTTTCCTATCTCACGTCTAACGAATTCGAGCTGACTGTTAATCAATCTCATAAATGTTGGATACAGATAAGACAAAAAGATCACTCAAAAAACGGCCTAATACTTGTGACTGCGTACTCTAAGAATTATTTTTTTTTTTTTCAATTTTTTTATTGTTTTTAATTTTTTTTTTATTTTTTTAATTTTTTTAGTGTCGGATATTGGTCCTTTAAAACTGCGTAAGTTTGTGGGTACAGAGACTGGACAATGAGTGCTGAACGAAAAAAAAAAACGAATTAAATCTACACACAATTCCGCATATCATTTTATAGAAAAAATTTCACACCAATTAAAATTAATTAAATAAATATGAATTATTGAAAAATGATATTAATAATTGGGGAAATAATAATAATAATAACTTACCGTTTTGAAGTTTAGCTGTTGAATGATGAAGTGTGCTCAATACAACTCGTTTATATACCACCGCACCTAAACAATGCTATCTTACTCATTCACACACCCTCATCTATTTACACAGAATCACTCGATGACTCAATAATACGCATACTAATTTGAATTATTTTTTTGCTGACGCCGCATTTACACACAATGCTGAAATTCGCATAACCACTCGAGTACTCATCAATACACATAATAATTGGAGTTATTTATTTTTTTTTTTTTGCTGACTTCGCATATTCATAATGGGATGAAATTCTGGCATTCATCCACCCACACCCCCACTAAAATAAACAAAAACATTTTCAACTTCCGATTAGAAGGTTTTTATGATGACTTCACATATTCATGTTGGGATAAAATTCTCTCATTCAATCATCCGCATGCAAGTAATATAAACAAAGCATTTTCAACGTTCAATTGGGAGATATTTTTGCTGACGCTGCATATTCATATTAGGATGAAATTCGCATAATCACTCGATGACTCATTAATGCATACGCACATAATTAATATAGCAATAAGATATAAAAATTTTCTCATATATTACTCGGATCAATGACTAATCATAATCCAGTATTAATGTGTTCTTTCAAAGCTTTACAACCGTAGCCCTAAAAGTATACTACACATTAAAATAAAAGATTCGATCGATATAGCAGCATGATACGAAAAAAAAAACTCTTCCATATGCAATTAATAATATATCCCCAAATAATATACACCAGTTATATACATAAACGATTATTAATAGAGAACAAAAGCCTTCGATGGCAGCCGCGTGGATAGGGTGGTTTTGGGCCAGGAAGTGACGTAGAGCGCCGCCATTTTCAAAAACTCTCAAAAGGTCGCCATTCAATTTGAAAAATACAGTTTTGTGTATTCCATTTCCGGCGGTTAAGTTTGAAAATACTGTTTTTATGTATTACATTTGATCGTTAAAATTGAAAATACTGGTTTAAGTGCATGAGAGATGTGATTTATATTTGAAAGAAGGCATTAATAGTGATCATTTAAAGTTTTTTGTTGTTATATTGCGGTATGAATTGATAGTAAGATATTTTGAAAGCTCCCTTGGACATGTCTCGAATATCGGAGGATGTATGGGGCGTTTAAGAGATTTTGGATTATAACAGTTTGGGTGCTGTCTCAACTATTGAGCTTTTGTATTACGAGGGTTGCCTCTTGTGTTTCGGGATTTGGCAACCATAGTGTTGCAATCCGGCAATTGTCACCTCTGTCGTAAAGTTGGACATTTTTGAGGTTATACGCACTCAGAACGTTTTGACATACGAGCGCTATTTGTGTTGTTTACAGTAACTTAAAAGATTCATCTCGGCCCAAAAATGGAATTAAATCATCAACATTTTCGTGCGATTATTTTTTAACACTTTCGGCATGGATTAACTCAGCAACAGTGCATGGATGAACTTAATTCAATTTTTGGCGATGAAGCTCCATCAAGGACCAGTGTTTATCGATGGTATGGTGAATTCAATCGTGGTCGTAGTTCACTCCAAGATGAATTTCGTGAAGGTCGTCCAAAATCAGTTGTTGTTCCGAAAACCATTGATGCTGTGCGCGAACTGATATTGGAAGATCGTCATGTGACCTATCGTGAGATTGAGACAACCTTAGGCGTTAGTGGAACCAGCATACATTCAATATTGCATAAACATTTGACTGTCAAAAAAATTTGTTCGCGTTGGATCCCACACAATTTGTCAATCGCCCAAAAAAAGACTCGTGTCAATTGGTCGAAAGAAATGCTCAAAAAAATACGGTCGCGGTGCTTCGAAACACGTCTATGACATCGTGACAGGTGATGAATCGTGGATTTACGCGTATGAGCCCGAAAGTAAATAGCAGTCGACTGTCTGGGTGTTTCAAGATGAGCCAAATCCAACAAAAGTTGTTCGCGAACGAAGCACTTCCAAGCAAATGGTCGCATGTTTTTTCGGAAAAACTGGACATGTCGCAACCGTTCCACTAGAACGATGGAGAACAGTCAATTCTGAGTGGTACACAACCATTTGTTTGCCAGTTGTCTTCCAAGAAATCAGGAAAACCAACCACCGAAGACGGATCACTCTTCACCACGACAATGCGAGCTCTCACACATCGGCTGCGACATCTGCATTTTTGAGCACCCAAAACATCGATTTGATGGGTCGTCCGCCGTATAGTCCTGACTTGGCACCAAATGACTTCCCGTACGTAAAAAACAAACTGAGAGGTCAACGTTTTTCGACACCTGAAGAAGTGGTTGCTGCATTCAGAATGCATGTGTTGGAGATACCTCAATCAGAGTGCCAAAAGTGCTTCGACAATTGGTTCAAACGCATGAAAAAGTGTATAGATCTTCATGGGGAATATTTTGAAAAACAATAAAGTGATTTTCGATGATCAATATTTGTTTTTGTTCTCTCATCCCGAAATATAAAAGGCAACCCTCGTATGTATAATTGTTTGATCAATATCCCAATAGACGTGCTTTATGAAATTAAAAAAATACTGTTGAAATCGTTTTGCGCATTCGATCTCTTGGTTAATGGACTTTTTTTGATATATTTAATGGTTGTTATATTGGATATAGTTCTTTTTATCTGTATAGCAAACAGAATTACTTATGTAAGTGGTGCGCCCTCCGCCGTACTCGCCCACAGTTAGATATAACAAAATAACAAAGCACAAAGCGATATAATTAACAATACACGTTTCACTGATTTTTAGAAATATGTCTGCTAACGCGATCAACAACAACAACAACTACTACAATAATAATAATAATAATAACGATAATGGTAATTTGAGGAAAAGAGTAGGGCAAGTGTTGGGCGAGGGACAACAACAATAGCCACGAGCTTCTTCATATTTTACTTTGCCCAAACAAATATCGAACAAACGTGCTTGCATCAATGTTAAAAACAACGATGAATATTGTTTTAAATGGGCCATTATATCGGCATTCACCAAGGATACAACTAGTGCTGATAGACCATCGTACTATAAAATTATCAACATAGCAAGTGAAACAATAGAATACGAGAATGAAATACTATCGTTCAAAAATATACAATTTCCTCTGGCGATCAAAGATACACACATTTTCGAAACCAATAACCCAACCATCAGCATAAATATTTTTGGCTATGGGATTAATAATAGAGGGGAATGTAAAATAATTGGACCCTACTATCGTACCCGCGAAGAAAAGAGGAAGCATATTAACTTGCTTTATTGCGAAAATCGTGATGCTGATAAAACGCATTATGTATACGTCAAAAACATCTCTCGTTTGTTGGGGAGCCAGCTCACCAAACATAAAGATCGAATACATCTATGCAACGGCTGCTTGCTGCGATTCGCCACAGAATCCGAACCGCAAAAACGCAAGACTGAAGACTGAATGCAGCAAACTGATTACGACTATGCCCCCCTGAAAAAAATTAATTAGGCAAATTTACGAAACATAATCGGAATAAATATGATCCACTTCGAGCTTCCCCACATTTTAATTTGCCCAAACAAATATTTAAGAAAAACGCTAGTATCAATGTTCAAAACAACGATAAATATTGTTTTAAATGGGCCATTATATCGACTTTCACTAAGGATACGACTAATGCTGATAGACCATCGCACTATAAAATTCCCAACATAGCAAGTGAAACAATAGAATTCGGGAATGAAATACTTTGTTTCAAAAATATGGATTTTCCCCTGGCGATCAAAGATACAAGCATTTTCGAAGCCAATAACCCAACCATCAGCATAAATGTTTTTGGCTATGAGATTAATGATAGAGGGGATTTGGTGGGGGGGATTTGGTGGGAAATCGTAGTAAGTAGCCGTTGTATAAATGCATTTGAGTTTTATGTTTGGTTATCCGCCTTCTCAACAAACGCGAGATGTTTTTGATATACACATAATGCGTTTTATCAGCATCGCTACTTTCGCAATAAAGTAAGTTAATATACTTCCTCTTTTCTTCGCAGGTGTGATAGTAGGGCCCCATTATCTTATATTCCCCTCTATCACTAATATCATAGCCAAAAACATTTATGCTGATGGTTGCGTTATTGGCTTCGAAAATGCTTGTATCTTTGACCGCCAGAGGAAAATCCATATATCTGAAACAAAGTATTTCATTCTCGAATTCTATTGTTTCGCTTGCTATGTTGGGAATTTTATATTGCGATGGTTTATCAGCATTAGTCGTATCCTTAGTGAAAGCCGATATAATGGCCCATTTAAGACAATATTCATCGTTGTTTTGAACATTGATGCAAGCACGTTTGTTCGATATTTGTTTGGGCAAAGTAAAATATGAAGAAGCTCGTGGCTGTTGTTGTTGTCCGTTGTTCCTCTTTTCTTCGCGGGTACGATAGTAGGGTCCAATTATTTTACATTCCCCTCTATTATTAATCTCATAGCCAAAAATATTTATGCTGGTGGTTGGGTAATTGGTTTCGAAAATGTGTGTATCTTTGATCGCCAGAGGAAATTGCATATTTTTGAACGATAGTATTTCATTCTCGTATTCTATTGTTTCACTTGCTATGTTGATAATTTTATAGTACGATGGTCTATCAGCACTAGTTGTATCCTTGGTGAATGCCGATATAATGGCCCATTTAAAACAATATTCATCGTTGTTTTTAACATTGATGCAAGCACGTTTGTTCGATATTTGTTTGGGCAAAGTAAAATATGAAGAAGCTCGTGGCTATTGTTGTTGTCCCTCGCCCAACACTTGCCCTACTCTTTTCCTCAAATTACCATTATCGTTATTATTATTATTATTATTGTAGTTGTTGTTGTTGTTGTTGATCGCGTTAGCAGACATATTTCTAAAAATCACTGAAACGTGTATTGTTAATTATATCGCTTTGTGTTTTGTTATTTTGTTATATCTAACTGTGGGCGAGTACGGCGGAGGGCGCACCACTTACATAAGTAATTCTGTTTGCAAAAAGTTCTTTAAGCAACCCTAGTCAAGGCGCATAGTAAAAAATTAAACGCAGATTTTTTTTCTTGGGTCTCTGTATGGGAATCTCCTCCTTAAGCCGATAATATCATTAATCGCCCCACATTAATCCCCGTAATGCACTTAATCCATCGCCTTCATAAGCTCCGATCCGTTTTCCTATCTCACGTCTAACGAATTCGAGCTGACTGTTAATCAATCTCATAAATGTTGTATACAGATAAGATAAAAAAATCACTCAAAAAACTAACGTACTCTAAGAATTATTTTTTTAATTTTTTTATTTTTTAATTTTGAATTTTTGTTTTATTTTTTAATTTTTTTATTTTTTAATTTTTTTATTTTTAATTTTTTATTTTCTTATTTTTTTTTTGTTTTTTTATATTTTTTTTAATTTTTTTAATTTTTCATTTTTTTCTTATTTTTTTACATTTTTATTTTTGTCTTATTTTTTTAATTTTTAATTTTTTTATATTTTTTCATTTATTTATGTTTTTGTGTCGAATACTCGTCCTTTAAAACTGCGTACGTTTGTGAGAACAGAGACTGGCAATGAGTGCTGAACAAAAAAATAAACGAATTAAATCTATACACAATTCCGCATATCTTTTTATATGTTATATTATTATTTTATATATATTTTAAATGTATATATTCTCCGTCGTGGTCCCACGGATTTTGTTGTAGTAATTTAATAAAAAATATTAATGACTTACGTTCTGTCCTTCTATCGGGGTTGTCCTGGAGATCGCTGGTGCTGGTGTTATTAAATCATCATGAGACTCTTTGTCACTCTGCCCACTTTACACACCACACAGACACAGATCGGAAATAAAACACCTTTTTTCTTAAGTATATGTTTATTTGGAATATTCGCTAATTACTTATTGCACCGAATGTGTAACACTTATTTAATGTATTCCTTTCGTATTCACGACAGATCTCGTCAGATTATTTGTTGTACGAGAGTTGCCTCTTATGTTTCGGGATTTGGCAACCCTAGTGTTGCAATCCGGCAATTGACAGCTCTGTCGTAAAGTTGGACATTTTTGAGGTTATACGCACTCAGAACGTTTTGACATACCAGCGCTATTTGTGTTGTTTACAGTAACTTAAAAGATTCATCTCGGCCCAAAATGGAATTAAATCGTCAAAATTTTCGTGCGATTATTTTTTACAACTTTCGGCATGGATTAACTCAGCAACAGTGCATGGATGAACTTAATTCAATTTTTGGCGATGAAGCTCCATCAAGAGCCAGAGCTTATCGATGGTATGGTGAATTCAATGGTCATGTCGCAACCGTACCACTAGAACAACACAGAACAGTCAATTCTGAGTGGTACACAACCATTTGTTTGCCAGTTGTCTTCCAAGAAATCAGGAAAACCAACTGCCGAAGACGGATCACTCTTCACCACGACAATGCGAGCTCTCACACACCGGCTGCGACAACTGCATTTTTGAGTACCCAAAACATCGATTTGATGGGTCATCCGCCGTATAGTCCTGACTTGGCACCGAATGACTTCTTTTTATTCCCGTACGTAAAAAACAAACTGAGAGGTCAACGTTTTTCGACACCTGAAGAAGCGGTTGCTGCATTCAGAATGCATGTGTTGGAGATACCTCAATCAGAGTGGCAAAAGTGCTTCGACAATTGGTTCAAACGCTGGCAAAAGTGTATAGATCTTCATGGAGAATATTTTGAAAAACAATAAAGTGATTTTCGATGATCAATATTTGTTTTTGTTTTCTAATCCCGAAATATAAAAGGCAACCCTCGTATTGTTGTCCATCAATCCTATTTACATGCATCGCTCTTTTTCCGTTTAGGAAACGTATCCTTAGAATGGATTAAAGGAAACGGTGTCGCCATTGAGTATTGTTTTCAGATGTATGTCTGGACTCTATGGTTATATTTTTTTAGCTGATTGGTACATTAATCAATCTGCCTGGGATTCACTATGTGTGATCCGAAATTGATTGGGGCTTCGCAACACAACATTTCACCAAATAAATAATAAATAAAAAATAAATAATTTTATGAATCATCCACACTGCGACCAACGGGGTATTCATCTACGATACTGCGACATTCTCTAAACATTACACGCAACGTTATTGATATATAAAAGTTCCTGGAATATTACGCACAACATTTGAAGAAATAAATCGCAAATTAAATAATTTATGAAGTAAGCACAAACACTGAGGTTATTCAGACCCGCTACTATTACACTCTCTAAACACTAGCACGGTGTTAATGATACATCTGTTTTTTTAACATTTCAAAATGAAAAATAATTAATATATAAGATAACTTACCGTTTGATGATGATTTTTTTTTGCTCGAGTTTGTGTTAGTCCTTCGTCGAATATTCTGTGATGAATGTTTCTTTTTTTATTATGGGAATATCTATATATACAAAAAATATCAAATATGAAGTAGTGTAAATGGTTTAAATAATTGAAAATGTGGTAACTTACCTTTTTGTTTCTTTTTTTATCATAGATATTCCTATATATACAAATTTTTCTGTTTTTATTATGGGAATATCTATATATACAAAAAATATCAAATATGAAGTAGTGAAAATGGTTTAAATAATTGAAAATGTGATAACTTACCTTTTTCTCTAAATGGAATGTTGAAAATTTGCCGATGAAATTTTTATTAATCTTCCGACATATCTAAATTATGTGAAAATAAGAAACATGAATTATTGAAAAATGATATTAATAATTGGGGAATTAATAATAATAACTCACCGTTTTAAAGTTTGGCTGTTGAATGATGAAATGTGCTGAATACAACTCATTTATATACCACCGCAGCTAAACATTGGCATCTCACTCATTCACACATCCTCATCCATTTACACACAATCACTCGATGACTCATTAATACGCATACTAATTTGAATTATTTTTTTGCTGACGCCGCAATTACACAAAATGATGAAATTCGCATAATTACTCGATGACTCATCAATGCACATAATAATTGGAGTTATTTTTTTTTTTTTTTGCTGACTTCGCATATTCATAAGGGGATAAAATTCTACCATTCATCCATCCACACCCCCACTAAAATAAACAAAAAGATTTACAACTCCCAATTAGAAGGTTTTTATGATGACCACATATTCATGTTGGGATAAAATTCTCTCATTCAATCATCCGCATGCAAGTAATATAAACAAAGCATTGTCAACGTTCAATTGGGAGATTTTTTTAGAAAAATTATATTATAATTATAAAAAAATGCTCATATATTACTCGGCTCAATGACTAATCATATATCCAGTATTAATGTGTTCTTTCAAAGCTTTGCACTCGTAGCCCTAAAAGAATACTACACATTAAAATAAAAGATTCGATCGATATAGCAGCATGATACGAAAAAAAAACTCTGGTACATATGCAATTAATAATATATCCCCCAATTAATATACCAGTTATACACATAAACGATAATTAATATATAACAAAAGCCTTCGATGGCCAATCCAATTAACTGCAACACCAATTAATATACACAAAAAAGCTCTCGATAGCCAATCTAACCCCCATGCCGCGCTTTTTCAACAGCATTTTCAATTTTAGCGACCAAGTGCTATGCATAAAACAGTATTTTCAATTTTAACTACCAATTCACATGTGAATAAACAGTGTTTTCAATTTTAACGGTTAAATGCACTACTGATAAAACCATATTTTTCGAATTTAACAAGTAAAACACACACACACACACACACACACATACACACGCAACAAAGCTCGTTAGAGAGCGTTCAAGATATCATTACTCACCCATGACGCCACTTCCTGTGTTAAAATCCGCAAAAAGATTGAGTTGGAAGCCTCCTATTCCCACTACTGATATTCTCCGACAGGTTGTGGAGAAGGGCCTGAAAGGCGATATTTGCCGCATCAGCTGCGGTAACGATGTGATTTGTGTTTGTGTTATCCCATTGGTTGAGATCACTATGGTTATTGTTTGCGGGATCGTAAATCCTTGGTGTCATCGATGAACTTCTTGGACGTAATCCTTTCTTTGGATCGTGGATCCCTCTAGTCATCGATGACCTTCTTGGAGGTTGGCCTCTCTTTGGATCGTGAATCCGTACATAGAGTATCAATAAGTTGGACGTAGTCCCATGTTGGGTCGTAGATCCTTAAGTATTGTATGACTATTTTGGACGTAGTCCCCTGTTGGATCGTGGATCCGTAAGTATAGTTTAAATAGTTTGGACGTAGTCCTATGTTGGATCGTGGATCCATGAATGGTAATTAAGCGATGTGGTCGCCAATATGTTGAAGTTGATGGGTTGTAATTCCACCATCTTCTCAGTATGTCCAGCCTGTGCCTATATAAGAAGTGTTAGTGTTGCCGCCAAATGGATAGGATCAGCTGCGTCTTGAATCCAAGGTGATTGATGTGGCTGATGCTGTTGCAGTTGGGGATGTGTCCCATCTATGCCGCTAAACCAATGCTCGGCGTTGGGCGAATTTCTTGATGGGAGCTGAGATTTACGTTGGCCACATTGCCAGAGTATTTGACGAACTGGTTGAATGATGGTGCTGAACATTGTGGCTTATCCTGTTGAACTACAAGTGGCACTTAAGCCAACAGCAACTCACGAAGGCAAAGAAAACACAACAAGATAAGGAAATTCAACAGAAGGAATCATATCAACAATAACATCAGGAACCACATCAACAGCAGGAATCACACCAGCAGCAGGGCACATCTCGGCAGGAAACATCTCAGCAGGTGCCAGTCAAAAAAAGGCAGAAAGTACCTCCTATGTACATTAGCTACATGGAGACAAAGGATCTCATAAAATTGGGTTGACATGCAAAACTTTTAAAACAAAATGAATAAATAATTTTAAGATAAGTTTAACATGCGAGAATTTGGAAGGTTATAACTAATTTTGTTATACCCTTCCAAATTCTCCAATCATTCCAAATCGGCATTAGGGAAATCGAAAAGCGAGTACTACACGTACAGCCCTGTTGTATTCCAGAATACTACCCTTTATTTAATTTAACACAGAATCTCCTTACACATCCTTAAAAACTTCCCTTAACATATATTACATTCTCACTTAATACATACCATTCATAAACATTCACAATATTGCCAGTTACAGCACATTTAATAACATGCCCCTTTTTAATAACTTGTCCCTTTTTATTTCAAAACAGAGCACTTTGATTTTCGTTCAAATTTTATTCAATTTAAAAGTCACAGAAACTAAAGGAATACTTTTAGAAAATTTGTTTTGTTCATATTATAATTTACAGTAAATTAGAACACAACGTTCCATAAGTAGACAGAAATTATAATAGTAAAATCAGTTGGAGATTGGAAGTTAGAGGGAACAGTTTGAGAAAAGCAGAGTTGAGAGATAGAAGTGTTTTAAATATAGTTTGAGTTTTGAATTCGGAGAAAGTAGACTTTGAGTTTTAGGTTCAGTTTGAATTATGATGTAAATATATTGATAATATATGAGTCCCCGCTCTTCCCTCGAAAGAGGAAGCACGGCGCCGGACGTTAACATTCTTAAATCGGAAAAAACTGTCTCCATGCTCCTCAAAGGAGTTGGCCCTCCCTTTACACCCGAAGAGGTGCTCGAAGAGCTAAAAAACTTCGAAAACGATAGTCTGACGTTTACAGGTGTGAAACCATTTTCTACAGCAAATTCTAGAAATCGCAACCGTAAGTTGCCTTTCTTCATTGTGTCGCTAAGCCCCAATAGTAAAATTGATGGGCTTAGATATATTAAATACACTAATCACCAAACAATAAGTTGGGAGAGAATAAAGAAGTGCGACCGTGTATTGCAGTGTATGCGCTGTCAACGCTTCGGGCATGTGGCAGCGAATTGGAATATGCACTTCAGATGCGTCAAATGCCTAAACAAACATATCATTGGAGAATGTCCATTGGGCAAAGAACAGCTTCCGGAGAGAAGTAAACTATCATGTGTCCTCTGTAACAACTCAGGTCATCCTGCTAACTTTAGAGGTTGCCCTAAGTAAAAAACAACAAAAATCAAAGTTGGAAGTCAAAAAGAAGCAAGTTGAAGAAGAGAAAAGGATGAAAACTCACTCTTACAACAACTTCGTGGCACCAAGTGTGTCATACGCCCAAATGGCAGGTGGAGTAAAAAATGCACCAATTATAGAACAATCACGTAATATCATTAAAACGCCTGCTCCAGAGGGACAAACTGATATAACAGCAATATTACTGTCCATACCAGGACAGTTTGCTGCGTTTGATAAAAAATTCGAAAAGTTCGAAAAAAAACTGACGGAACAAGTGGCTCGAACGGACATTATCTATCCGACCCAAACCCACACTCTAATCATAACGTTCACTGCGACTGAATTAACTCTAAAAATTATTACTGTGAATGTTAATTCACTAATCCGCATGGAAAGAAGGGATAATCTCAGCAATCTGCTGGAAGCTGATCGCCCGGATGTGCTTTTGGCTAGCGAAACTAAGCTAAATCAAAGGCATAAATTGGGCTGCCCTGCGTTATAGATATTCCTTTGAAAAGTCAAAGGCATCTATATGTGATCTCTGCGTATGCTCCCGAATCTCCACAGTGTCTACAGTTTATCAATGAATTTGATACCCTTTTTCGAAGTCTCAAGTTAGACTCGAAAAATAATTATTTCTTTATGGCGGGAGATCTCAATTCCAAGCACAGTACTTGGGGTAACCTTATCACAAACACAAGAGGCAATGTGTTGTTTGACTGGTGGCAAACAAACCCTATCGAACATAAGCTAGAATTGTAAGTACGCCGTCATATCCAAGAGGAAATTCCATCTTGGATTTACTGTTGCTCGACGAGCGAATACAATTATTAGATACGGATCTAACTACTCGAAATTGTCTTCGTACAATCGAGTACGATAGCGATCATTACGGACTTGGTGCTGTAATACATGTCCCAAACGAACATTCACTACTTGAGCAGTACAAACAGATACATTCTTTTAATTTCGGAAAAGCACACTGGGCGCGCTTTGATCGGATAATAAAAAAAGAATTTCGCTCGAATGGCATAGATCCACCAAATGACAGAAATCTTCATAATGACGAAATTGATCATTATCTTTCGACGATGAAGAACATTGTTACTAATACAATGAATCGTTCTATCCCAAAAGTATCTTACATGGAGAGCCATACAAACCGTTTGTATAGGCAAAAGAGTATTCTGCTCTCTAAGTTAAAACTGCTCTACAGACAATTCAGCGATCCAAATAGCAAGGAAATAAAAACAATTAAGTCACCGATTAAAAATCTTCAAAAACTGATCCGTGACAACTATGGATCAGCAATTAATGAAGACTGGAACAAGAGAATTCAAGCCATTAAAGCTAGTGGACCGAATATGATCCCACAAATAAATAAAGTCTTTCGAAGGAAAGATTATAATGACATCCCATGTCTGCGAGTTCCACGGACTGCCGAGAATTGTCAAACTCTACTGAACGCAGGACTCACCCTGAAACACATCAACCCTAACGAAGAGTTCATAATAGTCGAGGATCCGCAAAAAAAGGCGAACTCATTCTAACCTTGACCTGGAAAATAGGGCTCTCCAAAAACATAATTCGCAACGAAATGAACTTAACAGTTGGCGTCTCTTAACTCGAAGTTTCACTATCTCTAGTGAAAATTCTTTGTCCCTTCATCTTATTTCCAAAAGCTTATCTTAGACACCGACCCCGTTGGAGTGATGCTCCCGTGGCAGCTATGTGCAATGGGCGATATTAAGAAGGTGCCCCCAGAGCATTTCGTCCAGGCGGCGAAAGCGAAGAACCCCAGGCACTTAACAGCGATGTGCCTGTGTGGCGAGAAGCGACAAATCTTCAATACGTATATATATATATATATTACCTAAAATTTCCTTTCTTTCCTTTTCCGTTCGAATATATTCGTAGTGCGCCATTACGCTTAGTGATGAACGTGTTCCTGTGAAAAACTCGTGTCGTTGCACAATCTGATTGAATTTCTATAAAACTAGTGCGTGGAATAATTGAAAAATATCAAAAATAAATAACCTAATATCAGGGTTAAACTTTGTTACTAGTATAATGATGTAAAATGAGCGTTTAAATACGAAAAATGTCGTTTGAAAAAACCATTGAGCATACAGTTGTTCATTGATTTTTTTTTGGTGTGTGGGGTGAAATACAATATGGCGTGCTGGTGATGTGTGTTATATATCGAATGCAGAGCCCCCTGGGTTGCGCATTTCATTTATCAATTATCGTTCTATCTTTGTTTATGATATAGCTGTGCTGCTAATTCGAATAAACGAACGTGTTCAGTAAAATAATTTTCGCGCGACTAAAATCAATATATCTATCCCTTTCATTTTCGAAGTTTCCATCATAGCCCACATCAGTATACACAACCATTAACATTATAGGTTTGTCTCGGGTATTGCCGTTTCAATAGAATGTATATGATTTTGGTTTACTGTTTATTGAGGGTATAGGGGTCTCTACTGTGCGTATATAGATTTATAATACATGTGCGAGAAGAAAAAAGTGTTGTTGGATAGCGACATTAGCAGCACAAGCAGTAGCGGGAATACGAGCAACGATCGCTAGTTGGTCGAACTGGGCGGCAAAAACAACAACCAAGTTGTTGTTGGGCAAATCGATGCGGGCAAAGCGGATAACGACATAGAATAGTATAACAAGAGGAAGAGAAGAAACCAAAAAAATCCGGGTGTAATAAGAAAGCAACATATAAAAAATATATATCAAATAAAAGCAACAAGAAAAATTAAATAAATCGGAAGAAAACTACACGACCCATAACCCGCAAGAACGGAGGGGAACTAGACAACAAACGAAGCAAACATGTCGAAGCTTTCGTTTTGGGCGCGAGCCCTGGATCCAGCCAAGCCGATGCCAATTTACTTGGCCGAAGATTTGCCCGACTTGCCGGAATATTCAGCGATAAACCGCGCAGTCCCACAAATGCCCAGCGGCATGGAAAAGGAGGAGGAATCGGAACATCATTTGCAACGGGCGATATGTACTGGACTGATTATCCCGACGCCAGAAGTCTTTACCTGCGACCAGGATTTTTATGATAAGTGTTATCCGCCCAACTACAAAATGCCTCGGCAATTAATTCATATGCAGCCACTCGGTCTAGAACAGGATGTACCTGACTATGACATGGACAGCGGCGATGAAATGTGGGTCAATCAACAGATCCGACGATTGGAGTTAACGCCAATGAAATTCGAGCAAATGATGGATCGCCTTGAAAAGAGTTCTGGTCAAACAGTGGTAACTCTGAATAAAGCTAAAGCTCTGCTCAAGCAGGACGATGAAGTTAGTATAGCTGTCTACGATTACTTGCTGAGTAAGCGCTTAAAAACACAACATCCTTTGA
This sequence comes from Microdon myrmicae, assembly GCA_963931805.1. Classification (NCBI taxonomy): domain Eukaryota; kingdom Metazoa; phylum Arthropoda; class Insecta; order Diptera; family Syrphidae; genus Microdon; species Microdon myrmicae. Next base: position 834,194 of record CAWVOU010000002.1, read on the forward strand.
TTCTGTTTGTGAAAACGGAGAATCGTCCAGGGGCATCAGCTAACAATCCGTACTTAGCATTTCGTCGCCGCACTGAAAAGATGCAGACGCGAAAGAATCGTAAAAATGATGAGACATCTTATGAAAAGATGTTGAAGTTGAGACGGGATTTGTGTCGAGCAACACCTGTACTTGAAATGGTTAAAAAGCGACAGAAAACCAAACGAGAACAATTGCATTTATCCATAGAGATCTTTGAAAAACGGGTACAGCTACGTGACTTTAGTGGTAGTCTAATGTCGGAGCTAAGCTCAACAATCAAGAATTCAAGGCCAGCATTTGCACCGTTATATACAAATCAATACTCACATAACTCATCAGCCTCGTCTACGATCCCAGTTGGAGGTCTTTTGCCGTCGAATCCTGTACCAGCCGGTGGTGGTCATAGTTATTCTTCGACGTCACAGTACCTGAATTCTTCAAGCCTAGCAGTTGATCCAGTCAATGCTAGCAATAGTGGTAGTCGTAAAGAAAAAAGACAATACAAGAAGCGTAAGCACAAAGTATCCCGTGACAAGCAGTATTCCTTAGTTCAAAGTTCATCACCTGCGGCATTAGAATCAACGATTGAAACCGAAGAGGAGGATATCACAAATAATCATTTGGGTTCTGAAGGCGAGGACGATGGACAGTTTGCATTTAGACGTAATAAGAATTGCAACTATCACCAGCCCTTAAGTGATAAGTGTGGTAGTTGGCCATGGGAAACCAAGAATGGATTCACTGATAAGAAGTACAGGTATACACTTACATCAATAAGGCACCCACGGCCGCGATGTATAGGTTTTGCACGACGTCGAATAGGGCGAGGTGGAAGAGTCATATTGGATAGAGCATCAACAAGCATGGATGATGTTTGGTCTAGGTTAGACTACACCATTGTAGAGAGTAGAACTACAGATAATCCCACTGCTGCCACCGGTGTTGACGTCCGCCGCCGTGCTTCCTCTTTCGAGGAAAGAGCGTGGACCTTTTATTTTTTATTTATTAAGATTAATTTAAACTCAGGATTGCGATTTTATTCACTGTTCTTTCATTTATTTCTATTCTAATAACTAATTATCCCTTTTCTTAACTTTTCCGAACTTAACTTCACTTCTCTGATTCTCAACTCAAACTGATTTTTTCTATCCAATTTTCTCTGTGACTTGTCACATGAATCAAATTTGGACGAAAATCCAAGTTACTATGTTTTGAATGAATAAAAAGGTGCAGGTTATTAAATGTGCTGTAACTGGCAATATTGTGAATGTTTATGAATGGTATGTATTAGTGAGAATGTAATATATGTTAAGTGAAGTTTTTAAGGATGTGTAAGGAGATTCAGTGTTAAATTTAATAAATAGTAGTATTCTGGAATACAACAAAGTTCACCAGTTTAATAAATTTAATTGTTCGATATATGTTATGTTGAAAAGTCTTCGTTTAGGCGTCTATGGCTTCATCGTACTTTCCTGTATTGAGATATGCATCTCCCATTCGGCCATATGCTTTGCTGTAATTTGGATTGTCGAACAACGTAGAGGTGCACGATCATTTTCTGTTACACGGATATATGCTGCAGCTCGATTACAGTAGAATGTTGGGCTTTTCGGATCGAAACTGATGGCCCTGGTGATTAAAGTACCACTTCTTGATATTTGCATTCCTTCATCAGGCGGTTGCCTTCATTCTTAATCTGTTCGGCTGTTTCAAGGAATTGCTGATTGCGTTCGATAAACATTGATTGGCACTTCGAATAGATCTAACTTTGCAGCCTTGGTTGTAATTGCAGTCACTGATTCCAAATCAATGTCTTCACTCAGTTCAACTAGAAACTAGAACAGTCCCGAACAAATATGTCTTCAATATTATTAATGTTAATTACGACGAAGAGTACTCTTATGCACACCACACAGCACTTTTTAGTTAAGATCCATTCGGATCGCTTAATTAATTTATATATATTAAGATATGAATACCATCTACCTTGTAGCTGGGGCGCTGCTCACGTTGGTCGCAGGTTGTTGATGAATTCCAGTTTCCTCCTGGTTGACGTGTGGCGGACGTAATCCAATTTCTTCGTTGATTTCGAGCATACTTCGAGCGACCGGCCCCGAAGGACCATGTTTTTGCCAGCTGGGAACCGCAACTCCAATCGTTGCAGATAGTTTGCCAACTGGGAACAACATATTAAACCAATGTTGATTGTATTCCAAAACAGCGAACAATATAAAAGGGAAGGAAAACAATAAGCATTAATTTTGCACTACTTTTATTTGTTACACAAAAAAGGTCACCGAGCAGCAACAATTTCACTCTTCTTTTTTACATTTCTTAACTCATCAACCGAAAAAACAAGCACCGTATACAAAAAAAAAACATTGCACCGAAAACAGCATACCAAAACAACAGGTTTTTCCACCTAGGCTTATTGAACCGTTGTTGAGGTCAATAACCAGAATCTGTCTCTTTCGAAAACACTGAAGAGTAGATGTTGTTGTTTTCCTTGGAGTTGCAAATGACGATAATCGTTGGTGTAGTTTATCGTCATCAGGTTGTTGGATTAGCTTTTGCTATTGGTGGTCTTATTGGCACTGATGTTGATGTTGATGAGCATCGGACTTATAATCAGTTTTGGTATCGCATTCATGTCCGGTTATTTGTAAATGAACGGACGTGAACTCCTTTTCTTATCTTTCTAAATGTGGAGTTCTACCAGATGTAAGTAGTGATGTGGGAGTTGTTAGCCAGTGGTATGCAGTCTTCATTCATATGGCAGGATAACATTCTTCGTCCATATCATTCATCTGTATGTTTTGTCTCTGTACTGCAACAATTCAAAAAATAATAGACGACAACAATTAAATTAATGTTCAAAAACAATTTTCTTGGTGTTTCAATTAGTGACCGTGATCAGTCTAGTTTCTTTTGATTTGTTTTACTTCGGACAGTGCTTGGCGGAAAAGGTAAAACAACCACCAAGGAGTCACAACAATTAGGCCAAAGTTATACAACCTAAATCCGCTAAACTGGTGACTTTTAGACGCGAATAAAATGAACATGCGCGAAAAATAAAACGTGGGCACGCAAGAGAAAACGGACAAACGAACAGTTTCCGAAACGCAACACTAAATCAGTGACATCACCAATTAAAACAATCAGCCAGTTCCAGTGAAGTGAAGCGCCTACAGAACCACAGCTGCCAGGACGAGGACTCATCACGAGGCCCAACAGCAGACTGACAGGAACCCAGGGGAAAAAACCGCAAGTCCTTTAAAAAATTGTTTTCTTTTCCGTTTTTAAATATATTTTATTTTTCATTATAATTTTTTTTTCTTTTGTAATAAAAGCTCTTTCCAAAAATGAAATTTATAAAGCTCCTTCTGAGCCAATACATAACCTTGTAAATATAATAGGGAGGGTTCATGTTGAGCCACCGTACTTACGAATACATTTAGAACTTATATAAGTAACGTGTCGGTAGCCCGAAAACTAGCACGCAACATCACTTGTGAAAATTGTAAAGCTCCTTCTGAGCAAATACAATACAAAAACCTAAAAAGAAAAAGAATACATGTGAAACAACGAAATGAATCTACATTATGTAATATCATAATAAGGTGTAGATAGTAGAGATTATTTCCATGGCGGACCTTCGCCAACGACATCGCAGGCTCCTGCCCTCCATCAAGAAGCCGACGTTTCAATCCAGGCGGGCCACCGCCCACAAGTGCGTAACTTAATATTACCGGACTTCCCGTCCGACAACCCGGACTTCTGGTTCGGTTACGCCGAATATGTTTTCAGTGCGGAAGAAATCACCAACGAACAAGTGAAATTCCTCCTGGTAACACGGGTACTAGACCCAAACTTGCTTCCGTATACGAAGTGTCTAATTAAAACCCCATCTCCGCAGCCGTACACCGCGTTTACAGAGATGGTAACTAATGCATACAGCGAAACGCCGAAAAATCGCTTGCGACGTTTATAACGGTCGACCGACATCTCTGGGATGCCACCATCCCAGCGCGCCGCCTACTTCCGTGCACTGGCTGGCATGGACATGTCCGACACAGCCTTAACGGCTATATTTAGAGAATCTTTATCAGAATGCGTTCAGGCAAAGGTCGCGCCTCTAACCGAATCAGATCTCGACGAGCTAGCCAACGAAAACACCTCTGGGCAGGTGTTACTTCCACCATCGTTTCGGGGCACAGGCCAGGAAGTGCAGGCAACCCCGCAACTGGTCACATCTTCCAGCAATACAGGCTAGTTCTTTAAACTAGAACTGCCGACCGATGAAAAAGCGCAAACGGCGGGCAATCCCCAGATAAGTCGCTTGTCAATATATGATTTGAAGTTAAATATGGACTTCATTATTGACACAGGTGCGGATATTTCCGTTCTTCCGCGCTCATACGCACCTGCAAATCGGTAGCCGGATAAATTGAGATTGCTCGCCGCGAACAATACGCCGATTAAAACCTACGGACGAGGATTAGTAACCCTGGAAATAGGCCTACGTCGACCAATTCGACCGATAAAAAGGCGCAAACGGCGGGCAATCCCCAGATAAGTCGCTTGTCAATATATGATTTGAAGTTAAATATGGACTTCATTATTGACACAGGTGCGGATATTTCCGTCCTTCCGCTCTCATACGCACCTGCAAATCGGTAGCCGGATAAATTGAGATTGTTCGCCGCGAACAATACGCCGATTAAAACCTACGGACGAAGATTAGTAACCCTGGAAATAGGCCTACGTCGACCAATTCGATGGTACTTCTTAGTGGCCGATGTGACCGAACCTCTAATAGGTTCGGACCTGCTACGAGACTACAAACTGTTGTGGACGTAGCCCGCAACAGACTGATGGACCCGTTAACGTCCCTTTCTCAGTCAGTAAACGCAAAGGCGGGAGAGACATTGACGTTAACGTGCACGACCGCAAACGGGCCATTCAGCGATCTGTTGCGCGAATTTGCGGACATAACTGTTTCGCTTAGTAATCCCCGACGCGCAAAAGCCGGCGTTTTGCATCATATTGATATATACTCATATACTCATAGCATCGAAAACTGTGACTGAACATCGCTCCCACTTGAAGCAAGTGTTCGAACGCCTCCGAGATTTCGGCCTGGTAATCAACCCAGACAAGTGCCACCTCGCAGAAGCGGAAGTCAAGTATAAACGACGAAGGCGTCCGCCCATTACAAGACAGGGTGGATGCATTAATGCAGTTTCCTTGCTTCAAGAATGTGCGAGAACTAAGACGTTATCTGGGGATGTTAAACTTTTATCGCGCAACGCTCCGAAACGCCGCACAGGTCCAGGCCCCTCTGAACGAATACTTAATAGGAGCCAAACGAAACGACAACTGACCAATTCCATGGACCGAGTCAGCTGATCAAGCTTTTCGCTTATCGAAAGAGCAGCTGGCGAATGCAACCTTACTTCGACATCCCATCGAAGGAGCCCCATTGTCCATACAGTGTGGCGCTTCCGACACTGCAATTGGGGCCGTACTCGAACAAGAGTGCAACGGAAAATGGGAACCGCTGGGCTTTTTCTCAAAAAAATTGAACCCGACCCAGCGACTATACAGTGCCTACGACAGGAAGTTACTAGCGATTTACTGCCCAGTAAAGTACTTCCGGTACATGGTCGAAGGACGCCAGTTGACGATCAAAACTGATCACAAACCACTGGTGTACGCCTTCCGAAAGAAAGCGGAAAGTTCAACCCCGCGACAAGAACGACACCTGGACTACATCGGGCAATTACTACCCAAGTCGAAAATGTTCCAGGTGCAGACAACGTAATTGCAGACGCTTTCTCGCGTATCGATGTAATTAAACTCCGTGCGCAAATCGATGATGCCGACTTGGCACACGCGCAAGGAGAGGACCATAAACTCGAGTGCCTATTGAGAGCGGGGACAGCACTAGTTTTACGTAAACTCCCTTTCAACGACTCAAAAGATGAAGTCTGGTGTGATGTATCGCTAGGAACAGCTCGACCCTACATCCCAGAAAACCTGCGAAGGAATGTGTACGAAACATTCCTTAACCCAGCCCACCCAAGCGGACGCGCAACCGCTGCAGCCGTCCGACGTAAATTCGTTTGGCCACATATGGACAAACACATAACAAATTGGGCGCGCAATTGTTTGCAATGTCAGCGTTGCAAAGTCGATCGACACAACGTGCTACAACCAGCACAGTTTAAGCTCCCCGAGGCAAGATTCGCCCATGTACACATCGACACTGTGGGAGCGCTTACGCCATCGAGAGGTTACATGTACCTCGATAACGTAGCAGCCCGCCCGAGACCTGCGCGCACAAGAAGACGCTGCGAAGATTCTCAAGGTACGGCAACCAGAAACCCCAACCACTGACAAACGAAAAAAAAACGACGAACGCGATAGCTTTCGCTCCTCTACCACCCAAACACCGCCCAATATGAAAGGGAGCACACCCATAGGACACAACTACACCCGCCAAGCATCTACCCTACTTCATATCGTGGCTGCATCACTAGGGGGGAATACCTTTGAGAAAGCCGAAAGACTCAAACACACCTACATACCTCAGGAAACCTACCAAGAGTTGGTAAGCGAGTTAATTTCGATCAGACAACAACCCTTGGGGACTCTCATCGCTTTTACCACAAGGATAAAGCAGATGCTGATGATATGCAAGGAGGCTGCTGATCACAAGTATGGCATAAAGGCAACCCCAGCTGTAGGACTTCGCCAAGAACGCGCTAAAAGGTGGTGTGAGTACCCCCACATTTGCCGATACCTGCTAACTCTAGGGGATAGCACATTAGAGGATGTAATACAGAAAACATTGGATATGGAGAAATTGCAACAAGCAACTCTCTACAACCACACGCCGATGTAAACTTATCTCTCTAACGATTTGTCTAATTCCCCTAGCTTTCTCATTCCTGGGCCAGTATCCGGCATTGGAGATCCTACATTGTATGGCCCGAATATTTCACTGTTTCGGGCCACCGCAATACAAATTTCCCACGGCAGCAAAAGGATAATCAAACCGTAGGTGGAGGACGATATGAACCTACTAACACAACAAATCCCCGCGAAATTACCCCTAAAATCATATGCATTACTGCCACAAAAAGGGACACACATATAGCGACTGCCTCACACGGAGAATCACTCCGTTCCATACGCCTTATAATCACGGTATTACAGACTGCCAGCAATCGGAAGAACACACGAATATCGCTAACTCAAACGCTAACTTAAACCATTTAAGAGAAGGGAATCACCGCATGGCCACCCACTTCAATTATCCTAAAAGCGCTCACACTAATAACACGTCTAGGGTTAACAATTTAACACTAATATGCGACTTTTGTGGTCGAAAAGGCTATCGCGTTTTGGAATGCCGCCAAAAGGCTAAATGAGAATCCCGGCATAAGACGTCCGGCCAGACAGAATTACAAAACTATCAGAATATAGGGTACCCTCGGCAGCCACCAACTCGTGCCCCCACAGTGAACCTCCCCCTAGATATAGGTCTAAACGACCATGTTCGACTAGTGGTAGACACTGGCGCTGAGGTATGTATTATTACTGAGCAAGCACTTAAACCAAAACCCATTAACATAAACGAAAAAATACTTGTACTTTACAAACCCCGTATGGAACAGGGAGAACCTTAGGTAGTTACCAGGGAACCTTTTAAAAACTGAAATCCCCTGCAACTTCCAAGTCGTGCGCAATGTGCCCGGCTTAACCGAAGACGGAGTACTAGGGAACGACTTCCTGTCCGAAAATTGTACTATAGATGGTCCAAATCAGCAACTTACGTTCCCACCCACCAAAAAAAATCTTGAAGAATTTAGTGTACCACTAAATCCCAAGACCAAATACCCACGGCATAAAAGGGCAGCCGATGTAGGGCAAATTATAGACCAAGCGGTCATTCATACCGCCTGTAACACCCCCAAGGATTCTTCCAAACAAGAATCTGGCTGCGAAACCCCAGTGACGGCGGAAAATGTTCAACGAGTGAACCTAAATAACCAACAGTTAACCTTTCCTCGCACGGAACCAGACCCAGAAGAATTTAGCATTCCCATGGAATCTAAAACCGAAAGCCCTAATCACACACGGACAGCCGATGTGAGACAAGTTACAGTCACAGTGGGACCTGAGGAGGTCGGAAATACCGCCTGTAACCTCTCCAAGGGTTCTCTTATTCGAGAAGCTGGCTGCGAAACCTCAGCGATGGTGGGCCAACAATCGGCTGGTAGAAGTAGTTCACGTGCCTATACGGTCTTGTAGCGTTCTACGAACGCACAATTTCACCTAGGTAAGGTTCCTCCCTTCAAGGAACATACTTACCTTATCATTACACGTGCCCGCAGACACGTGTCCCAAAGCTCCTAATCATACCTGTAACAAGGGTCATAGGAAGCTGCAATATGCGAACCCGATATAAAAAGAAACAAGGAACTGAACCACCCAAAGCTTTCAATATCGAGCTCAACAAGTCGATTGTAGCATACCTGAAACAAAGGTAAAAGCATCCATTCATCTTATTCCCAAAGATTGAAACGCGCCACACGTCAGCACTGCACCTCTGAAATCCTGAACATCTACACGACGTTACAAGGAATCGCTATCGTCGGTAAACTAGCCGACCAACGGATGCATGTGCGGGTGGTCTGTCACAAAGACCATCAAATACATCGGCAGACAAAAGAAACGGCAACTTCATGCAATAAAGCATATCGCCTATCCATTGCCAAATTGTAGGCAACCGTAATTATCTCAACAAGATAATTCGGAATATTTACGAGAATAAAGCCAACAAACGTCGCAAACCTACAATAGTGAGAGTAATCAAGTCGCGAAGATTAAGATGGGTCGGACACGTGGTGCGAATCGGGAACGATAGGACCGTGCATAGAATTCTTGAGGGTAGACCAATGGGAAAGAGACCGGTAGGACGGCCGTGACGGAGATGGGAGGACGATGTTCCCAGGACAGGGAACGGTGGCGAAGCCGAGTGGGTGAGGTCATGAACTTCCGAGTTCTTACAGGCCTATAAATAATAATAATAAAAAAATAAAAAAAGCCAACAAACGAAATACTCCAGTCCCCCGATTCGTTTGTAGAATTTCACACCCATTAGAAAGAACTAATGGATTTCGGTTACGTTTACAACCACGGACCGTACGCCCGAACAATCATCTCCGTTCGGCGCGCCAGATGTTTTGTGCAAATTAAGGCGGCACAAAATCGACAGCCGTCGAACCAATTTCGATCACCACCACGGATGGTGATAATGACGTTTAAGGATGTATCCGTCGATTCACGTTTTCTTTTTCAGGCACCGAAATTACCCCTGGGACTTAATAACATGCTGCTAACAGAGATTCGGAAATTCTGTTAGCAGAGCGAATAGGAAATTCCTTTGTGTAGGATATTTTTGGGGATTGAGATATTTGGCCTAAGTCAGATTGCAATCGTCAACGGGACGACAATTCTCACGTCGAGGAGGTGGTGAGGAACTAAATGTAACGCGTTTTTAGTACCGTGTCCTAATTTCTTTCAATGTATCCTAAGGGAGTTAACATGTGTTTCGTTCGTGTGGCTAGCTGCGTGGGTATAAAATATTGTTAAGACCATGTATAAGAAACTCCTATGTGCAACGTTAAAACGCCAGTGTGATTAAATAAAAAAGGTAAATCCAGAAATTATCTTCATGTTTAATTTGTGCTGTTCGCTCGATGGATTCTTTGTGTGCTAGCAGTGTTTTGGCGAACCGCTGCAACCAGGACCTTCAACCGAAGGAAGAACAACATCCGACAAAGTTTAATACACACAATAGCAATAACCGGACCCTAACTTCCGCCAAAGTCTCACAAGACGAAAGCTGTTCCAGTGGACCCAAAGAAGAAACGCTCTGTCTGAATCAGAAATCACGCGATGGAGACTTCCTATCGAACAGTCCACTGCAAACAGATACAACCGCACAGACAAGAACCGATAAAAGGATCTTCTGCATACGGCAGATTTGCGACTCTTCTGACCAACATGGACACAACCTAGATCCCAGTCAATAGTCACAAATCCAACGCCAATCTATAAAAAATTATTCCAAATAACTTACTTTATTACATAACATTAAAAACAAAAAGAATAGAGTACATATATACATACCAATCATAAAGAGCGCAAAAAAAAGAATTATTAATAAATCGATATATATATATATATATATATATATATATATATATATATATATATATATATATATATATATATATGTATATATATATATATACATTGTGACGCATATGACAGTCAGTACTGGAATATTCGGAAAGTCCAAAACAAGTACTGGAAAACTGGAGACTAGAACATTCAAGACTATGGAACGAACAGAAACGAAATACCGGAATGAGAATGTGACAAACGATAAAAAAGACGTCGACACAGCTGATGGTGACAGATAAGAAGAAGAAAAAAGCGAAGCAAGTGAGAAGAAAGGAAATCGGAGTGTACGGGATAAATAACGTGTTATTAGCGAATTAATAAAGTGTGATATTAATTATAAATCGACTTAACGGCTCTTATTCACTAAAAATAATTAATCCAGCGAACCCTAAGCTCACTACAATTGGTGTCAGAAGTGGGATTAATTATTGGTGAAGTAAACAAGCTGTGAAAGCGTGTTGTGACGATGTCAGATCGACATATGGAGGATCTTCGCGTTCCTGAGTTGAAGAAGGAACTTGAGGACCGGAATCTGGATAGCAGAGGACAGAAGCAAATTCTCCGACAGCGTCTACAGGCAGCAATGGAGGAAGAGGGTATGGATGTTGACACATATGTTTTTGCGATTACGCCAGACTGTCCGGATGGAGAAGAAACACCGAGTCAAGATGGTGCCGATGTAACGGAGAAGAGTTCGCCACAGTTGGACATTGCGGAGATGCTGAGGATGATGATGATAAAATTGGAAGCACAAGCTGCAGACATTAACACAAAATTGGACGCACAAACTGCAGATGTTAATACAACGTTGGATTCCCAAAAATCAAAATTCGACGCACAACATTCAAAATTCGACGCGCAAGCTGCAGATGTGAATGAAACATTGGATGCCCAAACGCAGCGGATGAAATGTAATTTTCAACACTTTAAGGAAGATATTCAGTCAAAAATTCGAAACGAAGTGGAAAATCTAGATCTAAAAAACGAAGCTGAATTTAAGAAGGTCGCCGATGAAATAATGCGAATCGAAAAGAGACTTGAGTGTGTTGAGAAAAATAAGACATCACCTAGCAATCAACATGACTACAAAGATAGAAGGATGCAACCGCCAACCTTCGATGGAACTGGACCCTTCTCCGTATTTTTACGTCTGTTTGACGCCGCGGCCAATTATAATAAGTGGTCGGATGAGCAAAAGTCAACATCACTAATCTTGTCACACCGCGGGGCGGCTGCAGAATTGCTACAAACCATACCAACAGAGAAGCAAACAGATTTCCAAGCGGTAAGATACGGCCTTGAAGCTAGGTATGGAGACAACCACATGCAGCAGGTCTACCGCATGCAACTACGGAGCAGAATGCAGAAACCTGGAGAAAATCTTCAACAATTGCAGGCAGACATTGAGCGATTGGCAAACTTGTCTTATTCAAATATGACTAAGGAATTCCTGAACGGGGTAGCAATGGATGCATTCACAAACGCACTCCAAGATCGGGACTTGCAACAAGCCGTCCGTTTAGGGGGAAAGAAGACGACTAACGAAATACTGGCGTTCGCATTGGCATATGAATCTGCTAAACTGGCTACCAGGAGTATATATAAAGTCCGAGAAACATCCGTCCAGAACGTTCCTGCCAAAGAATCGGGAATGTACAACGGAGAACCCCGAGAGCTGTTATGAAGTGCTGGACATGTGGCGTAGTCGGCCACATCTCTGTTGACTGTAGGAAACGTCGACGAATGAATGAAACATCGAGTGAGAATTGTTGTCCATGCGCTTCTCATAAGAGGAGACTATCAACGGAACAACCTGAGATGAAGAAACACATTGTACCTGTCAGAGTACTAAATGCGTCCGAAGAGCCAGTCGCCATAAGAAAGGGAGAGTTAACCGCAGAATGTGCACCCGCATCAATGATAAGCTCAATTCGGCAAAGGAAGGTGCATAATAACGCGGATGTTCTATCAAGAAGACGATTTAAGCCAGATTTTAAACATTGTCATAAAGCGGAAGAGAGAGAAGAGGCGTACGACCTCCGAAACGTAGAAGTAGAAGTACTAGATGGGTGGACGAATGAGGCTATACGCGCAGCTCAACTTCAGGGTGAAGATATGTCGCTAATCCTGGAACACAAAGAGAAGAACGAGCGGCCAACTTGGAACGATATTTCCGACAAAAGTGGAACATTTAAAGCATATTGGGCACAATGGAATTCCTTGCTCGTGGAAGATGGCATCCTTAAGCGCAAATGGGAAACCGCGGACGGAAAATCCCATCGAATGCAGATTCTAGTCCCACCATCAAAATTGAAATATGTTCTAACAGAAATGCACGACGGGGCCTCCGGTGGACATTTGGGAGTTAATAAGACACTTTCAAAAGTACGATTTCGTTTTTACTGGCTTCACATAAGAGATGACGTCGAGTCTTGGTGTAGGAAGTGCACAACTTGCACTGCGACCAAAGGACCAATGGCAAAACCAAGGAGCGCTATGAAGCAGTACAACGTGGGTGCCCCTTTCGAGCGAATTGCGATTGATATCTCAGGACCATTCCCAAAAACCAACGACAACAACAAATACATGTTAGTTATCATGGATTACTTCAGCAAGTGGGTAGAAGTCCTTCCAATTCCAAACCAAGAAGCAACAACCGTCATTGAGCAGCTAATCAATAATTGGATCAGCAGATATGGAGTTCCCTGTGAGCTGCATTCCGATCAAGGCCGAAACTTCGAATCACAGATATTTCAAGGCATCTGTGCGGCACTGGGCGTAAGGAAATCTAGGACCACACCCTTACATTCGCAGTCAGACGGAATGGTCGAAAGGTTCAACCGAACAATGAAAGAACACTTATCGAAGGTCATCAGTGATCACCAACGAGACTGGGACAAATACGTACAAACCTTTCTCATGAGTTATAGACCGGCTAATCACGAGACGACAGGCCATGCCGATCTGCGATTCGGAATACCTCCAGACGCCATAGATAAAACCGAAGACTACGTAGCCGAATGGAGAATTCGCCTCGACGAGGTTAATCACTTGGTTCGAAAGCAAATCAAGATATCAAGTGATAGGATGAAAACAAGGTACGAAGTTCGAGCAAATGCTTCCGGATTTAATGCAGTAGATGACGTGTAGCTCTACAGCCCTCACCGGTAAAGAGGGAGATCCCCGAAGTTGCAGCAACATTGGGAAGGGCCGTATAAGGTCCTCACAAGAATTAACGACGTTGTCTATAGGATTCAGCGAAGACCGAACGCAAGAATGAAAGTGGTACATCGTGACCGACTGGCGACTTTTGTTAACCCAGAAGACCAGTGAACTTAGTTCGGGACGAACTAATCTAGGTGGAGGGCAGTGTGACGCATATGACAGTCAGTACTGGGATATTCGGGAAAGTCCAAAACAAGTACTGGAATATTCTATAAAGTACTGGAAAACTGGAGACTAGAACATTCAAGACTATGGAACGAACAGAAACGAAATACCGGAATGAGAATGTGACAAACCCTAAAAAAGACATCGTCACAGCTGATGGTAACAGATAAGAAGAAGAAAAAAAGCGAAGCTAGCGAGAAGAAAGGAAATCGGAGTGTACGGGATAAGTAACGTATTATTAGCGAATTAATAAAGTGTGATATTAATTATAAATCGACTTAGCGGCTCTTATTCACTAAAAATAATTAATCCAGCGAACCCTAAGCTCGCTACATTATATATATATACTAGTTGGCCCGGCAAACTTCGTTTTACCATATACATTATTTCTAGGGATTGTTTAGGTAGATAAAAATGACTTACTTTTTGAAAGTGTATGAGGATTCGGTATATGAGTGGAAAAGGCATGGAGCACTGTCGATGATAACGGAATATAAAAAAAACAAACCACTAAATATTTATTTTTTAAATTTATTAAATGTATGTACATATCACTAATTATGACAATATTACTAAAAAACAATATCAGTCTCTTATCTTAAGTTTCAATACGTTGACGTCCACATTTTTTGCTGCTAAAATTGCTCTTTCTGCCAGCCACTCATGATTTGTGTATTGTCTGTGAACATCGGGAAATATTTAGACAATGAGAGCATCTTGCGAATCAATGATTGTGCAGAAATCGGTCGGTAATTTTATGCATCCAGTTTCATCTGCAGTAACTTTTCCATCGCCGATATCTAATAGTTGTGTGGGGGTGGTATGAATGCGCCAGCACGGACGCGGTTTCGCTGCGCCCCCAACGCGTCACTGGAAGGATACAACCGAAATTTTCACCAACGGGGAAGAGGAAAAGGAAATAAAACGCACTTGTGCGGTTTTAATGTTAATACTCCTCTTTTTATTCGTCTTTACTTATCTGTTTATTGCTTAATTCCCCCCTTCTACTTAGGACTATCCAGGCACTATATTCCACTTAACCACGGTTTTGGGGGCGCTTAGTTTTGGTTTGGGTTTGATTCCTTAGGCGACATTCCAGCAATTCGACCCGATTAACAACGTACGCGGACTCTCGTAAATAGCACCTCGATACACTTCGCGGCCTTCGGTGTCTGGTGGTTGGGAAAGGCCGCGTGCTCCTAACAGTTGCCCGAGTCGCGCCGCGCTATATTTCAAAAGGCGGTTGAATACGCGAGGGTAGCCAGACGTTAGGAGACCGAAACGCACGTCAGGTTCTGGTGAGCGACTCCCGAAATATACTGGGTTAACGCCGACTGAGTGGGTTGATTGGAGACGTTTGTAATTAGGCAAAATGCTTGCAGGTGGCGATGCGCGTCCGATGGCGGTTGGATCTCGACTGACTCATGGAATTGAAAATCCATTGCGTTGTGGTAGTGGCATCGTAAACTCATTGTCACTTCCTAAGAATCTAGTGGAAGAGTTGCTATGCCTATGCATATGAGTTTAGTTCCAGCGAATCCTTGCCGTATAAGATAAGTTGGATTCGTTGGTTGTGTATACCAGGAAATTGAAATTGCTTGGGTGCAAGAAAGGGGTATTGTTTAGATAGAAATGTTAACCGAGATAATTTCGGGGGAAATGTGCGCGGTTTAGTTGGTTGGTAAAGTTCCGTTGAGGATTTGAATATACGCTTTGTTAAGGCATATGAACTTCGGAGAAATGTGTGCGGCTTGGTATACTTGCTAATGTTCCGTTGAGGATTTGAATATACGCTTTGTTAAGGCATATGAACTTCGGAGAAATGTGTGCGACTTGGCATACTTGCTAATGTTCCGTTGAGGATTTGAATATGCATTTGCTATGGCATACGAATTTCGGGGAATGTGGATTGCTTGGTTGCGTTGAGGAAATATAGATAATTGACTGACGCAGTTTTGGGAAATGCATGTGGTGGTGATTAGAATATATTCGGTTGAATTATATTCTCTTGGGAGTTTGGAAAGTATTTTATTGCAGATTTGGGAGTATATGCTATTGGGTTATTGATTTTTGCATGTTGCAGGTTAGGGTTGTGGTTTGGTTCTCCATGTGATGTGGAGAACCCCCACAGTTGTTTTGAGAATGTTTCAGCAGATGGATCTTGAAGCATTTGAACGCCCATATTTACTTTCAGTTGTACTTTCCCAACATTACGCCACAGTGGCGATGATATTAAGCACGCGTTGATCTCATCAGCGTATGTTGAGCGTGGAATGACAGGAAGTGTTTGTCTGAAATCACCTGAAAGGAGTAACAAAGTTCCGCCAAATAGCTTGTCGTTATTTTTTATATCTTTCAATGTCCTGTTCAACGCCTCAAGCGAATGTTTGTGCGCCATAGTTCATTCATCCCAGATGATAATTTTACACTGTTTCAGTACTGTGGCCATGGAAGATTGTTTTTTTATGTTGCACACTGCGTCTGGGTTATTTTGAATATTCAGTGGCAGCTTAAATACTGAATGAGCTGTTCTACCTCCTTCCAATAAAGTTGCCGCAATGCCAGATGATGCAACAGCCAATGCGATGCCATTATTTGGTCGTACTTCGCCGAGAATTAACGAAATAAGGAATGTTTTGCCAGTTCCACCTGGTGCATCCAAGAAAAAGAAACCACCTTGTCCTGCCGCAATTGCGAGCATGATACGGTCGTAAATGGCTCTTTGTTCGTCATTCATTAGTGGGACATTGCGAGCAACAATCGCTGCCATTTCCGTAGTATTGTATTGTAGCTCACGATTCAATTCAGTGTTAATTAAATCAGATGCATTTCGATTTGGGGAATGCATACCGAAATGACCAAGAGGTAAGTTGGCAATAATAATGCAAAGATCCTCGATAGCAATCAATGCTTCATTGTACATAGTGTCGCTGAATGCTATCGTTAGATCATTGCATCGTGTACGATGTTGATGCAATATATCATCAGTCATAGAATCTTTGTGATTATCCCATAATGTCTCTGCTCTGGCCGAAAAACATGTAGTCAACACTATAGCGAACAGTAGACGAATTTGTCTTGCTGTACAGTTCAATCCTGCTTCAGCAAGCATACATTCCCACTGGTTGTCATCTTCCAGTAAACCGAGTGCAAGGCATGCATTTTTATATGTTGGATACTGTTGCTCATTCACTTTACGTATATCTTGAAATTACAATGGGCCGGTGACATTAACCAACAACAGCCGGAGATAAAACTTTCACTCAGTCTGCCTTGGATTGACTGTAGATACTCGTCCCAAGGTGTTTGATTTGAATAAACCGGGGCATGCATCAATTGGTGTGGCTTGCTTACGGGGCATCAATTTTTTTGTTGGTGCCCATGTGAAATAACGTGGTACTTCTGAATAGAGTAATGTTCGTGCAAAAGCACCAAAAGCATCCGCATGATTACACAATTCAAAAAATTCAGTGAGTGTAGTTTTTGCTGGATTTATCGCATGATCAATTGCTGTCTCGTTCGTAAAATATACGCGCTGGCCGTTTTCAAGATGGACGGCTAAATGAATGACAGCTGGATCTCGTTCATGAATTGGGAAACCAAAGATACGCCAAGCAGCTTCATTGGAACTGACGTACCGGCCAATTTGGTAAAGCGTTATTTCATCGTTGTTATTCACCGGAGGAACATTCACATTGGTATTTTTAACGCGAAATACAGCCATATCACATACTTGCAAATGTATTTGATGATCTTCACTGAACTGCAGAACCCGACATTAATATGAGCATTGAATGTTTTGCTCAGCAAAGGCGAATATGGGACCACCCAACGGTTATCAATGTCAATGTCTATGTTATTGATCTTTTTAACAAAAGATTGTCCTCCATTATCGGGATTTCTTCGACGATATATTGGATATCCATCAACATTTGTGATCGTATCCTCAGTAAATTTTTTTGGAAAACTTTTAGTAGATTTCCCGTCTGCCATGCAAGGCGATGAACCATTCATATTGCCACATGGGCCATGAGTCATATTTGCAGTAACAATATCAAACAGCATTTGATCAGTAGACGGATCTGAAATTTCCGCAGAAATTATACTGTGGATTTCTTCAGGGCGTATTTTATCGATTAACCATACCAAAATGTGTGCATGAGGTAATCCGCGCTTTTGCCATTCAACGGAATACATCCAGCAACGTGTGGGACCAAATACATGTAACTTTGTAATGAAATCAATTAGAGACTGCAATTTTTGTCTGAAAACACGTGCTGTAATGTCATGACGGTGTATTGCGCTTTGGCCAGGCAATAGTAAGAATGTGATCTCCGGCCATTTTGAATCACATGTGAAGGTGATGAATAAACACGGCCGTCCATATTCTCGCACGTAAGTCAAGGCGTCTTGTATACACTCTTGCATATGACGTGGACTGCCTATGTACGATGATGGTAAAATGACAGAATTACCAATTCGGGCGGTATCGGCGTTGTTGACAATATCGGCTCGCAGGTGAATGTACTCTTCCGCACGGAGCTTTTGTTGATTAAATCGCAAGTATCGTAGTCGTTCGCTCTGTATCTTCACATACATGTAGACCATGAATTGTTGACAAAGCTCGCGGCATCGTAGAATAACGTTGGCCTGATCACGTCTGATCATCAACCGATACGCATAATAATCCTTCGAACTAACATTCTTGATTGTTTCAGTTCCTGTTGCGGGATCTCGTTGTTTAATATTTACGCAATACCCATCTTGGCCTTTCCAGAACATTGGCGGATATTGGAGAGCGTCATATGAGCGGTGTGTATCAGCGATCAACTGTAGATTATTATTTCTTCTACCAATCACGATTTCCCACGTAGCTGTACGATCGCCGACCATGATTCCAACAACATCATCAAGAACAGGTGCATTAAATCTACGAATGTGCTCACCAGCAGGTGTTTTATCAGGATTGATTAAAATAGCGTGATTATCACTTTGTAATTTGTGCATGTGTGATTTGAATATCTTTAACAATTCATTGTGCTCATTCAATAGAGCACCCAGGTCGCCGATGATACGCTTGGCAAAAAGTGAATTAAGCTGATTATAGCCACAACGTGCATCCACGCGTGCATCCTCACCGCCCATGAAGTAAATCTGTAAAAATTTAGGTGATTCGCTTGGCATTGGCAGCAATGAACCCACTTTGTGATAAATTTGGCCTTTGATTTTGAATGCTGAATTGAATTTTTGACCATTGATAGCATTATTGTTAACGATTTCTGTTGCTCCGAACGATGTCATTTGGAAACATGAATTAAATGTTCGAATTGACTTTAGGAACAGATTAGAATCTGGATCCGTACCGATAAGTAAACCATTTAATGGTTCAGGTGGTGTCTCAATTGCTGGTAATTGCACCTTTCCTGACGAACAACACATCCCGGCTGGCTCGTTTTTAAACTTAAGGGCATGACAATGAGGATATTCCTTATCCATAGCACCAATTACCACTTTCGAAAGAGCATAATATTCAATATCGGGCTCATACTCGAATGGTAGACGCAGGAATGAATTAGATGTAAATGCTCGATGGACCTGTTGGCGTTGGTGATCATTTGCTCTGCGTCTGCTGATTGTAAAACGGCGCGCTTGTCTCTGTTGTAATCATCTTTCTTCATTTCGTTCAGTTCGCACATCTGCTGATTCGTATCGACGCAATCGCGCCATGTTCACACGCACATTAGTATTATCTTGCTGGATTTGGTCTTCTGTTCTTTGGGCTCTAGCGGTTCGCTTACGTGCAGCTCCATGTGTTTGACGGCCTAAAGAAGTTCCTCTGCGTCTAGCTGGCATTGTACAAATTAGTTTAACACAATAGTTGTTGTTGACGGGAGCTCGTGATATGTGTTAAGTATTTTTTAGGTTATACTAAAAGAATAAACGTGAGAACTACGCTCAGAAATAATAATTTCACTTACTTTTCAATAAGACTGGAAAAAAATCACTTGGAGATTACACTGAGATGGTAAAATTACATAATGTTATAATATCAGCCGGTGGGGATCACTAATCAATTATCACTTACACAGTTATCGACCGAGATTGAAAATTAATAAATTATTAATATTTATTAAACGATTGCACATATGAGTATAAAAAACAGAAAAAAAACCTATTCTCAGACCTAGCGAATATATATACAAAACTTCATTAAAATCGGTTGAGGCGTTTTGGAGGAGTTCGAGGACAAACACTGTGACAATGAGGACATTCCTTATCCATAGCACCAATTACCACTTTCGAAAGAGCATAATATTCAATATCGGGCTCATACTCGAATGTTGCACACTGCGTCTGGGTTATTTTGAATATTTAGTGGCAGCTTAAATATTGATTGAGCTGTTCTACCTCCATCCAATAACCCCCCCACCCAAAACGGTTATAACAATAGCCTATGCACCAACACCCAGCCGACACACCCACCCCAAACGGTTATAATAATGACCTAGACACCACCCCCCAAACTGGTATAACAATAGCCGGAACACCGCCCAAAACGGTTATAATAATAGCCGATGCACTTACACAGTTATCGACCGAGGTTGAAAACTAATAAATTATTAATATTTATTAAGCAGCATAAAAAATAGATAAAAACCTATTCTCAGACCTACCGAATATATATACAAAACTTCATTAAAATCGGTTGAGCCGTTTTGGAGGAGTTCGAGGACAAAAACTGTGACAAGAGAATCTTATATATATATATATATATATATATATATATATATATATATATATATATATATATATATATATATATATATATATATATATATATATATATATATATATATATATATATATATATATATATATATATATATATATATATATATATATATATATATATATATATATATATATATATATAGGATGGCTTCACATTTCTGGAAGTTTCCAGTCATCGCAATAGTGCTGCACATTGTTGAAGTCTCGCTGTGTTAAACTATTTATGATCCCAACTTTCGGAGCTGTTCTGTAAATTATGAGATCGTCTGCGTACGCAATAGCCTGCGGAAGTGCATCTAATAAGTCGCTAATGTAAATGTTAAAAAGAATCGGAGAGAGTGCCGCGCCCTGTTGCAGGGCGGTGTTGATATTATACGTTTTATTAGAGGTCACATTACCATTTTTGACCACGAACCTCCTGTCTTTTAACATATCGTAAAGTACATATAGTAGAGGCTTATGTATGCCATGTCTGACCAGTTTGTAATATAACCCTTCGATCCAGACGGTATCAACGGCTTTTTCCAAGTCGATCAGACAGGCTCCTGTGCATTGGTTCCTACATTTATTCCATTGTACGCCAGAGACCAGTTTAGCTGCGGCATGTGTGGTTTCACGACCCACCTTAAAGACAAACTGGTTGTTTGGAATACTGTTCTTGTCGTCTACCCATTTCAGCAAAGCTTTGTTAATTGTCTTTTCAAATGCTTTACTGATGCTTGGGAGTAAACTTATCGAATCCATGTTCACTGGGTTTGTACAGTCTTTGCCCTTTTTTGCGATGGGCTAAGTGATAGCCGTTTTCCAACGCGCGGGATAATATGCATTATTCAACGCGTTGTTAAACAGGACCGTGTATATATCTATTGCCATTGGGGGCAGGTTCTTGAGTACGATGTTAAGTACTACATCTATTCCCACTGACTTTTTGCTTCTTAATGAGTCGAAGTTACCCTGGATTCCTTCCCTTGTGATTAAAAGGCTATTAGCCTCACCATTGGCATTAATGTCAATTGACAGATATATCACTGAATTCAGTAAAACCCGGATTCTCCGATTGCCAAAGTGAAATTTCATTTCGGAGGTGCAGGTGATTCAGTAGAATTCAGTCCTCCATGTCGTGATTTCGGCGAATGCTTTCATTCACCTTGTACATTTCCTGAAAGACAGCTCCCATAGCGTTCTCCTTTTCCAAAGGATCTTCGATCACGAAGAGCTCACTATTGAGGATAGCGTTCTCTGTATCTATGCCAATGTTGGTTAGCAGCTGCTTGTTTACATCAGTACGTGGAATTTGGAAACACTGAATCTCGTTTTGATTATTTCTCCTGAATATTTTATTTATTTGTGGGAACATATTCGAACTATTTGTTTTTATAGCTCGAATTCTGTTGTTCCAATACAAATTTGTTGCTAATCTATAATTAGCTTTAAGTAAATGTTGAAGGTTTTTTAATCGGGATTTCAGTGATATTATCTCCTGGTATTGCCTGTCTGTAAACTGTCTGTGTAATTGTTTTACTTTAAATAGCAGTCCTCTCTTTTTCTTGTGGAGTGCATTTAGTGTTGTGTTTCTGTGTATGTTTATGTGATCTGTAACTGTTGTTTTGGAAAGTGTTTTGTCCATTGTTCGTTTTACGGTTTCGTCCATTTGTTGCATGTATTTGTCGATTTTGTCATTTGTCAGGTTTCTGTTTACTGGCGGATTAAAGTCATTCGAACGAAGTTCTCTTGTTAATGATCTGGTGAACCGCGGCCATCGCTTTGCCCCGTAGTTGTAGGGTTGCGGGATCACGAATTCCTCCAGATCTGCGAGATCGTTCGGAAGCTCTATTACTGCCGTGAATGCACAGTGGTCACTGTCGTATTCAATTGGCCGTAAACAGTTTCTGTTTCGTCTGTTGGTGTTAAGTAGACTCAACCGTGAGTCAATTAGCAAAATATCTAAGAACGATCTACCTCTAGGGAACGATGGATATTCGGTAGCTAGCAGGTCAGTTCTATATTCAATATGATACTGATTTCCTTTGGCATTAGTTATATAATGTCCCCAATTTCTATGCTTGGCGTTCATATCGCCCCCTAAGATAAAGTAATTTTTGGCCAGGAGCAATTGTAAGCATCGAATAAGTGTCTCGAGCTCTGCTATAAATGGGTTAATTTGGTGCTCCTCAGGTGCATAGACCGCAATCGCATACCTTGCTGAAAGGGTATGCGTACGATACAGGCTTCCAGCACCCGGAACCTGCGCACTTCTCCACTGTATATAACTTTATGATGGATTCCTTTTCTAATAAAGATTGCGACACCTCCCCCTTGAGTGGAGTTAGGTTGGTCTCTTCGTATAATAACGTAGTTTTTATGCCATATCTTGCGTTTCTGGTTTAACTTTATTTCTCCCGCCAGAAGTCCATCTGGTTGTTCCTCTTGCAACAGATTGAAAAGATTGGCTCTTCTCTCAGCTCTTATTAGTGAATTTACATACACGACAAGAGCTTTGATTGATGTTTTGGCTAGAGGGTTTATATTGACTTTTTGTTTAGACTGGGCAAGTGCGAGTAGATCTCGTTTATTTGATTTTGCATCTATGCCATCTCTCTCTGCAGATTGAGCAGGACCGTGAACACGTCTACTTGCGATGTCGTTTCAGTCTATGTGGGAGTATTTGTGGTTACCAGTGTTGTAGCCTGATTTGGTGTTCTCCCACCCGACGCAACTTGCGCGTACGTCTGCCGCGATGTTACGGGCATTGTTGTTGTGCGAGCTGGCTCTGTGTTTTTTGCCGTGTCACACTTCTTGCCATTATTTCTCGGAATTAAGGACATCCACGATAATAAGTGGGGTGTCCCTCATTCTGACACACTGTGCACTTTAGAAGGGCTTTGTCGTCTACCCTTTTCTTTTCCAGAAGGCATTCTTCTGCCTTGTGGTCTTTTACGCATTTTACGCAACGGTGCTGCATTTCACACTTCGCCGCTGCGTGACCAAACCTTTGGCAGCGGACACATTGCGGGATGTCTCTGCCTTTTTTTAATTTGTCCCATGTGACACATTGATGATGCAAGACTGTAATCTTTCTTAGACCGCCAATTCTGCTGCTGGTGTTAGTTGAACTAAAAAGAAGGGTAGCTTACGGTTTTCGCCTCTTGCCTTTGTTGTGGTGAACGGCTTTACCGCGGTAAACTCGAGATCTTCGTGTTTCAACTTTTGGAGCATCTCGAGCAGAGCCCCCGGTTCCATCTGAAGGTCGACACCCTTTAATATAACCGTTACCCCCTTTGTTTGTTTCGGCGTAAACGAGTAGAATTCCGCGGTGGCTCTTTTTAAGACCTCTTTAATTTTGTCGTGGTCTGCCACCGCATAGGTTTGAATGGCATACCTGGTACCTGCCAGTCTTTTTACTACAAAATTGTTTCCTATAGCTAACTTACAGAGACTTACCAATTCCTTACACTCAATATCTATAGTGTTGATTGGTGGCATCTTTATTTTCTAGTTGTTATTGTTGCCTTGCCGCTGCTGTGTTGCTTGCTGTTTCGGTGGTCGATTTTGTGTTGGTAGTTGCTGTTGATGTTGCTGTTGCTGTTGCTGTTGCTGTTGCTGTTGGAGGTGATATTGTTGCTATTGGCCGACTTTTGGCTTCGGCTTTTCTTCTTGTTTTGTGTCTTTTCCTTGTTCGAGTGCCGCTATTTTTTTCTTTCGGCGTCTCTCTTCTAATCGGGCTCTTGCCATCGCAAGTTTCGCCTCCAATTCATTTATTTCCTCTTCTTCATCCGCCGATGCAAGAGAAGCGAATGAATTGTTTGTCCCATACATATTAAAGTTGGAAGGGGAGGGGAGCTCACTCTCCCCCTCCATTTGCTGATCTCTTTTCTCCATTGTTAATTTCGCCGTTTTACTTCACGTCACCATGGAGTTTTTCGGTGTACCCTTTCGTTTGTGTTTTGTCGCGTTTTTATCCTCCTCCGTGTTCATGCTGGTTCTTTCCAGTTTGTTTTCATTAAAAAAAAAAAAAACAGAGGCGACTTGCAATACGAACCACGAACTCGGCTATCGACGTGTGAGAGTCAGTAACCCTGTCCTCGCGCCAAACGCTGCCTAAAAAACCACTTGCTTAACGAGCAATATGTTGTTTGTTTTAATTTACACGCTTGGGAGGTGATATATTTTAATTGATAGTTTCATTGTCGCACCTCACTTAGGGGATTTTTTATGCACTTTTTTTTTTATTTAATGCACTGTGTTAAATGTTTGATTTTCACTTTTATTCTTCAATTTGTTTGTTTGTTTTTGTTTTTATTTATTCTCGATTATATTGATTCATTTCGTTCTATTAATTTGTTTTGTTTTTATTACTGTGAAGCAGCGCACTTTATTATGTCACTGACAACAATTTATTGTTTTTGCTTCATTATGCTTAATCAATTGTTTGGCACTATTGAATTAGCACTATTGACAAAAAATGTATTTTCTTTTTCGATTTACTTATTGTTGTTTTGTTTTGTTTTTCTTTTTCATTTTATTTTTGGAATATGTTTTCCGATGTGGTTTGACGAGGAGCGCGATATAGCACGTCTTTACGATTCGCGAAGGTTTTTTGGCATGTGACAAAAGGGAAGCCTAATACTTAAACTTAAAATACAGACGAAAACTATAGAAACACGAAAATTTTACTAAAAAAAAAAAAAAAAAAAAAAAAACCAACCTTATTGCCATATACACTGCAAACCTAAATAATAGAAAAATTAGACACGTAAATACCAGCCCACCCTCCCATTTGCACTCACTCTCATACCGTAGAAAATCACTCGTAACGATGATTTTCTTTCTTTTCAGGAGGGGGGGATGTTACACCTCGCTACAAACCCCTTCTTAAACAAAACAATTAATACTTCCATCAATCCTCACATCATCCCAAACAATCAATCCTCGCAAGTATTTTGCATACAATACAAAATACGCCTTCTTCCCATAGACTTTCAATTAAAACACATATCACACACGTTGCGATAATCACGCATTCATTCAGAAGCAAAGCGTTGCCGCCTTTTCCCACAGGTAATTCAAATCATTCATAATACCGGCCGACGCAAGGCGCCGATCATGGCAAACGATCCCAAGGTCGCTCGCTACTATCATTCTGCTGTGTCACCAAGACACCAGGCGAGCACCTGCCAGGCTCACGTTTCGACTGTACGTTTTTCGTTTTTTTTTTTCATGTCCGATTAAGTATCATACATGTTAATCGTATCATTAGTCGTATCATTAGTCGTATGATACGATTAGCGCACGCGGGCAATGGCCTATAATTGGTTCGATCAATTGAAAGCAATTAAGTAATTGCGAAATTCATTACCGATGCATTTTAGCAGGACAAACTTAACAATTACTGAAAATGCAAATAACCCCCGCCAGGCAAGTAACCTCAAAATAGATTACACGTTCTGATAGAAGGGAATCGCATCGTCTACAGTAATTCGCCAGTAAATTGGTATATAAAGAGAAGGTTGCGAATGGGGAGTTGTTGATTATTATTATAGTATTTTATAGTAAGAAGGTTGGAGCCTTGCAACGGTACAGCGGACCTTCTTACTACTAAGTTTAAGTGTATAAGTTAAACGAACAGTAGTATTAAAGAAGACTATTGTGAAAACCAGTTGTAAAAGTAATATTATAGTGAAAACCATTTGTAAAAGTAATATTAAAGAAGACTATTGGGAAAACCAGTTGTAAAACTAATATTAATGACCTCCTTCCCGCGATTTTGGCTTGAGGTAGATCCTTAGAAAATCTGTGCTTATATCAACAATGGATGTACGGTAAAAGTTACTAACATAAAACTATCGGAGCTTCCATGCTAAGGATTTACGGTCCAAATCGTGATAAAAATGCCTGTGGCCAACAGTTTGGTGCACCTCTTGGTATCTTGTTGAAATAATAACTCGGATTATCTGTGGTTGGGGCTTGCTACGTGCTGCAGTAAATCGGAGCGAATATAGTGGTGGCGTCTCATTAACAGAACCTAACCTAGTTTAGGGGAGATTCGTGGAAGAAATAATGTGCCGCGAAAAATCGGGTACGCACTCAAAGGAATAATTTACGAAATCCTGGCGGATTTGAAGTGAAAAAGGATGCTTGTTTACCTCTTGTCAAGCACAACGACGTTAACCTGGAACGCGAAGCAAAAATAAATGTCGCGATATCGGTGTGAAGGACTAGCAAGAATGAGCTGCGGTTCGCTTGTAAGTCCCTGCGAAAGAAAGGGAGATGAGACTGACGTGCAACGCATAACGGTTGGACAAGGAGTGAATATAGTGAAATGCGCGGGTTCCTGTAAGTGGCGTGTGTTAGTCAGAATGAGTTTACAAAATATTTTCAAACTTTATGAACTTTTTGGTGTATGGTGGTTCAAACGGGCTCATCCAATTGTTTCTACCCATCTAATTCTTTCGCTCGGACAGAATTCACCCAAATGGTCCAGGACGCGAGTCTCCAAAGTTTCGGTCAGAATCTCATGAAGCTTAATTGCAGCATTAACCGTGGTTAAGGGATTAGCTAGGTTTCGAAGCCTCAAAAGAAGCTTATTTTTACTGAGTTTTTTTAATATCTCAAATAAAATATTATATGCCTTGTGAGTAGACCGTTAGAATAAATTCACAGTTAAGGCGGCTTGTCGTAAGAGGCGACTAAAGACCAGGTGGTGGGGGCGGGGGCGGGGGCGGGGGTCGTAACGCCCTGTCGCCCGGTGAAATACCACCGCATTTGGGCTATTGGCTCCGTGAAATTGTCGGGAGAAATCCCCGGTCATCTGTCGGAGCTTGGCTTATGGACCGGTTCTATAAAAGGCTGGTTGAGGTGGTAAGGCGACCCCAAGGTGAGATTCCACCCCATCGCGCTGTACATTCCGCGATATTATTCAGAGAAATGTTCACCTATCCTTCAGACATATGCTGATGGCCCGGATTGAAACGGAGATAAGTCATGATTCTGAGATTAAGAATTCCGGAGGTAATCTGATTTCCTATTCGGATCTCCGTGGAACTATGTCAAGGCGGACTACGGGGGTGGGCTGAAAAGTTTCCGATCTCAACGTGGAGATAGCAGCACACGTCAATAAAAGCTGGTGAATGTAGTTGTGCATATTTTGACATTTACTCACCAAAATTTCGGACATTTTAGATGTGTAGATTTTATTTGACAGTCGTTCGAGTGAGTCGATATGAGTGTTTTTGTGAAAATGGACAAAATTGGGTATCGAACTGCCATTAACTTTTTGTATTTTAAAAGCAATACGCCTACGCAAATCAAAGATGAGTTGGACTGTGTGTATCGGGATTCTGCACCATCATTTATCACAGTGAATTTTGGACAGCTGAATTTAAACGTGGCCGTCAGAGCTTGGGAGATGGTGACTATGAACGCTCGGGACGTCCAAAAACCGCAACAACTGACGATAACATAGCTAAAGTTCACCAAATGGGGCTAGACGATCACCGAATTAAAGTGTGAGAGATAGCAGAGGCTATAAAAATGTCCAAAGAACGTGTTTGTCCCATATTAAATTACGATTTAGGCATGAGAAAGGTGTTCACGCATCGGATGCTGCGTTTGCTAACGTTAGACCAAAAACGTGTTCGAATGGACTTTGTGCCCTGTGAGTGGGGCGTTAGAATATACTCGCAGCTATGCCAGCTTGTCATAAGAGGCGACTAAAGGCCGAGTGGTAGCCGGGGTCCCAACGCCCTGTGCGCCCGGTCAAATACCACCTCATCAAGCTTTAAGCCCCATGAAATGGTCGGGAGTAATCGATGGGCATCTTTCGGGGCTTGGCTGATGGACTGGTTCGAAAAAAGTTTGGTTAGGTGGTAGCCGGTCCCAAGGTGAGATACCACCCCGTCACGCTGTACATTACACGATATCGCCGAGAGGGGTCTTTGACGGTGCTTCGGATGTGTGGGTGATGGCCCGGACTGGCACCGAGACAGTCATGATGGTGCCGTCTGATATAAAGAATTCCGGAGGTAAACTAGTCTCCCATTCGGATCGCCGGGGGAGACTACGCCAGGGGGAATATCATGCAGATATCATGATAAATAATGGAGCTTTAAGAGGTTCGTCATCACCGAGCCGTGCTCGCTCTCGAGGCTCTGCCGACGCTCGACTGGTGACGGCATTTTGTAACATCAGGGGCATCGGTTCACCAATACGAATGTAAACGACGTCCACCAATATTTACAAACAACGAAACCTGATCTCATTGCCCTAACTGAGAGCCAGGTCGATTCGTCAACTGATTCGACATATCTTCGTTGCTAAGAATACGACTTATATTCGAGATTCCGTTTTAAGGGTGGAGTCTGCGTCTTCGCGCGGTCCGATCTAGTTTGCCAGAGCATGGAGGCGTTGGAACCCAATAATATGGATATCATATGGTTGAGCGTCGTGCTGAGGAATTCCGTTAAATTTCTTTGTTGTCTTTACCGCTCCGCAAATGACGATCGATCGGCAACATTTTTCGAACATCTTTCACACAGCGTCGACTCGATACAGATCAACCACCCAGCTTCTGAACTTGTTGTCCTTGTCTCAACGACAGGGTGATCAATAAACTCCTTCGGTGCGCGACTGGTTCGCGCTCCTTCTGGTCAATGGCAAAGGGTGTCAGCGGCAATTTCACATCCTCTTCCTTCCCTCCGTTGGTGACAAGCAGCGGGACGTTAGTCACGAATTCAAAGGATAAAGCTAATGCGTTCGCGAATTAATTTTCGGCGAGTTCAAATCTCGATCCCGGCCTCTTGGAACCACCTGTGATCGCGCCGGTACGGTCTTCCATGGGCGATGTGAGATTTCGTCCGCGCAATAATCAACGCATTTTACGCGAACTGGATTATAGGAATGCAATCGGCCCGGACAGAATACCAGCAATACTCCTTAAGAACTGTGCTCCAGAACTATCGCCGGTTGTTGGCAGACTCTTCAGTTTATCTTATGCACGGAGGACCCTCCCTGCTTGCTGGAAAGTCGCTCGAGTTCAGCCAATCCCAAAGACGGGAAAAAAGTGTCTCCCACAAAATTACCGTCCGATAGCATTACTGTCTATTTTATCTAAGGTAATGGAAAAAGTCATCAATACAGAGTTAGTTAAGTATTTGGAGTGCAACGGACTTCTGAATGATCGTCAATACGGATTCCGTGGTAGGCGGTTCACGGGAGTTAAGTAATCTAGACTTTGTTTCAAAATAATATATTTGATTTTATTAAATAATAAAGTCTAGGATTACATTATTTTATAGTTCTATTTCGAACTTCGGAAATAATTAACTAAATGTTAATTTACATTAAATAAATTCGTCTTAATTAATAGTATTAATAAGTTGAAGAATTACTACTTATGATATATGCTTGCTCGATCAGCTTCACCAAGAAAAGAGGAAGTGGAATCGTTCTATCATTATTATTTGACAGTCGATTCGTTAAGTTTATCTGGGGCGCCATCTAGCAGTTTGGATGGTGATGTGTTTTCGTTATGTTGTATGTGATTAGACGATTCATCTTTTGGGTGTCAATAAATGATTACTGTTTGGATGATTCATATTTTTATACAATTCTATATATTCTATCGTATAATAAGGATATGAATAATTGGGGCCTTAACTCCACCCACCCTTATAAATGAACGTCCTCGTTTATTTGGAGTTTCTTTAACTCTGTGTTGGTCCTCGAGATATTGATGTACAGGTATTCCCCGCAACTACATATTTGTCTTCTTTAAGTATTTTCTGCAATTTCTCCTTTTCGGTATGGTCTTTGAATCTGATGAGGTATGGTCCGCTATAAATATGGTTATTAATTTGATGGTTATGGTCAATAAAAATGTTTCCATTTTCAAAATCTTTCAGTGGCTCATTATTTGTTTTTTTCTATTTTACAACTTGCTTGTCTGTTTTCTACAATTTTTGAGGTACAATTATCTTGTGGTTTCCTTTTACAAATAAAGTTCGCCATTAGGTTCTTACATCTGGACGTTCTTTTATAATTATTTTTACAGTAGGCAATGTATGGGTCTAATAATAATTTTCCAAATTTACTTGCTAGGGGATGTAATATATAGTTGTTACATTTTTCTTTTAATATAGGGGATTTATAAACAATTAGTATATAGTCTTTATTTTGGTATACAGTAATTTTAGCATATTCAAGAATATTTATTAGTGGTAATTCTAAAATTATATTTATATATACCTTTTATATCATCTAAATAAGTATTTCTTATTTTCTAAACGAATGGCTTCGAATGTATTCATCATCATCATCGGCACTATAACCGGGATTCGGTCTTGGCCTTATTTAGCAAATGTCTCCATCGGTCCCGATTTCGAGCCGATGTCATCCAGTTTAGCACTCCCAGGCTCTGGGCGTCCTGATCTTCTCCATCCCTCCATCGCAGACAAGGTCTCCCGCGCTGTCTCATTCCATACATCCTGCCACAAAGGACTTTCCGGGCAGGCTCCTCTTCGCTCATTCGAGCTAGGTGTCCCGCCCACCGGAGTCTACCAAGCTTGATTTTTCTTACAATATGAGCTTCAAGGTAGATTGCGTACAACTCATGGTTGTAGCGTCTCCGGAATCGTCCTCCCTCACATACGGGGCCAACAATTCTCCTTAAGACCTTTCTCTCGAACGCGGCCAAGAGTTCAGAGTGCCTTTTATTAAGCACCCAGGTCTCGGATCCATACATAAGTACCGGTAAGACCATGGTCTTGTACAGTAGTAGCTTGGATGTTCTGGATAAATTTCGGGATTTAATCAGCCGTTCGCGTATTTCTTCTTCCATATTGTTATCGGCTGATACTATTGACCCAAGGTAGTTAAAGGATTGCACTACTTCAAATTCGTGCTCCACTACCCTGATAGTTTGACCAACGTTAGGTCTTCTCTTCGCAGAAGTTGCCACCATGTACTTGGTTTTTCCTTCATTAATGTGCAGTTCCAGTTTTTGTGCCGCCTGCTCGATCTGGGTGAAGGATTCCTGTACCGCCGATTCGGTTCTGCCGATGATGTGGATGTCATCTGCGTAGGCAAGTATCTGGCTGGACTTGGTGACAATAGTCCCTCTTGTAACGCCAGAGTCACGGATTGCTTTCTCCAACGCCAGGTTGAAGAGGAGGCAGGCCAGACCGTCCCCTTGTCGGAGTCCATTATAGATGTTTATTGGTTTGGACAGCAACCAAGCTACTTTTACTTGACTAGTTACGTTGGTCATGGTCAACCTACAAAGTCGTATCAATTTGTTTGGAATGCCGAATTCTCTCATGGCATTATATGGTTCTACCCTGGCTATGCTGTCGTAGGCGGCCTTGAAGTCTATAAACAGATGATATAGTGGAATCTTAAATTCCAGACATTTTTCCATCGCCTGCCTAAGGGTGAATATCTGATCAATTGCTGATTTGCCTGGGATGAAGCCACACTATATGTCCCTTTGAAGATATTGAGCGATTGCCTTTGGGATTGGTGTTTTTCCTATGGGATGTTTCAGTGGATGTCTATCGTATTTTGTTGTACTACATATGTCACAATTTTTTAAATAATCAGCTTTGGCGTGCTTTAGGCCAATAGCACGTTTCGGAGATTTCTTTGTAATTGTTGCTATAATTTTTATGGGCTCTGTTATGTACTGTTGTCATTATTTCAAGTTGTTTTTCCTGATGTGTAATATTTTCAAGGTTTTTCTGTGCGATGACTATTTTGTAGTTTATGAATGTTTCTTTTATTTTCTTTGAATATTGATATAATAATTCTTCTTCCATTTTAATAGCATTTATGACTTTTGGGTTTAGGATTTTTTTAAGATTCGCAATGAGATTTTCTTGGTAGTGAATGTGATTTCGTGGATATTCCTTTGAAATATGTGTTTTGATATTAGCTTTTCCTTACCACTTCGTTCTAGTATCACTTGATTTTTAAAAGTGTTCAGGGTTTGGCTTGTTCGTTGGAAGTCTTCTTGAGGGGAGCTTATCGCTGAATGTTGTGAACAGGATGTCGTGTGGTTAATTTGTTGACGTGACAAAGCGTCTGCTACTACGTTTTGTTTTCCTGATTTATACACAACTTTCGCCCTGAATTCTTCTATGAAGTTATTCTAGCGCTTTAGTTTCGTGTTTGGGTTCTTTTCCGATATTGAAAAGGTAAGTGATTGGTGGTCGGTATATATGCTTAGATCTGAAATGCCGTATAGCAGGTTTCAAAGTTTTTGTAATGACCAAACGATTGCAAGTAATTCCTTTTCATTTGTGCTATCTTTTTGCTCTGTAGCAGAAAGTGTTCGTGACACAAACGTTATTGGTTTATCTCCTTGACTTAAGACTGCTCCTATGGGTATATTACTAGCATCGGTCGTTAAATCGAAAGGTTTATCATATGAGGGTTGGAATAATTCAATTTGCTCTTGTAACTTTGTTTTTATCTCGTTAAATGCTGTTTTTGCCTCTGAGTCAAGTTGTATTTTGGTAGAAGTACTTTTATTTCTTGATATTTTTCCATTCTCATGATGGAGGAAAATAGTCATGGGTTTGGTAAGAGAAGCGTAATTTTTAATAAATTTCCTGTAATATCCTGCAAGTCCGAGAAATGAGCGTAGCTCTTTGAGGCTTGTTGGTTCGGGATATTTATTTATTATTTCTACTTTAATGCAATGCCCTAAGTAAGTTTTGAGTTTTTGAAGAAATTGGATTTCTCTTTCGAAATCTACATATTGGCGTGGCTCAATGCATCTGTAATTATCCTGATGTGATCGACATGCTGTTCTGGGGTGTCGGAGAAAACGAAAACATCGTCAATATAAACGTATGCGAATTTGCCTATGTATGGACGGAGTATATCGTCCACACAACGTTGAAAAATGGATGGTGCGTTTTTTAGCCCGAAAGGCATTCGGTTAAATTCATATTTCACGCCGTTTACCGAAAAGCTTTCTTCTTTAATTTTTATTTGATGGAAACCTGATTCCAAGTCTATTGTCGAAAAAATGTTTGCGTTACCAAGATTCTGTATAGTTAAATTTATATCCGGTATGGGGTAACGGTCAAATATAGTCTCGGTATTTAATTTTTGAAAGTCGATTACCAATCGTTTTTTTGGATTTCCTGACTCATCGATGCCTTTTTTTTGCCACGACCCAAATTGGTGAATTATAAGGGCTGTATGACTTGCGAATGATGTCATTTTTCAGGAGATTTTGGATTTCTTTTTCTACAAATGCTTGATTGCTAGTGGGATATGGGTATTGTTTTGAATATATCCGTTCTTTTGTTTTAGTGGAGATAGTGGCTTCGATTGTGGTGGTAAAGGGTTAGGTTGGGTTAGTTTGCTCGGATTTATTAATAATATCTTGAATTTCTGATTCGTATTTTTTATTGTCAACCGTATAATTAATAGTTTCGCTTTTTGGGATTTTAAATTTCAATTTTTTACTTTTCATATCTATTTCTGCCTGAATTTGTTCTAGTCCCTGTGAACCTAATATTAAATCATAATCGCTTAGATCATCTATTTCGTAAAACGTAATTTTGTTGTTTAAAAAGGTAATTTCTTTTTTTGTTCTAATTCTAGTAGAGCCATGAAGAGTTTTTACATTAAATGGAATCACTTTTAAAGTCTCACCCATTTTGCATTGTTTTGATATATAGTTCTTTGTTGCTCCTGTATCTATTAATGTTATGTAGGACCTTCCTCTATCCCTCGGGTATAGTTCGAGACACCGGAGGCCGTCTATAATCCTAAAAAAGCTTCCTGTCTAATGTATTCGTCTTCTTCGTTTAGCTGTGGGTAGATTGATTCGTTGTCTTCATTTTCTTTGATCTCGTTTATTCTTTGTTGTTTTTGCGGTGGGTGATGATTTCGTGATGATTCTGGACCAAATATTCTGTCTGGATGATTTTGTTTTGGTTGTCTGTAGTAGGCGTTGGATGGTTTTTGTGTCACATGTCTGTAGCCGTGTGAACTATCTACACTCTCCAAATCTCTGGGTTTGTGAGTGTAGAGTGTTGAGCGTGTGTAATCGCAGTTGATCCCAAGAATAAATGTTCTGACACTGTCTGCTGTAGCTTTTTCCGCTAGTTGTGGGGTGTTATTTCCAAATTCTATTTCCAGTTTCATTAGGAGAAGATTTAATCTTTACTGATTTCACTATGGAATTCTGAAAGTGTTAATTTTCCTTGTGTTAATTGTTTCAGCTCGTCTTCTAATAAATCTGATGGTCTTTGATCCGCGTAGACATAGTCGAGTCTATTTAATATCGCTTGAAAATTCAGTATCGCATTATATGATACCAATACGTTTGAAGCGTCTCCAATGATTTTAAATCTCACGATTGACAGGCATGTGTAATATTGTATGTATGTATGTATCCTCATGTACCTTGATATTGTTCATTTGTGTTGACTCCAGGGATCTCCAGGATCTGTAAGTTGCTTTATTTCCATCGAATGTTGGCAAGCTGCTAAAAATTTCTGTGTTGATTTCATCAGCAGATTTTACGGCAGACGTGGCTGGTTCGAGAGGTCTTATGTTGGCTAATTCACTTCTCTCAGATTGCTTGCTTTGTATTTCTGTAATGGTTTATTTTAAAATTGCATTATCCTGCATTAAAGCATTGTGGGCTTGTAAAAGTGGTGCCATTTGTCTTTGTAATGTTGTTAGTTCAGCCATTTTGATGTTTGGTTTGATAAGCTCTTCGCAAATTGTCGTGGACATTTGTTTTGCTGACTCTATAATGTTGAGTTGATTGTTTGATGGGCTTTGCTGTTTTTTTTTCTTTAGGCATTGATTTGGTTATTTGGCACAGAAGTGAATTGTCACCTCGGGATTGATTTCTCTGATAACGATGTATTTTTTTCGGGTGAAAGAAAGAATTGGAATTTTCACAATTATCCTGGACGACAGGGCTATGTACCGTACCGTGCTGCTTACTATTTATATATACCCGAGGAGTCTACGTATCTATCCGTACGGGTTATTTGTTGCTTCCAGGATGTGATCCCACGTGTTAAGTCTTCTTTTTATTAGATGTTCGATCACTAATTGTTTTTTTTTCACACTTTTGGAATCTCCTGATGCAGGTATGAGTATTTCTCTTTTACAGTGCGCACTTCTGCTGACTAACTTTTCGTGATTTCTATTTTTGGTAAAAAATAGACGCTTTGACAGCAAAAAAGTTTCTCAACTACGTTGATTATTATTAATACAACACCTACATATTGTTGTATTCCAGAATACTACCCTTATTCACTTTAACACTAATCTCATGTCCTTTCTAACACAACCTTTTAAACTACATCCGCACATATCTTACATTCTCATTTAATACAATTCATAAATAAACAGAAACAATATTCTATATCCAGTCACTTACAGCACATTTAAAAACATGCCCCTTAACAAGCACATTTTTCATTTCAAAACATAGCCGCTTTGATTTTCGTTCAAAGTTTATTCAAAATTATAAACAGAGACTTCTGGATTGTTTTGTTCTTTTTATACGACACAGTTAGTTGGAACAAAATGTTCTATAAAAACAGGAAAATTTATATTGTAAAAATAGTTCAGAAAAGAGCTCAGCTTGAGATAGCTGAGTTCAATAAAATAAAAATAAAACTAATAATTATTTTAATAAAGAAAACTTTAATTATTTTAATAACCCCCACGCTCTTCCCTCGAAAGGGGAGGTACGGCGCTGAAGACGTAACACTGGTGGCAGCGGTGGGATTTACGAAGACTGGTGGACTCCCCGAAGGACGACAGAGGATCCACGAAGACTAGTGGAATCCCCAAAGGAAGACCAACCCCCGAAGGAAGACCAATCCCCGAAGGAAGACTTAATCCCCGAAGGAAAACCAATCCTCGAAGGAAGACTCAATCCCCGAAGGAAGACCAATCCCCAAAGGACGACTTAATCCTCGAAGGAAGACCAATCCTCGAAGGACGACTCAATCCTCGAAGGAAGACCGATCCACGAAGGAGGACTCGATCCCAGAGGAAGATTAGTGCGATTAACGACGAGTGGCGGGATAAAACCCTAAAAAGGGAGGGAATGTCCTCATTTTCGACTTGGATGGCGGAACAGTCGATGCATCGAGTGTAACTATTGATGAAAGTTCCTTGTACGAAGTCAACGCAACTGCTGAGGAAATCCAAATTAACCTCAGAGATTTGAAAAAAATAAATAAATAATAAGACATAAAACGACGAAAAAAAAAGGAAAAAAAAGACCAGGATAACACACAACTATAGGGCGTGAAGTCTGCCTGTTAGTAATAATATAAAAAGCAGAAATAATATAAAAAGAAGACAATAACTCAAGAAAAAAATGTTTAAGAAGAAACTACACTATTGGAATCCAGGAAGTGGTAATCTCGAAAAGAACAAAACATCAATCAACAGTTAGCCCACATATATTAGTAGTAAGAATCGTTAGCAAAATATCAATTTTTCTCTCTTCATTTTTCCGTAGGAATATTTTCACCTTGGAACTTTTAACTTTTCCTTTTTACAAAAAATTCTTTCCGGCAGAAATGACTTCGAATGTTCTCTTTTCAGTATTTCGACGACATTTCCGTTTTTTCTTTTTCGTCAAATTTTCTTTCTTTACAGCTTTGGGACAAAATTAACTTTCATTTCCATATATATTGAATAACTAAAAGGAAGGACATTTTTATATACCGTATTTTTAAAAAGTGATTTCAACCATACATTGATTTCAAAGTTTTCAATATTACGAGTCCTTATTATACGAGACAGGCGGCTAGGCAGGGGGAAGAACAAATCCACTCTCCACAAATACACCATAACCCCCCTGAAATAGCTCTTTCTGTCGGAATTTCTGTTGTTTTCAGAATCGTCCCTACCTTTGACGGAAAACCCTGCGACCTAGATAAATTTATTTCCGGGGGAGACGTTTTATTTAGATCTATAAAAAGGGCAGACCCGGGGATATATGAAACATTTTTGGATCTAGTCAAAATTAGATTAGAGGGTCCTGCCTATGATCTGATTAAGTATAGCACAATAGCTAAATGGGAAGATTTAAAGGATAAACTTGAATCAGAATATAAAGAGAAGCAATCTCGGCCAACGGTACACAATGAGTTGATATCCCTGAAACAAAACTTCAGAGAAACCATTCGGGAATACGGAGATAGAGTTGCGAATGCTCTGAGGACGCTGAACTCTGCTACGTGTGAAATGACAGCAGACGCGGTGGTTAGAGAGTTCTTGATAGAAGAAAACTCAAAATTGGGCGTGCAAATATTTAAGGATGGTTTCAAGAATGAACAACTGAAAATCCTAGCCAAAGTCCATGGGGGAAGTAGTTTAAAACAGTCAATTGCACATGTAGTATCACATGCTGCTCGAATGGACAACTCTCCCAGGTCATATCAATATAATGAAAATCCTAAATTTAATCGTAGAGTCTGTCAAACCTGCGGTAAGCCAGGTCATTCTCAGGACACATCTTATCGGAACATGCAGTCCAACAATTTTCCGAATAGAAACCTATAAAAAGAGAATATAACATTATATGCAATTTCTGTGGACGGAATAATCACACAGAGAACAAGTGTAGATACAAGATATCTAGGAATGGACCGTCCTTAACAAATTACCAACAAGGTACAACAACGCGTAATCCATTCCGAAATAATCCTACCGAAAATCGTTTTAGTGAAAATCCTAGAATCACCAATAGACAAAACGATAGGCAAAATGTTCACTTTTCTCGGGTGCATGAGTCGGAAAACGAGGCCAGACGCCAACATAATCATGCTGAACGGCACTCTTCAATCTATAGTGTTCGGTCGACTCATATAGAGAGGGAACAAGGTAATTCGGAAGGAGACACACAGCCATTCATTTCGAACGACTGTAATGATCAATATACACCAAATCTAAGATTCCACGTACCCTTTTGTCCCGAATTAAAAGAGCCAGCGATACGTCTTAGAGTTAGTCCCGCAGACAATATGTACACGACTCCTCTAATTGATACCGGCGCCGACCTAAGCCTTTTAAAATCATCGTGCTTAAAGAATCAGAAAAAAGATGACAAGATCTACACAATATCCACACCAGCAGGTGATTCTTTGAAAACCCTGGGGACGGTAAGTGGTACCCTAGAAGTAAAAACCAAGGATCATACCATGCTCATGGATCATCCTTTCCATCTACTCACCGAACAGATAAATCTGCCTTATGACGGAATCATAGGAAACGAGTTTTTATTTAAATATAGATGTGTAATCGATTTCAAGGAACACATCCTGAAGATTCCAATGTCAAAGGGTAATGAGAGTGAGCATCGAAGAAAGCCATACGGCTCTACAAATGGGGCACCGAGCCTATTCCGTAATAAGCTAGTATGCGGATCACGAGCCACCTGTTCAGACCTTCAGTTCGAATCAAAAGGAAAAAGTAATAACTCTAAACAGAATAGAAAGCGAAAACAGAGAAGATTGGGTGACAAAGTTTCAGCAGCAAAGACTGAAGCACAAAATGTTTCAGCAGCATATAAGACTGAAAGAGCAACTTTCGCTTTAAAACCAAGAAGCCAACAAATTGTAGACTTTCTGTTAAATAGTAAACACCAGGACATATCCGGCGATATAACCCTTGAAAAAAAAAAACGAATCGTGCCAAGAATATACGTGGGCGAAACCTTAACCAACCCCAAGAGTTCCAAATTAAAGGTGTTAATGATGAACACTTCGGAAACAGGACAAACGGTGAATACTAAAGACGTATACTTCAAATGGGACAAGCTAAGTGACTTCAATCTAATCTCTAGTCAATCCGACGACCTAATCAAAGGGAGGTTAAATAAGTTAACATCAATAATCAATATCAGCCACTGTAATTGTGAAGAAAAATAATCTATCTTTCAAATATGTAGAGAATACAATGATTTATTTTTTCCCGAAGGTGACAACCTCTCAGTTACAGAAGCACTGAAACATAAAATCATTACAGACCCAAACAAGCTACCCGTATTTACCAAACCCTACAGGCTCCCGGACACACAAAAAACCGAGATACACAAACAGGTGAATGACATGCTACAAAGTGGTATTATCCAACCCAGTGCTAGTCTTTGGAACTGCCCCTTGCTCTTGGTACCAAAAAAGGCTGACAGGGAAGCTAATAAGAGATGGATAGTTGTGGTTGATTTCCGTAGGTTAAACGTAGTAACTGTTGCCGATGCATATCCGTTACCAAATATCACGGACATACTAGATCAACTAGGGAGGGCAACTTATTTTAGCACCCTCGACCTGGCAAGCGGATTTCATCAAATCCTAATGGACAATGAAGACAAGTGCAAAATCGGCTTCAGTACCCCTTATGGACATTATGAATACAACCGTATGCCGTTTGGTCTACGAAACGCTCCCGCAACTTTTCAACGTTTAATGAACAACGTTTTAATGGGATTACAACGATTCGACTGCTTTGTATACATCGATGACATAGTCCTTTACGGATATAACCTGGAAGAACACAACTCAAAGCTTATACGAATATTTAATTGTTTACGTCAGAATAACCTTAAGCTTCAACCAGATAAATGTACTTTTCTGAAGAAGGAGCTAATGTATCTGGGTCATGTAATTTCTGAACACAGTCTTAAACCAGGCCCCAAAAAGATTAAAACTGCTAAAACATATCCCACATCCAACAATGTCAAGGGAGTAAAATCATTCCTCGGATTCATAGGATACTACCGGCGATTTATAGACAATTTCTCAACCATAGCAAAGCCACTAACGAAGTTACTAAAGAAAACCGAAGCATTTAAATGGGATCCTTTCTGTGATGAAGCCTTCCATACGTTATAAAACAAATTTATAGAACCTCCCATATTAGCTTACCCTGACTTCAATAAAGACTTTATAGTAACTACGGACGCTAGCGACGTTGGAATAGGCGCGGTCTTATCGCAGGGAGAAATTGGCCAGGACAAAGCAATCTGTTATGCTAGTCGTACCCTTAACGACGCCGAATCCAGGTACAGCACTACAGAAAAGGAACTGCTGGCAATCATCTACGCCGTCAAACAATTTCGCCCCTATGTCTACGGACGAAAGTTCACAATATGCACAGACCACAAACCACTACAGTGGCTCATGAATCTGAAGGACCCAACATCAAGATTGGCTCGTTGGAGAATATTATTAGACGAATATGAATACCAAATTATTTACAAAGCAGGAAAATACAACTCCAACGCAGATGCACTTAGTCGCCTCCCTATTAACATCCAAGACACACAAGAGGTAGGCAAGGTACTAGTTACCACTAGATGCAAATCGAAAGGTCAAGGCACCGATGCACCATTAGCAGCCGCAAGTGAGGAAATTACTCTCCGGCATACCGAATGTAAGATAATGGAAATTTCTAAACCCATAGGGTATGCCAAAACCCGTTCACCTATTCAGATCTTCACACTACCCAATAAAGAAGGCCAAACCGAAAATTCACTTAAAACCATCCCTAACTATATACGTCCGAACCCAAACACGACAAAGTCCCCTTTATATATTGCCGCTAGACAGAGGAAACGAATCCAGCTTTGAACGAACACTCAGCAAAATTC
This sequence comes from Microdon myrmicae, assembly GCA_963931805.1. Taxonomy (NCBI): domain Eukaryota; kingdom Metazoa; phylum Arthropoda; class Insecta; order Diptera; family Syrphidae; genus Microdon; species Microdon myrmicae. Next base: position 875,304 of record CAWVOU010000002.1, read on the forward strand.
ATAACCATTGTATAAAAGAAAAGGTAAACCATATCGACATTTCTATCCCAAAACAAGAGCCAATAAACCCCCGTCTTAAAAATGCCATCATACAAACATTCGCCCAAACCAAGATCGCCGTGTATCTTTACTCTGACAAAAGAATCTATATCGAAGACCGACAGGATATCGATCAAATCATCCGTGACTTCCACAATTCACCTTTTGGAGGGCACCAGGGATTCTCCCGCACAATTGAACATCTTAAAACAAGGTACTTTTGGCCAAGCCTCATAAAAGATACGAAAGAATTCATCCGCAAATGCGACTCGTGTCAAAGAAATAAACTAACGCTAAACAGAAAAATCCCGATGAAAATCACAACAACAAGTACAACCCCCTTCGAACGAGTAGCTCTAGATATTGTTGGCCCGCTCCCAACTAGTTACGAAGATAATAAATACATATTAACGTTCCAAGATGATTTAACAAAGTTCACTGAAGCTATACCGCTACTCAATGTGGAAGCACCCACCATAGCTCGTAGTTTTGTGGAGAAAATCATATGTCGTTTCGGAATACCCGACGCGGTATTAACGGACCAAGCCACCAATTTCCTAAGCCATCTTTTTAAAGAAATACGTAAGATTCTAAAAATCAAAAAGATACAAACAACACCTTATCATCCCCAAACAAATGGAGCTTTAGAACGTAGCCACCGAACGTTGGCGTAATATCTCAGACACTACATTAACAAGGACCAACTCTCATGGGATACATATATATACATAAAACAATTGTAAGAAATGATGGAAACGAAAAAAAAAGAAGTTAAAAAAGGGGAAGAAAGAAAGAAAATGGATATAATATATTTTAAAATATATATTGGGATATAATATATTGGAAATTCGAACGAAAAAGAGAATTTTGAGAATTAATATTAATCATACATATAGAAAAAACATTTTTTTGGATAATAAAAGAAACGGTTCTAAGTGGAAATATTTTAAGTTAGTTGGAAATATTTAAAGTTAGTTAAAATATAATGTAAGTAGACTATAAGTAAACTTTTGGATTATTGTAACCTATTTTTCTAGCATTAAGAACTTTTGATATAAGATTAACTTTGAACGCCATTGTAATTGAACGAAAATCCAAGTCTGTAATTAATTCTTATCTAAGCAATAGTTAACAGAAAATTATTCTCTTCAAGGATAATTTTCTTTCTCGAAGAAGGGTGGGATGTTGTATTCCAGAATATTACCCTTATTCGCTTTAACACTAATCTCATGTCCTTTCTAACACAACCTTTAAAACTACATCCGCACATATCTTACATTCTCATTTAATACAATTCATAAATAAACAGAAACAATATTCTATATCCAGTCACTTACAGCACATTTAAAAACATGCCCCTTTTCATAACAAGCACATGTTTCATTTCAAAACATAGCCACTTTGATTTTCGTTCAAAGTTTATTCAAAATTATAAACAGAGACTTCTGGATTGTTTTGTTCTTTTTATACGACACAGTTAGTTGGAACAAAATGTTCTATAAAAACAGGAAAATTTATATTGTAAAAATAGTTCAGAAAAGAGCTCAGCTTGAGATAGCTGAGTTCAATAAAATAAAAATAAAACTAATAATTATTTTAATAAAGAAAACTTTAATTATTTTAATAACCCCCACGCTCTTCCTTCGAAAGAGGAAGCACGGCGCTGGAGACGTAACACTGGTGGCAGCGGTGGGATCCACGAAGACTGGTGGAGTCCCCAACGGAAGACCAATCCCCAAAGGTCGACTTAATCCCCGAAGGAAGACCAATCCCCGAAGGACGACTTAATCCTCGAAGGAAGACCAATCCTCGAAGGACGACTCAATCCTCGAAGGAAGACCGATCCACGAAGGAGGACTCGATCCCAGAGGAAGATTAGTGCGATTAACGACGAGTGGCGGGATAAAACCCTAAAAAGGGAGGGAATGTCCTCATTTTCGACTTGGATGGCGGAACATTCGATGCATCGAGTGTAACTATTGATGAAAGTTCCTTGTACGAAGTCAACGCAACTGCTGAGGAAATCGACGAAAAAAAAGGAAAAAAAAGACCAGGATAACACACAACTATAGGGCATGAAGTCTGCCTGGCAGTAATAATATAAAAAGCGGAAATAATATAAAAAGAAGACAATAACTCAAGAAAAAAATGTTTAAGAAGAAACTACACTATTGGAATCCAGGAAGTGGTAATCTCGAAAAGAACAAAACATCAATCAACAGTTAGCCCACATATATTAGTAGTAAGAATCGTTAGCAAAATACCAATTTTTCTCTCTTCATTTTTCCGTTGGAATATTTTCACCTTGGAACTTTTAACTTTTCCTTTTTACAAAAAATTCTTTCCGGCAGAAATTACTTCGAATATTCTCTTTTCAGTATTTCGACGGCATTTCCCTTTTTTCTTTTTCGTCGAATTTTCGTTCTTTACAGCTTTGGGACAAAATTAACTTTCATTTCCATATATATTGAATAACTAAAAGAAAGGCCATTTTTATATACCGTATTTTTAAGAAGTGATTTTAACCATACATTGATTTCAAAGTTTTCAATATTACGAGTCCTTATTATACGAGACAGGCGGCTAGGCAGGGGGAAGAACAAATCCACTCTCCACAAATACATCATAACCCCCCTGAAATGGCTCTTTCTGTCGGAATTTCTGTTGTTTTCAGAATCGTCTTTGACGGAAAACCCTGCGACCGAGATAAATTTATTTCCGGGGGAGACGTTTTATTTAGATCTATAAAAAGGGCAGACCCGGAGATATATGAAACATTTTTGGATCTAGTCAAAATTAGATTAGAGGGTCCTGCCTATGATCTGATTAAGTATAGCACAATAGCTAAATGGGAAGATTTAAAGGATAAACTTGAATCAGAATATAAAGAGAAGCAATCTCGGCCAACGGCACACAATGAGTTGATATCCCTGAAACAAAACTTCGGAGAAACCGTTCGGGAATACGGAGATAGAGTTGCGAATGCTCTGAGGACGCTGAACTCTGCTACGTGTGAAATAACAGCAGACGCGGTGGTTAGAGAGTTCTTGATAGAAGAAAACTCAAAACTGGGCGTGCAAATATTTGAGGATGGTCTCAAGAATGAACAACTGAAAATCCTAGCCAAAGTCCATGGGGGAAGTAGTTTAAAACAGTCAATTGCACATGTAGTATCACATGCTGCTCGTATGGACAACTCTCCCAGGTCATATCAATATAATGAAAATCCTAAATTTAATCGTAGAGTCTGTCAAACCTGCGGTAAGCCAGGTCATTCTCAGGACACATCTTATCGGAACATGCAGTCCAACAATTTTCCGAATAGAAACCTATAAAAAGAGAATATAACATTATATGCAATTTCTGTGGACGGAATAATCACACAGAGAACAAGTGTAGATACAAGATATCTAGGAATGGACCGTCCTTAACAAATTACCAACAAGGTACAACAACGCGTAATCCATTCCGAAATAATCCTACCGAAAATCGTTTTAGTGAAAATCCTAGAATCACCAATAGACAAAACGATAGGCAAAATGTTCACTTTTCTCGGGTGCATGAGTCGGAAAACGAGGCCAGACGCCAACATAATCATGCTGAACGGCACTCTTCAATCTATAGTATTCGGTCGACTCATATAGAGAGGGAACAAGATAATTCGGAAGGAGACACACAGCCATTCATTTCGAACGACTGTAATGATCAATATACACCAAATCTAAGATTCCACGTACCCTTTTGTCCCGAATTAAAAGAACCAGCGATACGTCTTAGAGTTAGTCCCACAGACAATATGTACACGACTCCTCTAATTGATACCGGCGCCGACCTAAGCCTTTTAAAATCATCGTGCTTAAAGAATCAGAAAAAAGATGACAAGATCTACACAATATCCACACCAGCAGGTGATTCTTTGAAAACCCTGGGGACGGTAAGTGGTACCCTAGAAGTAAAAACCAAGGATCATACCATGCTCGTGGATCATCCTTTCCATCTACTCACCGAACAGATAAATCTGCCTTATGACGGAATCATAGGAAACGATTTTTTATTTAAATATAGATGTGTAATCGATTTCAAGGAACACATCCTGAAGATTCCAATGTCAAAGGGTAATGAGAGTGAGCATCGAAGAAAGCCATACGGCTCTACAAATGGGGCACCGAGCCTATTCCGTAATAAGCTAGTATGCGGATCACGAGCCACCTGTTCAGACCTTCAGTTCGAATCAAAAGGAAAAAGTAATAACTCTAAACAGAATAGAAAGCGAAAACAGAGAAGATTGGGTGACAAAGTTTCAGCAGCAAAGACTGAAGCACAAAATGTTTCAGCAGCATATAAGACTGAAAGAGCAACTTTCGCTTTAAAACCAAGAAGCCAACAAATTGTAGACTTTCTGTTAAATAGTAAACACCAGGACATATCCGGCGATATAACCCTTGAAAAAAAAAACGAATCGTGCCAAGAATATACGTGGGCGAAACCTTAACCAACCCCAAGAGTTCCAAATTAAAGGTGTTAATGATGAACACTTCGGAAACAGGACAAACGGTGAATACTAAAGACGTAGACTTCAAATGGGACAAGCTAAGTGACTTCAATCTAATCTCTAGTCAATCCGACGACCTAATCAAAGGGAGGTTAAATAAGTTAACATCAATAATCAATATCAGCCACTGTAATTGTGAAGAAAAATAATCTATCTTTCAAATATGTAGAGAATACAATGATTTATTTTTTCCCGAAGGTGACAACCTCTCAGTTACAGAAGCACTGAAACATAAAATCATTACAGACCCAAACAAGCTACCCGTATTTACCAAACCCTACAGGCTCCCGGACACACAAAAAACCGAGATACACAAACAGGTGAATGACATGCTACAAAGTGGTATTATCCAACCCAGTGCTAGTCTTTGGAACTGCCCCTTGCTCTTGGTACCAAAAAAGGCTGACAGGGAAGCTAATAAGAGATGGATAGTTGTGGTTGATTTCCGTAGGTTAAACGTAGTAACTGTTGCCGATGCATATCCGTTACCAAATATCACGGACATACTAGATCAACTAGGGAGGGCAACTTATTTTAGCACCCTCGACCTGGCAAGCGGATTTCATCAAATCCTAATGGACAATGAAGACAAGTGCAAAATCGGCTTCAGTACCCCTTATGGACATTATGAATACAACCGTATGCCGTTTGGTCTACGAAACGCTCCCGCAACTTTTCAACGTTTAATGAACAACGTTTTAATGGGATTACAAGGATTCGACTGCTTTGTATACATCGATGACATAGTCCTTTACGGATATAACCTGCAAGAACACAACTCAAAGCTTATACGAATATTTAATTGTTTACGTCAGAATAACCTTAAGCTTCAACCAGATAAATGTACTTTTCTGAAGAAGGAGCTAATGTATCTGGGTCATGTAATTTCTGAACACAGTCTTAAACCAGACCCCAAAAAGATTAAAACTGCTAAAACATATCCCACATCCAACAATGTCAAGGGAGTAAAATCATTCCTCGGATTCATAGGATACTACCGGCGATTTATAGACAATTTCTCAACCATAGCAAAGCCACTAACGAAGTTACTAAAGAAAACCGAAGCATTTAAATGGGATCCTTTCTGTGATTAAGCCTTCCATACGTTAAAAAACAAATTTATAGAACCTCCCATATTAGCTTACCCTGACTTCAATAAAGACTTTATAGTAACTACGGACGCTAGCGACGTTGGAATAGGCGCGGTCTTATCGCAGGGAGAAATTGGCCAGGACAAAGCAATCTGTTATGCTAGTCGTACCCTTAACGACGCCGAATCCAGGTACAGCACTACAGAAAAGGAACTGCTGGCAATCATCTACGCCGTCAAACAATTTCGCCCCTATGTCTACGGACGAAAGTTCACAATATGCACAGACCACAAACCACTACAGTGGCTCATGAATCTGAAGGACCCAACATCAAGATTGGCTCGTTGGAGAATATTATTAGACGAATATGAATACCAAATTATTTACAAAGCAGGAAAATACAACTCCAACGCAGATGCACTTAGTCGCCTCCCTATTAACATCCAAGACACACAAGAGGTAGGCAAGGTACTAGTTACCACTAGATGCAAATCGAAAGGTCAAGGCACCGATGCACCATTAGCAGCCGCAAATGAGGAAATTACTCTCCGGCATACCGAATGTAAGATAATGGAAATTTCTAAACCCATAGGGTATGCCAAAACCCGTTCACCTATTCAGATCTTCACACTACCCAATAAAGAAGGCCAAACCGAAAATTCACTTAAAACCATCCCTAACTGTATACGTCCGAACCCAAACACGACAAAGTCCCATTTATATATTGCCGCTAGACAGAGGAAACGAATCCAGCTTTGAACGAACACTCAGCAAAATTCATAACCATTGTATAAAAGAAAAGGTAAACCATATCGACATTTCTATCCCAAAACAAGAGCCAATAAACCCCCGTCTTAAAAATGCCATCATACAAACATTCGCCCAAACCAAGATCGCCGTGTATCTTTACTCTGACAAAAGAATCTATATCGAAGACCGACAGGATATCGATCAAATCATCCGTGACTTCCACAATTCACCTTTTGGAGGGCACCAGGGATTCTCCCGCACAATTGAACATCTTAAAACAAGGTACTTTTGGCCAAGCCTCATAAAAGATACGAAAGAATTCATCCGCAAATGCGACTCGTGTCAAAGAAATAAACTAACGCTAAACAGAAAAATCCCGATGAAAATCACAACAACAAGTACAACCCCCTTCGAACGAGTAGCTCTAGATATTGTTGGCCCGCTCCCAACTAGTTACGAAGATAATAAATACATATTAACGTTCCAAGATGATTTAACAAAGTTCACTGAAGCTATACCGCTACTCAATGTGGAAGCACCCACCATAGCTCGTAGTTTTGTGGAGAAAATCATATGTCGTTTCGGAATACCCGACGCGGTATTAACGGACCAAGCCACCAATTTCCTAAGCCATCTTTTTAAAGAAATACGTAAGATTCTAAAAATCAAAAAGATACAAACAACACCTTATCATCCCCAAACAAATGGAGCTTTAGAACGTAGCCACCGAACGTTGGCGTAATATCTCAGACACTACATTAACAAGGACCAACTCTCATGGGATACATATATATACATAAAACAATTGTAAGAAATGATGGAAACGAAAAAAAAAAAAGAAGTTAAAAAAGGGGAAGAAAGAAAGAAAATGGATATAATATATTTTAAAATATATATTGGGATATAATATATTGGAAATTCGAACGAAAAAGAGAATTTTGAGAATTAATATTAATCATACATATAGAAAAAACATTTTTTTGGATAATAAAAGAAACGGTTCTAAGTGGAAATATTTTAAGTTAGTTGGAAATATTTAAAGTTAGTTAAAATATAATGTAAGTAGACTATAAGTAAACTTTTGGATTATTGTAACCTATTTTTCTAGCATTAAGAACTTTTGATATAAGATTAACTTTGAACGCCATTGTAATTGAACGAAAATCCAAGTCTGCAATTAATTCTTATCTAAGCAATAGTTAACAGAAAATTATTCTCTTCAAGGATACTTTTCTTTCTCGAAGAAGGGTGGGATGTTGTATTCCAGAATATTACCCTTATTCGCTTTAACACTAATCTCATGTCCTTTCTAACACAACCTTTAAAACTACATCCGCACATATCTTACATTCTCATTTAATACAATTCATAAATAAACAGAAACAATATTCTATATCCAGTCACTTACAGCACATTTAAAAACATGCCCCTTTTCATAACAAGCACATGTTTCATTTCAAAACATAGCCACTTTGATTTTCGTTCAAAGTTTATTCAAAATTATAAACAGAGACTTCTGGATTGTTTTGTTCTTTTTATACGACACAGTTAGTTGGAACAAAATGTTCTATAAAAACAGGAAAATGTATATTGTAAAAGTAGTTCAGAATAGAGCTTAGCTTGAGATAGCTGAGTTCAATAAAATAAAAATAAAACTAATAATTATTTTAATAAAGAAAACTTTAATTATTTTAATAACCCCCACGCTCTTCCCTCGAAAGAGGAAGCACGGCGCTGGAGACGTAACACTGGTGGCAGCGGTGGGATCCACGAAGACTGGTGGAGTCCCCAAAGGAAGACCAATCCCCAAAGGTCGACTTAATCCCCGAAGGAAGACCAATCCCCGAAGGACGACTTAATCCTCGAAGGAAGACCAATCCTCGAAGGACGACTCAATCCTCGAAGGAAGACCGATCCACGAAGGAGGACTCGATCCCAGAGGAAGATTAGTGCGATTAACGACGAGTGGCGGGATAAAACCCTGAATGGGGAAGGAATGTCCTCATTTTCAACTTGGATGGCGGAACATTCGATGCATCGAGTGTAACTATTGATGAAAGTTCCTTGTACGAAGTCAACGCAACTGCTGAGGAAATCCAAATTAACCTCAGAGATTTGAAAAAAAAAATATATAATAACACATAAAACGACGAAAAAAAAGGAAAAAAAGACCAGGATAACACACAACTATAGGGCATGAAGTCTGCCTGGCAGTAATAATATAAAAAGCGGAAATAATATAAAAAGAAGACAATAACTCAAGAAAAAAATGTTTAAGAAGAAACTACACTATTGGAATCCAGGAAGTGGTAATCTCGAAAAGAACAAAACATCAATCAACAGTTAGCCCACATATATTAGTAGTAAGAATCGTTAGCAAAATACCAATTTTTCTCTCTTCATTTTTCCGTTGGAATATTTTCACCTTGGAACTTTTAACTTTTCCTTTTTACAAAAAATTCTTTCGGACAGAAATTACTTCGAATATTCTCTTTTCAGTATTTCGACGGCATTTCCCTTTTTTCTTTTTCGTCGAATTTTCGTTCTTTACAGCTTTGGGACAAAATTAACTTTCATTTCCATATATATTGAATAACTAAAAGAAAGGCCATTTTTATATACCGTATTTTTAAGAAGTGATTTTAACCATACATTGATTTCAAAGTTTTCAATATTACGAGTCCTTATTATACGAGACAGGCGGCTAGGCAGGGGGAAGAACAAATCTACTCTCCACAAATACACCATAACCCCCCTGAAATGGCTCTTTCTGTCGGAATTTCTGTTGTTTTCAGAATCGTCCCTACCTTTGACGGAAAACCCTGCGACCTAGATAAATTTATTTCCGGGGGAGACGTTTTATTTAGATCTATAAAAAGGGCAGACCCGGAGATATATGAAACATTTTTGGATCTAGTCAAAATTAGATTAGAGGGTCCTGCCTATGATCTGATTAAGTATAGCACAATAGCTAAATGGGAAGATTTAAAGGATAAACTTGAATCAGAATATAAAGAGAAGCAATCTCGGCCAACGGAACACAATGAGTTGATATCCCTTGTAATGAGTATTACAGGAACTCTTTGCCAACTGGTTACTTTCGGCCTGCACTGTGTCTTCGGTACAGGATCAAATAAGTCGTATTACCCCGAGCGGCTTAAACTCCCACTATGAAATTATGTCTGTTCCAGAGATGCACACACAAACTAGTCCTTCGAACATGGAATACGATGAGATTTCGAATTGGCTTTTAAGGTTTGTTTTTCTTCTTCTTCCCTTCTCTTTCGATTTTGTTTTCTTATTTTGTTTCGTCGCTATTCCTGTTGTGCCTTTGTTTTGATCACACCACGATCTCGAGGGTTTGAGAATCTTTTAATTTGAATAACTTTTTCCTTCAGCAACGCAATATCCATCGTTCGCTTTCATTGGCAGTCGTGTCGATTTTCAGAATATCCGAAAAGCCAAGCTGGGCGACTCGCCCGTTAGTCGGATGATAACGTTGTTTTTGGGCTAGAACCACCGTTGCGCAGGGTCGACGGTCGCTCTTCACAGTTCCGTTGTAGTAAGGTGTTTCCTGGTATCCCAAGATACCTCAGCTCCCGTCTCCAAGTCTCCAGAGAAGTCCGCACGAACCAAACAATTTAAACTCGTTTCACATCCACTCGTAACAATTTTATTTTTGTAAGAGTCCTTTAACGTGATTTACATTACACTGATATACGTTTTACGGCACGTGGAGGAAATTTTGATTTTTTTTACTTTTACTAGATTTTCTCCCGCACCGTTATACTTTTCGGTTTCTTCTTTTTTCTGTCTAAAAAATCTCCTTTTGTTCTGCTTAGAGTTCGGACTTCGACTATCACCTCTTTCAACTTCCGATCACCTTCTACTCTCTCTCTCTCCGAATTTTCCCACTCCGAAAAGGAATGCCCACAGCTGCCCCCACAAGTTCCACAAACTAACAAATTTCGGTTCGCGCCTCCAACATGTGGATCGTAGCCTATATGTCTACATCGTTTGTTTTCCAACTATTACAATGGGGGTGGGGGAAGTTACCACGTAACATACGAACGCGATCCGGTTAGGACCCCCCCGCCAAGGCGAGGCGATCCCCCCTCGTCCAACCACCGCAAAATGTCACCCGGCCGGCGAAAACGCCCCGCTCCCATATATTTTCCCTGATTTCAAATTGCTTCTCCTTTCCTCCTTGACTCACCTACTCCCAGTAGGGCTTCAGACGGTTGTTGTGTACAACCACCGTCCTCTTACCTAGCTTCACCGCGCTGTTGACCGCGCTTTTCACCTCCACCACGTCATACGGACCTCTCCATAGGGGCGCCAATTTTCCTTTCTTGTTTTCTTCCCGCATCAAGACTTTATCGCCCACATGGAACGTGAACGAGCGTAACTGGCGGTTGTGATACCCTTTGGACCTCTTTTTCGAGATCAACAGATTGCGCCTAGCTATTTCCTACGTTTTCTGAAGCTTGTACTTCAATAGCTTATGGAAGCTCTCATGGTTGTAAACCGGTTCTGGAGGTAATTTGATGTTCAAGGGAACATCCGGAGTAAAACCAAAGAGACAGTCCATCGGCGTCAATCGGATACCCTCGTGCACGCTGGTGTTGTACGCGAAAGTGGCCGCCCTCAGGCACTGATCCCAGGTTTGGGGATTCGTGTCCACAATGTTGCGTAGGTATTCTACCAGCGGTCGATGGGCTCGTTCCAAGGCACCATTCGATTGTGGATGGTACGCTGAGGTTTGCCGTTTTTTGATGCGGAGCAGCCTGCACACGCTTTTAAACAGGCTGCTCAGGAAATTGCTGCGCTGATCGGTGACCAGTTGCGTCGGTACACCATACCTTGCAACTATTTGGTCGAAAAAGACCGATGCTACCGTCTCGGCCTCTGCATTGGGCAAGGCATAGCAATCTATATACTTAGATAAATTATCCTGGAACGTAAGTATATATAGATTGCCTTCAGGAGTACGGTCCAGGGGGCCCACGATATCTAAATACACTTTGTCGAAGGGCCTCTTGGCAATGTCGGTGATTGCCATCGGCATTCGTAAATTTGGGGAAGACTTCACGCGTTGACAAACCTTACATACTTTAATATAATGTTTGATACCGCGCATCATATTCTTCCACCAGTGCCCACCTAAAGGGTGATCATGGTAATCCCGTAATAAGTGTTGGATCTCCTCGTGATTAGTTATTTCCATTCCTTTTTCCGTGTAGGAAGGAATGGCGTCCTCTTCAGAAGGTGACTCATCGGCACAGGGACGTCCCGGGGATCCCTCGCTGTCGCGTTGGTTCTTGGCCTGGGCGCGAGTCACTACATTGCATCGCGGTGGTGAAAGGGTTTCGTCTACAGAATGGGGAATACGGCTTAGCGCATCCGCATTGGTGTTGTATTTACCGGGTTTGTACTCGATTGAGTAATCAAACTCCGATAACTTATGACGAAATCTGGTAAGGCGTGAGGTGGGTTCTTTCACGCCGAACACACCCTTCAACGGCTTATGGTCCGTGTACACGGTGAAGCGTCTACCCAACAAATAGCACCGAAAATTTGTCGCCGCCCATACAATGGCCAACAACTCCTTCTCGATTGTACTATATCTACGTTCGGCCCCATTCAGGGTGTGGCTGGCATAGGCGATAGGCTGGTCTTTGCCTATCTCACATTGGGATAACAGTGCTCCAAGTGCCTCATTACTCGCATCCGTGGTTAGATTAAAGTGTTTTGTGAAGTCTGGGTAAACCAATAGTGGTGGCGAAATTAACTTCCCCTTTATCTCTTCAAATGCCTATTGACATTTGGACGACCACGTGAACTTCACGTCCTTCCTTAATAAGTTCGTTAAGGGTCGCACTATCCGGGAAAAATTTGGCACAAATTTCCGGTAATAGTTCGCTAGCCCTATGAATGATTGGACGTGGCGTGCCGTTTTAGCCACTGGCCAAATCGAGCGTGGAGAAGTAACGCGAGCGACCGAGCTGGTCTAAAATGTCCTCTATACGGGGAATAGGATACGCGTCCCCGATGGTTTTTTCGTTTAACTTGCGAAAGTCTACCACAACTCTCCATCGGGCTTCTCCGTCGGGGCCCGCTTTCTTGGGAACCACTAGAAGGGGGGAGTTCCACGGGCTTTTGCTTGGTTGGATAATGCCGTTATCCAACATTTCCCGAATTTGCTCGTTGATAACCTGCCTTTTGCTTTCGGGCAATCGGTACATCCTTTGGTTAATGGGTGCCTGATCCCGTACCAAAGGTATTTCGTGCGAGATTGCACTGGTGTACGTCAGGTAGTCGCCCTGTAAATGAAAAATATCGTTGAACTCTCGACATAACTCCGTTATCGATTGGCACTCGGGTGTGTTCAGGTTATCCCCTAAACGAAGTTCCCCGTGCAATTGTGCCAACCTGGAGCTCAAATCGGGTTCATCAGGCGACTGACTATCCGAGAACAGGTGTCGAATGAAATGGAGGGATTGTCCCTCCGAAGATTGGTTCTCGGGCTCGGGCCTGCTTGACTCGTCGTCAGAGTCAGTTCCCGGCGACGTATCTTTACGCTTGACTAAGGAGATGGTGTTATAGTCCTTGGTGGGGTATACCTTCACCGTAAGCTGATCGATCCTTTGGGGGCCATTCTGGGTATTAAGTGCCAATAACCTGGCACTCCTTGCCCTACTAGATACGCAGTGCGAGAATAAAATGTTTCCTCGCGCGTCCTGCGGCACCAGAATGGCCTTTTCCCGGATGTCAATGGGGATAGCCACCTCCATTTGGGAGCGTGCCGGCACTTCCACCGGCCTACTCAGGGCTACTTCGATCCTCGGCCACTCACGTTCATCCATCCACGATGTTTCCTCTCGCTGAGGTGACCTGGCTGAGCATTTTTTCGTATCCCTTCCCCGTGTGGGTGGGGTCCCCGGAAAGGTGTGGACCTCGGTATCGACCTTGGCAGGTCCCCGTGTCCAACTCCCCGTTTGGTTACCTTATGCTTCAGCCCCCTCGTCCCACCATTAACAAAATCAACGGAGAAGAATTCGGGGTTTATGGCTGTTCGGGGAAATTCCAAACATCCACCCGGTTCGTTGATGTTGCAATGCCTGGACAGGAAGTCATTACCCAACAAGCCGTCTGCTTCTTACCCTGGCATGGAGTCTACTACGTGGAAACTGCAGGGAATCTCATGATGCAACTTGAGACTCCCATGGCAGGATCCACTCGACTTGCCGTTGCCAAATATGGTTTGCAATGGCGTGTATTGCCGAACGTCCACCGCCTGGCCCCGGTGGAGGGCCCCCCGCTTCAAAAGGCTGACCTCAGCGCCAGTGTCCACCATGAGACGCGTAGTATGCCTACGTCCAATGTCCAAAGGGAGCTGGACCATGGGGACCTCTACTGGCAAAAGCTGAGGACAGTTTTGGCCAACCAATGTGTTCAGTGCGGTCGGGCTGCGGTTTCCCGACCCGACCTCTGAGAGTTTTCCGACCTCTGATCAGATGTCTCCTGCCGACGCACCGTCGCCGCATAAGTGCGTCGGCTGCAAGATTCGCACCGTGCCTTGTCCCTCCGTTCAGGACTATCCCGCCTGGAAGTCTCAATAGACTCCGAATCACCGGGACTGGACTGGCCTTGGCCCAACCCGGGCCCACGGTGTTGAGGTCTCTCCCTCCTATTCCTTGTATCCCTTGGTGAGATGTCACGCCTCGCACCCGTCCTTGAGGACTCCGAGTCCATCGAGTCGGCTCGGCTTCCGCCACCGCTCGACACGGACGATCGTCGCCCATCATCTCTACCATTACCATTTTTTCTATTTAATAATTTTCTCTCTGTGACTTTTTACATGAATCAAATTTGGACGAAAATCCAAGTTACTATGTTTTGAATGAATAAAAAGGTGCAGGTTATTAAATGTGCTGTAACTGGTAATATTGTGAATGTTTATGAATGGTATGTATTAAGTGAGAATGTAATATATGTTAAGTGAAGTTTTTAAGGATGTGTAAGGAGATTCAGTGTTAAATTCAATAAAGGGTAGTATTCTGGAATACAACATCCCACCCTTCTTCGAGAAAGAAAATTATCCTTGAAGAGAATAATTTTCTAGTAACTATAGGTTAGATTAAGATTAATTAAAGGCTTGGATTTTCGTCCAATTACAATGCACTATTGTCTATTTACATTATATGTTAACTAAATTTAAATCAAAGGTTACAAGATTTAAATTTCAAAAAGTTCTTATCACTATGTCTATTTACATTGTATAATAACTAAATTTAAATATTTCTCCTTGGAACCTTTTCTTTTCTTATCCAAAAATTATTATTATTTATTATATTAATTATATAATATTAATATTATGTCTCAAAATTCTCATTTCCGTTCGAATATATATATATATAAATTCTAAAATTTCCATTATACATATTAACTCTAAAATTTTCTTTCTTTCGTCCCAATTGTTAGATTATTTCATATATATTGAATAATAAAACAAAGGCCATTTGTTATGTGTTTATCTTTTCCTTAAATTTATGGAAAATTTTCCAAAGCCTTTCTGGGCCTATTATTATGATGATTGTATAGAAATGCATAATACCAAAAATCATATTAAGAAATGATTTCAAATGTCCTAAATGACTGTGTAACATTTTATTTTTTTGTATTTTGTGTTTGAATAAATGTTTATTGTTGTAAAAAAAGATTTATAATGTACTTATATGGTTTTCCTTTTCCGTACCTATTTTAGTTAAATTATTATTTTCATTATTTATTATTTCGTGTTTGAGTAAGTGTTTGTGTTTGTTTTCGTTGTTTAAAATATTTATTGTTTTCGGCTTAGTGTTGTCATTGTCCATAGCTTTAACCGCTGTCGGAACGTCTACCTTTTCAGTCTTACTCACTGCTGATGGATCGTTTAGTTTCTCAGTCTCATTTACTGATCCGTATAGTTCTTCAGACTTATTAGCTGTCAGAACATCTTGGTTCCCAGTCCTATTTGCTGTTTGAACTATTTCTTCAGTTATATCTGCTGTAGAAACATTTAATCCGTCAGTCTTTGCTGCTGAAAAGATTTCTTCATCAGTGCTGGCTGCAGAACTGACTTGGGTTTTGATTTTAATGGCAACTTTTAGATCTTCAGTCTTTAACACTGCTGAATGTTCAGTCTTTGTTGCTGAAGTGCTGGGGTTGTCTATTGGGATAGCCGATATATAAGGGATTTTTGGTTGTATATTTTCTGAAATTTCCGAATTTTCAGTCTTTAATACTGCTGAGTTTTCAGTCTTTGTTGCTGAAATGGGGTTGTCTATAGGGATAGCCGAAATATTAGGGATTTCAGTCTTTATTACTGCTGAGTTCTCAGTCTTGGTTGCTGAAGTGTCTGGGTAATCACTTGGGATAGCTGAAATATTAAGGATATCAGTCTTTAATACTGCTGAAAATTTCGAATTTTCAGTCTTAGTTGCTGAATTATTTTTCAGAATTGTAGTCTGAATCGGAGTCATTATATTAGGGTTTGGTTTAACTTCTTTTATATTTGTATTCATATGGTTAGGATAATCTTAAGCTGGCTCAAGGTAAATTTGGGTAGGAATTTCATTAAATTTGTCGTTATCTATTTCCAAAGATCTAATGCTGTAAATAGAAAAATTTTGTTTGTCTTCCGTAATTTTTGGTTGACGTCAGGCCTCGTTTTCCGACTCTTCCACCCGAGAAAAGTGAACATTTTGCCGATCGTTTTGCCTATTGGTGGTCCTAGAATTTTCACCAAAACGATTTTCACAGTTTGTAGGATTGTTTCGGAATGGGTTACGCGTTGTTGTACCTTGTTGGTAATTTGTTGAAGACGCTCCATTCCTAGATATCTTGTATCTACACTCATTCTCTGTGTGATTATTCCGACCACAGAAATTGCATAAAATGTTATATTCTCTTTTTATGGGTTGTCTATTCGGAAAAGTGGACTGCATGTTTCGATAACATGTGTCCTGTGTATGCCCTGACTTACCACAGGTTTGGCAGACTATACGATTGAATGTAGGGTTTTCGTTATATTGATATGACCTGGGAGAGTTGTCCATTCGAGCCGCATGTGACACTACATGTGCAATCGACTGTTTTAAATTGTTTCCCCCATGGACTTTAGCTAGTATCTTTAGCTGTTCGTTGTTTAGTCCATCCTCAAATGTTTGTACGGCCAATTTTATGTTTTCTTCTATTAAGTATTCCCTAACTACCGCGTCTGCTGTTATTTCACACGTGGCAGAGTTTAGAGTGCTTAGAGCATTCGCGACTCTATCGCCGTATTCCCGGACGGTTTCTCTGTAGCGTTGTTTCAGAGAAATCAACTCATTGTGTGCCGTCGACCGAGATTGCTCCTCTTTATATTCCGATTCGAGTTTATCTTTTAAATCCTCCCACTTAGCGATTTTGGTATACCTAATCAGATCGTAAGCATGACCCTCTAGTCTATTTTTGACTAGCTCTAAAAATGTCTCGTATATATCCGAGTCTGCCTTCTTTATGGATCTAAATAAAACGTCTCCCCCGGAAATAAATTTACCTAAGTCGCAGGGTTTCCCGTCAAAGGTAGGGACGATTCTGAAAACAACAGAAATTCCGACAGAGAGAGCCATTTCAGGGGGTTTAATGCGTATCTGTTGATAGTGGAATTGTTCTTCCCCCTGCCTAGCCGCCTGTCTCGTGTAATATGGACTTGCAATAGTGAAAATTTAAAATAAAAGGCGAAAATTCGTTATCAATTCTTAAAAATATGGTTAACTTAAAAATATGGTTATGGGAAAATTGGCCTTTCTTTTTGTTATTCAATATATATATATATATATATATATATATATATATATATATATATATATATATATATATATATATATATATATATATATATATATATATATATATATATATATATATATATATATATAGGAAAGAAAAATAAATTGGTCCCAAAGCTGCAAAGAAAGAAAATTCGACGAGAAAGAAAGAAAAAAAAAAAGGAAATGTCGTCGAAATACTGAAATGAGATTTTTCAAAGAATATAGATAGAAATTTCTATCCAAAAAAAAAATTTTTTTTCGTGAAAAGGAGAGCTTCCAAGTAGAAAATATTTAAATATTCCTAAAAAAAGTAGAGAGAAAAGTCGCTAGTAAAAAATATTCTTACTCTAGTAATTGTTGTCGTTGTACTGTCTTTGTCTTGAGTGTTGCTGTTTTTTTTTTGTCTTCAGTTTTCCTTAGTTGTATCCTTTGTTTTTTTTTTTCTTTTTAGATTTTTTTTTCCTTTTCGGCCAGGCAGACTTCACGTCCTAAAGTTGATTTGCTTATCCTGGTCTTGGCTGCTTTCTTTTTTTTTCTTTTTTTTGTGTTTTTTTTTCGTTGTTTTATGTTTACTTTTTTTTTCTTCTTCTTATTTCGTTATTTCTCTTGTGTTTTTTTTTCTCTTTTCTTCTTATAAACATTTTCTTTTGTTGTTTTAAATTTTGTTTTCTGTTTTATTTTTTCTTCTTATCTTGTTTCTACGTCATCATTATTATCGAGATCATCATCGGGATCCCGTTGTCTGGGCATCCCACCGCTGCCACCAGTGTTGACGTCCGCCGCCGTGCTTCCTCTATCGAGGGAAGAGCGGGGACCTTTTATTTTGAATATTTATTAAAACGCAGGATTAATTTATCTTCTGTTTAATTTTCTGGTTATTCTTTCTTTTCTTCTAATAACTTCTTTTTTTCTATTGTAATAACTGTAACAGTCAACTTCCTCTTTTTCTCAACTCAAACCACAGCTAGAACTGATAACACAAACTTCTAACTAAAACCGATTTTTTCTATTTAATAATTTTCTCTCTGTGACTTTTTACATGAATCAAATTTGGACGAAAATCAAAGTTACTATGTTTTGAATGAATAAAAAGGTGCAGGTTATTAAATGTGCTGTAACTGGTAATATTGTGAATGTTTATGAATGGTATGTATTAAGTGAGAATGTAATATATGTTAAGTGAAGTTTTTAAGGATGTGTAAGGAGATTCAGTGTTAAATTCAATAAAGGGTAGTATTCTGGGATACAACATCGCCGACGCTGCCTCCGGCGCTTACCGCGCCTATTTCTCGCGCTTCCCCCAGTCCCCACACGGGTGTCCTGCTCTCGGCTCGCAACAGGTGCTGTTCCGGCGTGTCGCTTATGGGGAGAACCCTGGGAACTCTGTTGTTGTTCCCACCTTTGCCTGTATTCGCACCCGCGCAAGCTATGACCTTGTCGGCCACAAAACTCGCAACAGCACCGGACGCTGAATACTCTGGGGCCTGATGTCGCCGGTCCGCCGCCCGTAGACGGGGGCTGCGGCTCTGGTAGGGCTCTCCGCTGAAACTGTGGTCGCTGATGTGGCGGTTCCTGCCGTGCGAATCCGCCCTGCTGACCTCTACCCCTGTATGTATTCTGGGGACCGCGCGTCCTCGTCGGACGATCCGGGCAGTCCACTATGTCGTGGCCATACCGCCAGCACCCGCGACAGAAGGGAGTGTTCCTTCTCCTCAGGCACTCGTCGTACACATGACCCCTCACTTTGCAGAAGCTGCATGTTGTCTGGGATTCCAGAGGACGAGCCGATCAAAACTATCCTCCCCCCGTCGGCGATTATCAGGCTCTTCGGCCGGCAACACGAATGACACCGCCCGGGGGTTTAAATTCGACAAAACCGGCGCCGGCGCCGCGGTTCAATCCCTAAAAGTGGAGGATGGATTTTCCAAAAGGGTAGAGCAACTTCCCGGTACTAACTCTAATGTCTCCGACGCTCGCTCGGCGATTCCGTGCCGCGCATCCACAAGCAGGTCGTCCTGTCTCAGCATTTCCCTACGAGCTCGTTCAAACCCGGTTAGGTGGTCCACCAGGCTTCGAAAGGGGACATTACCCAACGTGGGGAGGAAGTGCTTTGGTCCTTCCTCCCCCAGACCCCTTACCAACACCGGTTTGGCCATGCCCTCAAGCTGGCTCGCGAAGACGGACCTACCCCGGCGACCATAAAAGTGCTCAGCTGCCTCCTCGCACCGCACCACGGCCCTATTCACTCGGGAAACGAAACTTGTGGCATCATCGGAGGGAAGTTGTCGCATTTTGGAGAGTTGTGCACACAACTCCTCATACGACACCCGGGGTTCCTAGGCCCCTCTAAGACGCTGTTCCGCTTCGAGGAAGGTCGTGGGTAGTCTCTCCTCGAACATTCTACATGCCTCGCCACTCAGCCCAGAGGGCAGCCACCGGAGGAATGTATGTTCCTCTTCGACCGCCAGCCCACCCAGGGTCCTTCTTCAGCCTTTGAGAAACGAAGAGAGTCTCTCAGCTGTATCCGGGCCTTCCTGTCCCGAAAACATGGGGACCGCCTTCGGCACGAGGTCGAAAACCCTATCAGTGCCCAACATGGTCCGTACAGGACATGGTTGCGGGCCCAGTTTAAAATATGAGGGCATCGGCGTGTCCTCCATGCTCCCAACAGGCTTTTTACTGACGGTGGGGGGGGCCTCGTTGGCGATCGCTCGTCCACAAATTCATCCCGCGAATCGTGGAATGTCTCCGGATCCACCTCGTCAACCGGCGGCTCGGGAAATGCCTCGGGTCGCGCCCGGGCAGGGGTGCCCTCTTGGACATCTCTTTGCCGCTGCCTAGTCTGCATTAGCAGGCCGCCCAATCCAACCTACCCCAACGTCAATTTACACGGGACAGAGCAAGAACAAAAAATAAAAACGCCTAAACGCAACAGAAACACTAGATCGAAACAACCTGCCCATATAGACTCGGGAGCCTCGTCGGTTCTTCGGCGAAAATCACCCCACAAAACCGGGCCGGCACAGATAACTCGGCCAGAACTAACCAGAAAGACACGAAAACCCAGAGCAACAAAGGGGCCGCGCCGATAACAACCAATTTCACAAACATATCCAAAAACAAAAGGAAAACACTAAATAAACTTTCGCTTGCAACTCCAACAGAAAATCACCACACGATGTGATGGTAAACGCAAATGGCAAATTCCCTGGTCGGGCTCCTCGCCTCTATCGCCCGCTCAATCTTCGCACATCGGAAGCATGCCCCAACAGACGACACTATAGCCCCGGGGCAAAACCCCAACATATGACCCACTGGAATCAATCCTCCAGCAACGACCAATCACATCGGCAATGAGTAATCGCATGAATGGATGAAACGGATACCGAACAACTAATTCCACGCGGAGATTTCACTGCGGGAACGCCCCGAATCTACAAATCGGCTAAATGGAAGGGGGATCAAAAGCCAAATGCGGTCTCCAACAGACGAGAAAATGGAGAGAGAGAGAAAACTTCACCAGTGACACCAACTTGTAACAATCAAAAACCTTACAAACATGAAACTATACCACAACCCAGAAGAAACTGCGAAAATCCAACGGTACGAGATTACACTGATATGAAAAATATTGTTGAACTCTCGTTGAAACGGGTCTTGCCCCAAAATTAAATTCAACAAAAGAACAAAAACAAATAATAAAGAAAATTCTCACAAGATTATTGTATGGTAATACTGCCAATCCGCAGACACTCCAGTGGTACGGTCCAGCCTCAGTCCGACGTCGGTCTCACAATCCTATGCTCTGCCTCAAATCGATCTTCAAGTATATTTCTTGTTCAGCATCATCATCAGTTCACCACAAGGCGTTACGGGAACGTAGGTGCGTACGGAACCTTCAGGGCTCCCCTCACCTCCTGGCAATAACCTCCACTGGTTACGGTATGATACCGCCACAGACGATGAGCACCGGCTGCGCCAATTGTAATGGGTATTACAGGAACTCTTTGCCAACTGGTTACTTTCGGCCTGCACTGTGTCTTCGGTACAGGATCAAATAAGTTGTATTACCCCGAGCGGCTTAAACTCCCACTATGAAATTATGTCTGTTCCAGAGATGCACACACAAACTAGTCCTTCGAACATGGAATAGGATGAGATTTCGAATTGGCTTTTAAGGTTTGTTTTTCTTCTTCTTCCCTTCTCTTTCGATTTTGTTTTCTTATTTATTTTCTTTGTTTCGTCGCTATTCCTGTTGTGCCTTTGTTTTGATCACACCACGATCTCGAGGGTTTGAGAATCTTTTAATTTGAATAACTTTTTCCTTCAGCAACGCAATATCCATCGTTCGCTTTCATTAGCAGTCGTGTCGATTTTCAGAATATCCGAAAAGCCAAGCTGGGCGACTCGCCCGTTAGTCGGATGATAACGTAGTTTTTGGGCTGGAACCACCGTTGCGCAGGGTCGACGGTCGCTCTTCACAGTTCCGTTGTAGTAAGATGTTTCCTGGTATCCCAAGATACCTCAGCTCCCGTCTCCAAGTCTCCAGAGAAGTCCGCACGAACAAAACAATTTAAACTCGTTTCACATCCACTCGTAACAATTTTATTTTTGTAAGAGTCCTTTAACATGATTTACATTACACTGATATACGTTTTACGGCACGTGGAGGTTACAAAATTAATTAGTACTTTACATTTAAATTTTGATTTTTTTTACTTTTACTAGATTTTTTCCCGGACCGTTGTACTTTTCCGTTTCTTCTTTTTTCTGTCTAAAAAATCTCCCTTTGTTCTGCTTAGAGTTCGGACTTCGACTATCACCTCTTTCAACTTCCGATCACCTTCTACTCTCTCTCTCTCCGAATTTTCCCACTCCGAAAAGGAATGCCCACAGCTGCCTCCACAAGTTCCACAACCTAACAAATTTCGGTTCGCGCCTCCAACATATGGATCATAGGCTATATGCCTACATCGTTTGTTTTCCAATTATTACAATGGGGATGGGGGAAGTTACCACGTAACACCCTGAAACAAAACTTCAGAGAAACCATTCGGGAATACGGAGATAGAGTTGCGAATGCTCTAAGCACTCTAAACTCTGCTACGTGTGAAATAATAGCAGACGCGGTGGTTAGAAAATTCTTGATAGAAGAAAACTAAAAATTGGCCGTGCAAATATTTGAGGATGGTCTCAAGAACGAACAACTGAAAATCCTTGCCAAAGTCCATGGGGGAAGTAGTTTAAAACAGTCAATTGCACATGTAGTATCACATGCTGCTCGAATGGACAACTCTCCCAGGTCATATCAATATAATGAAAATCCTAAATTTAATCGTAGAGTCTGTCAAACCTGCGGTAAGCCAGGTCATTCTCAGGACACATCTTATCGGAACATGCAGTCCAACAATTTTCCGAATAGAAACCCATAAAAAGAGAATATAACATTATATGCAATTTCTGTGGACGTAATAATCACACAGAGAACAAGTGTAGATATGAGATATCTAGGAATGGACCGCCCTTAACAAATTACCAACAAGGTACAACAACGCGTAATCCATTCCGAAATAATCCTACCGAAAATCGTTTTAGTGAAAATCCTAGAATCACCAATAGACAAAACGATAGGCAAAATGTTCACTTTTCTCGGGTGCATGAGTCGGAAAACGAGGCCAGACGCCAACATAATCATGCTGAACGGCACTCTTTAATCTATAGTATTCGGTCGACTCATATAGAGAGGAAACAAGGTAATTCGGAAGGAGGCACACAGCCATTCCTTTCGAACGACTGTAATGATCAATATACACCAAATCTAAGATTCCACGTACCCTTTTGTCCCGAATTAAAAGAACCAGCGATACGTCTTAGAGTTAGTCCCGCAGACAATATGTACACGACTCTTCTAATTGATACCGGCGCCGACCCAAGCCTTTTAAAATCATCGTGCTTAAAGAATCAGAAAAAAGATGACAAGATCTACACAATATCCACACCAGCAGGTGATTCTTTGAAAACCCTGGGGACGGTAAGTGATACCCTAGAAGTAAAAACCAAGGATCATACCATGCTCATGGATCATCCTTTCCATCTACTCACCGAACAGATAAATCTGCTTTATGACGGAATTATAGGAAACGATGTTTTATTTAAATATAGATGTGTAATCGATTTCAAGGAACACATCCTGAAGATTCCAATGTCAAAGGGTAATGAGAGTGAGCATCGAAGAAAGCCATACGGCTCTACAAATGGGGCACCGAGCCTATTCCGTAATAAGCTAGTATGTGGATCACGAGCCTCCTGTTCAGACCTTCAGTTCGAATCAAAAGGAAAAAGTAATAACTCTAAACAGAATAGAAAGCGAAAACAGAGAAGATTGGGTGACAAAGTTTCAGCAGCAAAGACTGAAGTACAAAATGTTTCAGCAGCATATAAGACTGAAAGAGCAACTTTCGCTTTAAAACCAAGAAGCCAACAAATTGTAGACTTTCTGTTAAATAGTAAACACCAGGACATATCCGGCGATATAATCATTGAAAAAAAAAACGAATCGTACCAAGAATATACGTGGGCGAAACCTTAACCAGCCCCAAGAGTTCCAAATTAAAGGTGTTAATGATGAACACTTCGGAAACAGGACAAACGGTGAATACTAAAGACGTATACTTCAAATGGGACAAGCTAAGTGACTTCAATCTAATCTCTAGTCAATCCGACGACCTAATCAAAGGGAGGTTAAATAAGTTAACATCAATAATCAATCTCAGCCACTGTAATTGTGAAGAAAAATAATCTATCTTTCAAATATGTAGAGAATACAATGATTTATTTTTTCCCGAAGGTGACAACCTCTCAGTTACAGAAGCACTGAAACATAAAATAATTACAGACCCAAACAAGCTACCCGTATTTACCAAACCCTACAGGCTCCCGGACACACAAAAAACCGAGATACACAAACAGGTGAATGACATGCTACAAAGTGGTATTATCCAACCCAGTGCTAGTCCTTGGAACTCCCCCTTGCTCTTGGTACCAAAAAAGGCTGACAGGGAAGCTAATAAGAGATGGATAGTTGTGGTTGATTTCCGTAGGTTAAACGTAGTAACTGTTGCCGATGCATATCCGTTACCAAATATCACGGACATACTAGATCAACTAGGGAGGGCAACTTATTTTAGCACCCTCGACCTGGCAAGCGGATTTCATCAAATCCTAATGGACAATGAAGACAAGTGCAAAATCGGCTTCAGTACCCCTTATGGACATTATGAATACAACCGTATGCCGTTTGGTCTACGAAACGCTCCCGCAACTTTTCAACGTTTAATGAACAACGTTTTAATGGGATTACAAGGATTCGACTGCTTCGTATACATCGATGACATAGTCCTTTACGGATATAACCTGCAAGAACACAACTCAAAGCTTATACGAATATTTAATTGCTTACGTCAGAATAACCTTAAGCTTCAACCAAATAAATGTACTTTTCTGAAGAAGGAGCTAATGTATCTGGGTCATGTAATTTCTGAACACAGTCTTAAACCAGACGCCGAAAAGATTAAAGCTGCTAAAACATATCCCACACCCAAGAATGTCAAGGGAGTAAAATCATTCCTCGGATTCATAGGATACTACCGGCGATTTATAGACAATTTCTCAACCATAGCAAAGCCACTAACAAAGTTACTAAAGAAAACCGAAGCATTTAAATGGGATCCTTTCTGTGATGAAGCCTTCCATACGTTAAAAAACAAACTTATAGAACCTCCCATATTAGCTTACCCTGACTTCAATAAAGACTTTATAGTAACTACGGACGCTAGCGACGTTGGAATAGGCGCGGTCTTATCGCAGGGAGAAATTGGCCAGGACAAAGCAATCTGTTATGCTAGTCGTACCCTTAACGACGCCGAATCCAGGTACAGCACTACAGAAAAGGAACTGCTGGCAATCATCTACGCCGTCAAACAATTTCGCCCCTATGTCTACGGACGAAAGTTCACAATATTCACAGACCACAAAACACTACAGTGGCTCATGAATCTGAAGGACCCAACATCAAGATTGGCTCGTTGGAGAATATTATTAGACGAATATGAATACCAAATTATTTACAAAGCAGGAAAATACAACTCCAACGCAGATGCACTTAGTCGCCTCCCTATTAACATCCAAGACACACAAGAGGTAGGCAAGGTACTAGTTACCACTAGATGCAAAACGAAAGGTCAAGGCACCGATGAACCATTAGCAGCCGCAAGTGAGGAAATTACTCTCCGGCATACCGAATGTAAGATAATCGAAATTTCTAAACCCATAGAGCATGCCAAAACCCGTTCACCTATTCAGATCTTCATACTACCCAATAAAGAAGGCCAAACCGAAAATTCACTTAAAACCATCCCTAACTATACACGTCCGAACCCAAACACGACAAAATCCCATTTATATATTGCCGCTAGACAGAGGAAACGAATCCAGCTTTGAACGAACACTCAGCAAAATTCATAACCATTGTATAAAAGAAAAGGTAAACCATATCGACATTTCTATCCCAAAACAAGAGCCAATAAACCCCCGCCTTAAAAATGCCATCATACAAACATTCGCCCAAACCAAGATCGCCGTGTATCTTTACTCTGACAAAAGAATCTATATCGAAGACCGACAGGATATCGATCCACAATTCACCTTTTGGAGGGCACCAGGGATTCTCCCGCACAATTGAACGTCTTAAAACAAGGTACTTTTGGCCAAGCCTCATAAAAGATACGAAAGAATTCATCCGCAAATGCGACTCGTGTCAAAGAAATAAACTAACGCTAAACAGAAAAATCCCGATGAAAATCACAACAACAAGTACAACCCCCTTCGAACGAGTAGCTCTAGATATTGTTGGCCCGCTCCCAACTAGTTACGAAGATAATAAATACATATTAACGTTCCAAGATGATTTAACAAAGTTCACTGAAGCTATACCGCTACCCAATGCGAAAGCACCCACCATAGCTCGTAGTTTTGTGGAGAAAATCATATGTCGTTTCGGAATACCCGACGCAGTATTAACGGACCAAGCCACCAATTTCCTAAGCCATCTTTTTAAAGAAATATGTAAGATTCTAAAAATCAAAAAGATACAAACAACACCTTATCATCCCCAAACAAACGGAGCTTTAGAACGTAGCCACCGAACGTTGGCGGAATATCTCAGACACTACATTAACAAGGACCAACTCTCATGGGATACATATATATACATAAAACAATTGTAAGAAATGATGGAAACGAAAAAAAAAAAAAAAAGTTAAAAAAGGGGAAGAAAGAAAGAAAATGGATATAATATATTTTAAAATATATATTGGGATATAATATATTGGAAATTCGAACGAAAAAGAGAATTTTGAGAATTAATATTAATCATACATATAGAAAAAAAATTTTTTTGGTTAATAAAGGAAAAGGGTCTAAGTCGAAATATTTTAAGTTAGTTGGAAATATTTAAAGTTAGTTAAAATATAATGTAAGTAGACTATAAGTAAACTTTTGGATTATTGTAACCTATTTTTCTAGCATTAAGAACTTTTGATATAAGATTAACTTTGAACGCCATTGTAATTGAACGGAAATCCAAGTCTGTAATTAATCCTTATCTAAGCAAGAGTTAACAGAAAATTATTCTCTTCAAGGATAATTTTCTTTCTCGAAGAAGGGTGGGATGTTGTATTCCAGAATATTACCCTTATTCGCTTTAACACTAATCTCATGTCGTTTCTAACACAACGTTTAAAACTACATCCGCACATATCTTACATTCTCATTTAATACAATTCATAAATAAACAGACACAATATTCTATATCCAGTTACTTACAGCACATTTAAAAACGTGCCCCTTTTCATAACAAGCACATGTTTCATTTCAAAACATAGCCACTTTGATTTTCGTTCAAAGTTTATTCAAAATTATAAACGGAGACTTCTGGATTGTTTTGTTCTTTTTATACGACACAGTTAGTTGGAACAAAATGTTCTATAAAAACAGGAAAATTTATATTGTAAAAGTAGTTCAGAATAGAGCTTAGCTTGAGATAGCTGAGTTCAATAAAATAAAAATAAAACTAATAATTATTTTAATAAAGAAAACTTTAATTATTTTAATAACCCCCACGCTCTTCCCTCGAAAGAGGAAGCACGGCGCTGGAGACGTAACACTGGTGGCAGCGGTGGGATTCACGAAGACTGGTGGAGTCCCCAAAGGAAGACCAATCCCCAAAGGTCGACTTAATCCCCGAAGGAAGACCAATCCCCGAAGGACGACTTAATCCTCGAAGGAAGACCAATCCTCGGAGGACGACTCAATCCTCGAAGGAAGACCGATCCACGAAGGAGGACTCGATCCCAGAGGAAGATTAGTGCGATTAACGACGAGTGGCGGGATAAAACCCTAAATGGGGAAGGAATGTCTTCATTTTCAACTTGGATGGCGGAACATTCGATGCATCGAGTGTAACTATTGATGAAAGTTCCTTGTACGAAGTCAACGCAACTGCTGAGGAAATCCAAATTAACCTCAGAGATTTGAAAAAAAAATATATAATAACACATAAAACGACGAAAAAAAAGGAAAAAAAGACCAGGATAACACACAACTATAGGGCATGAAGTCTGCCTGGCAGTAATAATATAAAAAGCGGAAATAATATAAAAAGAAGACAATAACTCAAGAAAAAAATGTTTAAGAAAAAACTACACTATTGGAATCCAGGAAGTGGTAATCTCGAAAAGAACAAAACATCAATCAACAGTTAGCCCACATATATTAGTAGTAAGAATCGTTAGCAAAATACCAATTTTTCTCTCTTCATTTTTCCGTTGGAATATTTTCACCTTGGAACTTTTAACTTTTCCTTTTTACAAAAAATTCTTTCGGACAGAAATTACTTCGAATATTCTCTTTTCAGTATTTCGACGACATTTCCGTTTTTTCTTTTTCGTCGAATTTTCTTTCTTTACAGCTTTGGGACAAAATTAACTTTCATTTCCATATATATTGAATAACTAAAAGAAAGGCCATTTTTATATACCGTATTTTTAAGAAGTGATTTTAACCATACATTGATTTCAAGGTTTTCAATATTACGAGTCCTTATTATACGAGACAGGCGGCTAGGCAGGGGGAAGAACAAATCCACTCTCACTCATAAATACACCAGAACCCCCCTGAAATGGCTCTTTCTGTCGGAATTTCTGTTGTTTTCAGAATCGTCCCTACCTTTGACGGAAAACCCTGCGACCTAGATAAATTTATTTCCGGGGGAGACGTTTTATTTAGATCTATAAAAAGGGCAGACCCGGAGATATATGAAACATTTTTGGATCTAGTCAAAATTAGATTAGAGGGTCCTGCCTATGATCTGATTAAGTATAGCACAATAGCTAAATGGGAAGATTTAAAGGATAAACTTGAATCAGAATATAAAAAGAAGCAATCTCGGCCAACGGCACACAATGAGTTGATATCCCTGCAACAAAACTTCAGAGAAACCATTCGGGAATACGGAGATAGAGTTGCGAATGCTCTGAGGAGGCTGAACTCTGCTACGTGTGAAATAACAGCAGACGCGGTGGTTAGAGAATTCTTGATAGAAGAAAACTCAAAATTGGGCGTACAAAAATTTGAGGATGGTCTCAAGAATGAACAACTGAAAATCCTTGCCAAAGTCTATGGGGGAAGTAGTTTAAAACAGTCAATTGCACATGTAGTATCACATGCTGCTCGAATGGACAACTCTGCCAGGTCATATCAATATAATGAAAATCCTAAATTTAATCGTAGAGTCTGTCAAACCTGCGGTAAGCCAGGTCATTCTCAGGACACATCTTATCGGAACATGCAGTCCAACAATTTTCCGAATAGAAACCTATAAAAAGAGAATATAACATTATATGCAATTTCTGTGGACGGAATAATCACACAGAGAACAAGTGTAGATACAAGATCTCTATGAATGGACCGTCCTTAACAAATTACCAACAAGGTACAACAACGCGTAATCCATTCCGAAATAATCCTACCGAAAATCGTTTTAGTGAAAATCCTAGAATCACCAATAGACAAAACGATAGGCAAAATGTTCACTTTTCTCGGGTGCATGAGTCGGAAAACGAGGCCAGACGCCAACATAATCATGCTGAACGGCACTCTTCAATCTATAGTATTCGGTCGACTCATATAGAGAGGAAACAAGGTAATTCGGAAGGAGACACACAGCCATTCCTTTCGAACGACTGTAATGATCAATATACACTAAATCTAAGATTCCACGTACCCTTTTGTCCCGAATTAAAAGAACCAGCGATATGTCTTAGAGTTAGTCCCGCAGACAATATGTACACGACTCCTCTAATTGATACCGGCGCCGACCTAAGCCTTTTAAAATCATCGTGCTTAAAGAATCAGAAAAAAGATGACAAGATCTACACAATATCCACACCAGCAGGTGATTCTTTGAAAACCCTGGGGACGGTAAGTGGTATCCTAGAAGTAAAAACCAAGGATCATACCATGCTCATGGATCATCCTTTCCATCTACTCACCGAACAGATAAATCTGCTTTATGACGGAATCATAGGAAACGATTTTTTATTTAAATATAGATGTGTAATCGATTTCAAGGAACACATCCTGAAGATTCCAATGTCAAAGGGTAATGAGAGTGAGCATCGAAGAAAGCCATACGGCTCTACAAACGGGGCACCGAGCCTATTCCGTAATAAGCTAGTATGTGGATCACGAGCCACCTGTTCAGACCTTCAGTTCGAATCAAAAGGAAAAAGTAATAACTCTAAACAGAATAGAAAGCGAAAACAGAGAAGAATGGGTGACAAAGTTTCAGCAGCAAAGACTGAAGTACAAAATGTTCCAGCAACATATAAGACTGAAGGAGCAACTTTCGCTTTAAAACCAAGAAGCCAACAAATTGTAGACTTTCCGTTAAATAGTAAACACCAGGACATATCCGGCGATATAATCATTCAAAAAAAAACGAATCGTGCCAGGAATATACGTGGGCGAAACCTTAACCAGCCCCAAGAGTTCCAAATTAAAGGTGTTAATGATGAACACTTCGGAAACAGAACAAACGGTGAATACTAAAGACGTAGACTTCAAATGGGACAAGCTAAGTGACTTCAGTCTAATCTCTAGTCAATCCGACGACCTAATCAAAGGGAGGTTAAATAAGTTAACATCAATAATCAATCTCAGCCACTGTAATTGTGAAGAAAAATAATCTATCTTTCAAATATGTAGAGAATACAATGATTTATTTTTTCCCGATGGTGACAACCTCTCAGTTACAGAAGCACTGAAACATAAAATCATTACAGACCCAAACAAGCTACCCGTATTTACCAAACCCTACAGGCTCCCGGACACACAAAAAACCGAGATACACAAACAGGTGAATGACATGCTACAAAGTGGTATTATCCAACCCAGTGCTAGTCCTTGGAACTCCCCCTTGCTCTTGGTACCAAAAAAGGCTGACAGGGAAGCTAATAAGAGATGGATAGTTGTGGTTGATTTCCGTAGGTTAAACGTAGTAACTGTTGCCGATGCATATCCGTTACCAAATATCACGGACATACTAGATCAACTAGGGAGGGCAACTTATTTTAGCACCCTCGACCTGGCAAGCGAATTTCATCAAATCCTAATGGACAATGAAGACAAGTGCAAAATCGGCTTCAGTACCCCTTATGGACATTATGAATACAACCGTATGCCGTTTGGTTTACGAAACGCTCCCGCAACTTTTCAACGTTTAATGAACAACGTTTTAATGGGATTACAAGGATTCGACTGCTTTGTATACATCGATGACATAGTCCTTTACGGATACAACCTGCAAGAACACAACTCAAAGCTTATACGAATATTTAATTGTTTACGTCAGAATAACCTTAAGGTTCAACCAGATAAATGTACTTTTCTGAAGAAGGAGCTAATGTATCTGGGTCATGTAATTTCTGAACACAGTCTTAAACCAGACCCCAAAAAGATTAAAACTGCTAAAACATATCCCACATCCAACAATGTCAAGGGAGTAAAATCATTCCTCGGATTCATAGGATACTACCGGCGATTTATAGACAATGTCTCAACCATAGCAAAGCCACTAACGAAGTTACTAAAGAAAACCGAAGCATTTAAATGGGATCCTTTCTGTGATGAAGCATTCCATACGTTAAAAAACAAATTTATAGAACCTCCCATATTAGCTTACCCTGACTTCAATAAAGACTTTATAGTAACTACGGACGCTAGCGACGTTGGAATAGGCGCGGTCTTATCGCAGGGAGAAATTGGCCAGGACAAAGCAATCTGTTATGCTAGTCGTACCCTTAACGACGCCGAATCCAGGTACAGCACTACAGAAAAGGAACTGCTGGCAATCATCTACGCCGTCAAACAATTTCGCCCCTATGTCTACGGACGAAAGTTCACAATATGCACAGACCACAAACCACTACAGTGGCTCATGAATCTGAAGGACCCAACATCAAGATTGGCTCGTTGGAGAATATTATTAGACGAATATGAATACCAAATTATTTACAAAGCAGGAAAATACAACTCCAACGCAGATGCACTTAGTCGCCTCCCTATTAACATCCAAGACACACAAGAGGTAGGCAAGGTACTAGTTACCACTAGATGCAAAACGAAAGGTCAAGGCACCGATGAACCATTAGCAGCCGCAAGTGAGGAAATTACTCTCCGGCATACCGAATGTAAGATAATCGAAATTTCTAAACCCATAGAGTATGCCAAAACCCGTTCACCTATTCAGATCTTCATACTACCCAATAAAGAAGGCCAAACCGAAAATTCACTTAAAACCATCCCTAACTATACACGTCCGAACCCAAACACGACAAAATCCCATTTATATATTGCCGCTAGACAGAGGAAACGAATCCAGCTTTGAACGAACACTCAGCAAAATTCATAACCATTGTATAAAAGAAAAGGTAAACATATCGACATTTCTATCCCAAAACAAGAGCCAATAAACCCCCGCCTTAAAAATGCCATCATACAAACATTCGCCCAAACCAAGATCGCCGTGTATCTTTACTCTGACAAAAGAATCTATATCGAAGACCGACAGGATATCGATCCACAATTCACCTTTTGGAGGGCACCAGGGATTCTCCCGCACAATTGAACGTCTTAAAACAAGGTACTTTTGGCCAAGCCTCATAAAAGATACGAAAGAATTCATCCGCAAATGCGACTCGTGTCAAAGAAATAAACTAACGCTAAACAGAAAAATCCCGATGAAAATCACAACAACAAGTACAACCCCCTTCGAACGAGTAGCTCTAGATATTGTTGGCCCGCTCCCAACTAGTTACGAAGATAATAAATACATATTAACGTTCCAAGATGATTTAACAAAGTTCACTGAAGCTATACCGCTACCCAATGCGAAAGCACCCACCATAGCTCGTAGTTTTGTGGAGAAAATCATATGTCGTTTCGGAATACCCGACGCAGTATTAACGGACCAAGCCACCAATTTCCTAAGCCATCTTTTTAAAGAAATATGTAAGATTCTAAAAATCAAAAAGATACAAACAACACCTTATCATCCCCAAACAAACGGAGCTTTAGAACGTAGCCACCGAACGTTGGCGGAATATCTCAGACACTACATTAACAAGGACCAACTCTCATGGGATACATATATATACATAAAACAATTGTAAGAAATGATGGAAACGAAAAAAAAAAAAAAAGTTAAAAAAGGGGAAGAAAGAAAGAAAATGGATATAATATATTTTAAAATATATATTGGGATATAATATATTGGAAATTCGAACGAAAAACAGAATTTTGAGAATTAATATTAATCATACATATAGAAAAAAAAATTGTTTGGATAATAAAAGAAAAGTGGAAATATTTTAAGTTAGTTGGAAATATTTAAAGTTAGTTAAAATATAATGTAAGTAGACTATAAGTAAACTTTTGGATTATTGTAACCTATTTTTCTAGCATTAAGAACTTTTGATATAAGATTAACTTTGAACGCCATTGTAATTGAACGAAAAATCCAAGTCTGTAATTAATCCTTATCTAAGCAATAGTTAACAGAAAATTATTCTCTTCAAGGATAATTTTCTTTCTCGAAGAAGGGTGGGATGTTGTATTCCAGAATATTACCCTTATTCGCTTTAACACTAATCTCATGTCCTTTCTAACACAACCTTTAAAACTACATCCGCACATATCTTACATTCTCATTTAATACAATTCATAAATAAACAGACACAATATTCTATATCCAGTCACTTACAGCACATTTAAAAACATGCCCCTTTTCATAACAAGCACATGTTTCATTTCAAAACATAGCCACTTTGATTTTCGTTCAAAGTTTATTCAAAATTATAAACAGAGACTTCTGGATTGTTTTGTTCTTTTTATACGACACAGTTAGTTGGAACAAAATGTTCTATAAAAACAGGAAAATGTATATTGTAAAAGTAGTTCAGAATAGAGCTTAGCTTGAGATAGCTGAGTTCAATAAAATAAAAATAAAACTAATAATTATTTTAATAAAGAAAACTTTAATTATTTTAATAACCCCCACGCTCTTCCCTCGAAAGAGGAAGCACGGCGCTGGAGACGTAACACTGGTGGCAGCGGTGGGATCCACGAAGACTGGTGGAGTCCCCAAAGGAAGACCAATCCCCAAAGGTCGACTTAATCCCCGAAGGAAGACCAATCCCCGAAGGACGACTTAATCCTCGAAGGAAGACCAATCCTCGAAGGACGACTCAATCCTCGAAGGAAGACCGATCCACGAAGGAGGACTCGATCCCAGAGGAAGATTAGTGCGATTAACGACGAGTGGCGGGATAAAACCCTAAATGGGGAAGGAATGTCCTCATTTTCAACTTGGATGGCGGAACATTCGATGCATCGAGTGTAACTATTGATGAAAGTTCCTTGTACGAAGTCAACGCAACTGCTGAGGAAATCCAAATTAACCTCAGAGATTTGAAAAAAAAAAATATAATAACACATAAAACGACGAAAAAAAAGGAAAAAAAGACCAGGATAACACACAACTATAGGGCATGAAGTCTGCCTGGCAGTAATAATATAAAAAGCGGAAATAATATAAAAAGAAGACAATAACTCAGGAAAAAAATGTTTAAGAAGAAACTACACTATTGGAATCCAGGAAGTGGTAATCTCGAAAAGAACAAAACATCAATCAACAGTTAGCCCACATATATTAGTAGTAAGAATCGTTAGCAAAATACCAATTTTTCCGTTGGAATATTTTCACCTTGGAACTTTTAACTTTTCCTTTTTACAAAAAATTCTTTCGGACAGAAATTACTTCGAATATTCTCTTTTCAGTATTTCGACGGCATTTCCCTTTTTTCTTTTTCGTCGAATTTTCGTTCTTTACAGCTTTGGGACAAAATTAACTTTCATTTCCATATATATTGAATAACTAAAAGAAAGGCCATTTTTATATACCGTATTTTTAAGAAGTGATTTTAACCATACATTGATTTCAAAGTTTTCAATATTACGAGTCCTTATTATACGAGACAGGCGGCTAGGCAGGGGGAAGAACAAATCTACTCTCCACAAATACACCATAACCCCCCTGAAATGGCTCTTTCTGTCGGAATTTCTGTTGTTTTCAGAATCGTCCCTACCTTTGACGGAAAACCCTGCGACCTAGATAAATTTATTTCCGGGGGAGACGTTTTATTTAGATCTATAAAAAGGGCAGACCCGGAGATATATGAAACATTTTTGGATCTAGTCAAAATTAGATTAGAGGGTCCTGCCTATGATCTGATTAAGTATAGCACAATAGCTAAATGGGAAGATTTAAAGGATAAACTTGAATCAGAATATAAAGAGAAGCAATCTCGGCCAACGGAACACAATGAGTTGATATCCCTTGTAATGAGTATTACAGGAACTCTTTGCCAACTGGTTACTTTCGGCCTGCACTGTGTCTTCGGTACAGGATCAAATAAGTCGTATTACCCCGAGCGGCTTAAACTCCCACTATGAAATGATGTCTGTTCCAGAGATGCACACACAAACTAGTCCTTCGAACATGGAATACGATGAGATTTCGAATTGGCTTTTAAGGTTTGTTTTTCTTCTTCTTCCCTTCTCTTTCGATTTTGTTTTCTTATTTTGTTTCGTCGCTATTCCTGTTGTGCCTTTGTTTTGATCACACCACGATCTCGAGGGTTTGAGAATCTTTTAATTTGAATAACTTTTTCCTTCAGCAACGCAATATCTATCGTTCGCTTTCATTGGCAGTCGTGTCGATTTTCAGAATATCCGAAAAGCCAAGCTGGGCGACTCGCCCGTTAGTCGGATGATAACGTTGTTTTTGGGCTAGAACCACCGTTGCGCAGGGTCGACGGTCGCTCTTCACAGTTCCGTTGTAGTAAGGTGTTTCCTGGTATCCCAAGATACCTCAGCTCCCGTCTCCAAGTCTCCAGAGAAGTCCGCACGAACCAAACAATTTAAACTCGTTTCACATCCACTCGTAACAATTTTATTTTTGTAAGAGTCCTTTAACATGATTTACATTACACTGATATACGTTTTACGGCACGTGGAGGAAATTTTGATTTTTTTTACTTTTACTAGATTTTCTCCCGCACCGTTATACTTTTCGGTTTCTTCTTTTTTCTGTCTAAAAAATCTCCTTTTGTTCTGCTTAGAGTTCGGACTTCGACTATCACCTCTTTCAACTTCCGATCACCTTCTACTCTCTCTCTCGCCGAATTTTCCCACTCCGAAAAGGAATGCCCACAGCTGCCCCCACAAGTTCCACAAACTAACAAATTTCGGTTCGCGCCTCCAACATGTGGATCGTAGCCTATATGCCTACATCGTTTGTTTTCCAACTATTACAATGGGGGTGGGGGAAGTTACCACGTAACATACGAACGCGATCCGGTTAGGACCCCCCCGCCAAGGCGAGGCGATCCCCCCTCGTCCAACCACCGCAAAATGTCACCCGGCCGGCGAAAACGCCCCGCTCCCATATATTTTCCCCGATTTCAAATTGCTTCTCCTTTCCTCCTTGACTCACCTACTCCCAGTAGGGCTTCAGACGGTTGTTGTGTACAACCACCGTCCTCTTACCTAGCTTCACCGCGCTGTTGACCGCGCTTTTCACCTCCACCACGTCATACGGACCTCTCCATAGGGGCGCCAATTTTCCTTTCTTGTTTTCTTCCCGCATCAAGACTTTATCGCCCACATGGAACGTGAACGAGCGTAACTGGCGGTTGTGATACCCTTTGGACCTCTTTTTCGAGATCAACAGATTGCGCCTAGCTATTTCCTACGTTTTCTGAAGCTTGTACTTCAATAGCTTATGGAAGCTCTCATGGTTGTAAAGCGGTTCTGGAGGTAATTTGATGTTCAAGGGAACATCCGGAGTAAAACCAAAGAGACAGTCCATCGGCGTCAATCGAATACCCTCGTGCACGCTGGTGTTGTACGCGAAAGTGGCCGCCCTCAGGCACTGATCCCAGGTTTGGGGATTCGTGTCCACAATGCTGCGTAGGTATTCTACCAGCGGTCGATGGGCTCGTTCCAAGGCACCATTCGATTGTGGATAGTACGCTGAGGTTGGCCGTTTTTTGATGCGGAGCAGCCTGCACACGCTTTTAAACAGGCTGCTCAGGAAATTGCTGCGCTGATCGGTGACCAGTTGCGTCGGTACACCATACCTTGCAACTATTTGGTCGAAAAAGACCGATGCCACCGTCTCGGCCTCTGCATTGGGCAAGGCATAGCAATCTATATACTTAGATAAATTATCCTGGAACGTAAGTATATATAGATTGCCTTCAGGAGTACGGCCCAGGGGGCCCACGATATCTAAATACACTTTGTCGAAGGGCCTCTTGGCAATGTCGGTGATTGCCATCGGCATTCGTAAATTTGGGGAAGACTTCACGCGTTGACAAACCTTACATACTTTAATATAATGTTTGATACCGCGCATCATATTCTTCCACCAGTGCCCACCTAAAGGGTGATCATGGTAATCCCGTAATAAGTGTTGGATCTCCTCGTGATTAGTTATTTCCATTCCTTTTTCCGTGTAGGAAGGAATGGCGTCCTCTTCAGAAGGTGACTCATCGGCACAGGGACGTCCCGGGGACCCCTCGCTGTCGCGTTGGTTCTTGGCCTGGGCGCGAGTCACTACATTGCATCGCGGTGGTGAAAGGGTTTCGTCTACAGAATGGGGAATACGGCTTAGAGCATCCGCATTGGTGTTGTATTTACCGGGTTTGTACTCGATTGAGTAATCAAACTCCGATAACTTATGACGAAATCTGGTAAGGCGTGAGGTGGGTTCTTTCACGCCGAACACACCCTTCAACGGCTTATGGTCCGTGTACACGGTGAAGCGTCTACCCAACAAATAGCACCGAAAATTTGTCGCCGCCCATACAATGGCCAACAACTCCTTCTCGATTGTACTATATCTACGTTCGGCCCCATTCAGGGTGCGGCTGGCATAGGCGATAGGCTGGTCTTTGCCTATCTCACATTGGGATAACACTGCTCCAAGTGCCTCATTACTCGCATCCGTGGTTAGATTAAAGTGTTTTGTGAAGTCTGGGTAAACCAATAGTGGTGGCGAAATTAACTCCCCCTTTATCTCTTCAAATGCCTATTGACATTTGGACGACCACGTGAACTTCACGTCCTTCCTTAATAAGTTCGTTAAGGGTCGCACTATCCGGGAAAAATTTGGCACAAATTTCCGGTATTAGTTCGCTAGCCCTATGAATGATTGGACGTGGCGTGCCGTTTTAGCCACTGGCCAAATCGAGCGTGGAGAAGTAACGCGAGCGACCGAGCTGGTCTAAAATGTCCTCTATACGGGGAATAGGATACGCGTCCCCGATGGTTTTTTCGTTTAACTTGCGAAAGTCTACCACAACTCTCCATCGGGCTTCTCCGTCGGGGCCCGCTTTCTTGGGAACCACTAGAAGGGGGGAGTTCCACGGGCTTTTGCTTGGTTGGATAATGTCGTTATCCAACATTTCCCGAATTTGCTCGTTGATAACCTGCCTTTTGCTTTCGGGCAATCGGTACATCCTTTGGTTAATGGGTGCCTGATCCCGTACCAAAGGTATTTCGTGCGAGATTGCACTGGTGTACGTCAGGTAGTCGCCCTGTAAATGAAAAATATCGTTGAACTCTCGACATAACTCCGTTATCGATTGGCACTCGGGTGTGTTCAGGTTATCCCCTAAACGAAGTTCCCCGTGCAATTGTGCCAACCTGGAGCTCAAATCGGGTTCATCAGGCGACTGACTATCCGAGAACAGGTGTCGAATGAAATGGAGGGATTGTCCCTCCGAAGATTGGTTCTCGGGCTCGGGCCTGCTTGACTCGTCGTCAGAGTCAGTTCCCGGCGACGTATCTTTACGCTTGACTAAGGAGATGGTGTTATAGTCCTTGGTGGGGTATACCTTCACCATAAGCTGATCGATCCTTTGGGGGCCATTCTGGGTATTAAGTGCCAATAACCTGGCACTCCTTGCCCTACTAGATACGCAGTGCGAGAATAAAATGTTTCCTCGCGCGTCCTGCGGCACCAGAATGGCCTTTTCCCGGATGTCAATGGGGATAGCCACCTCCATTTGGGAGCGTGCCGGCACTTCCACCGGCCTACTCAGGGCTACTTCGATCCTCGGCCACTCACGTTCATCCATCCACGATGTTTCCTCTCGCTGAGGTGACCTGGCTGAGCATTTTTTCGTATCCCTTCCCCGTGTGGGTGGGGTCCCCGGAAAGGTGTGGACCTCGGTATCGACCTTGGCAGGTCCCCGTGTCCAACTCCCCGTTTGGTTACCTTATGCTTCAGCCCCCTCGTCCCACCATTAACAAAATCAGCGGAGAAGAATTCGGGGTTTATGGCTGTTCGGGGAAATTCCAAACACCCACCCGGTTCGTTGATGTTGCAATGCCTGGACAGGAAGTCATTACCCAACAAGCCGTCTGCTTGTTACCCTGGCATGGAGTCTACTACGTGGAAACTGCAGGGAATCTCATGATGCAACTTGAGACTCCCATGGCAGGATCCACTCGACTTGCCGTTGCCAAATATGGTTTGCAATGGCGTGGATTGCCGAACGTCCACCGCCTGGCCCCGGTGAAGGGCCCCCCGCTTCAAAAGGCTGACCTCAGCGCCAGTGTCCACCATGAGACGCGTAGTATGCCTACGTCCAATGTCCAAAGGGAGCTGGACCATGGGGAACTCTACTGGCAAAAGCTGAGGACAGTTTTGGCCAACCAATGTGTTCAGTGCGGTCGGGCTGCGGTTTCCCGACCCGACCTCTGAGAGTTTTCCGACCTCTGATCAGATGTCTCCTGCCGACGCCCCGTCGCTGCATAAGTGCGTCGGCTGCAAGATTCGCACCGTGCCTTGTCCCTCCGTTCAGGACTATCCCGCCTGGAAGTCTCAATAGACTCCGAACCACCGGGACTGGGCTGGCCTTGGCCCAACCCGGGCCCACGGTGTTGAGGTCTCTCCCTCCTATTCCTTGTA
Organism: Microdon myrmicae; assembly: GCA_963931805.1. Taxonomy (NCBI): domain Eukaryota; kingdom Metazoa; phylum Arthropoda; class Insecta; order Diptera; family Syrphidae; genus Microdon; species Microdon myrmicae. The sequence continues at coordinate 915,249 of CAWVOU010000002.1, forward strand.
TCCCTTGGTGAGATGTCACGCCTCGCACCCGTCCTTGAGGACTCCGAGTCCATCGAGTCGGCTCGGCTTCCGCCACCGCTCGACACGGACGATCGTCGCCCATCATCTCTACCATTACCATTTTTTCTATTTAATAATTTTCTCTCTGTGACTTTTTACATGAATCAAATTTGGACGAAAATCCAAGTTACTATGTTTTGAATGAATAAAAAGGTGCAGGTTATTAAATGTGCTGTAACTGGTAATATTGTGAATGTTTATGAATGGTATGTATTAAGTGAGAATGTAATATATGTTAAGTGAAGTTTTTAAGGATGTGTAAGGAGATTCAGTGTTAAATTCAATAAAGGGTAGTATTCTGGAATACAACATCCCACCCTTCTTCGAGAAAGAAAATTATCCTTGAAGAGAATAATTTTCTAGTAACTATAGGTTAGATTAAGATTAATTAAAGGCTTGGATTTTCGTCCAATTACAATGCACTATTGTCTATTTACATTATATGTTAACTAAATTTAAATCAAAGGTTACAAGATTTAAATTTCAAAAAGTTCTTATCACTATGTCTATTTACATTGTATAATAACTAAATTTAAATATTTCTCCTTGGAGCCTTTTCTTTTCTTATCCAAAAATTATTATTATTTATTATATTAATTATATAATATTAATATTATGTCTCAAAATTCTCATTTCCGTTCGAATATATATATAAATTCTAAAATTTCCATTATACATATTAACTCTAAAATTTTCTTTCTTTCGTCCCCCTCATTAACTTTTTTTTTTCCGTCATTTCCTACAATTGTTAGATTATTTCATATATATTGAATAATAAAACAAAGGCCATTTGTTATGTGTTTATCTTTTCCTTAAATTTATGGAAAATTTTCCAAAACCTTTCTGGGCCTATTATTATGATGATTGTATAGAAATGCATTATACCAAAAATCATATTAAGAAATGATTTCAAATGTCCTAAATGACTGTGTAGCTTTTTAGTTTTTTGTATTTTGTGTTTGAATAAATGTTTATTGTTGTAAAAAAAGATTTATAATGTACTTATATGGTTTTCCTTTTCCGTACCTATTTTAGTTAAATTATTATTTTCATTATTTATTATTTCGTGTTTGAGTAAGTGTTTGTGTTTGTTTTCGTTGTTTAAAATATTTATTGTTTTCGGCTTAGTGTTGTCATTGTCCATAGCTTTAACCGCTGTCGGAACGTCTACCTTTTCAGTCTTACTCACTGCTGATGGATCGTTTAGTTTCTCAGTCTCATTTACTGATCCGTATAGTTCTTCAGACTTATTAGCTGTCAGAACATCTTGGTTCCCAGTCCTATTTGCTGTTTGAACTATTTCTTCAGTTATATCTGCTGTAGAAACATTTAATCCGTCAGTCTTTGCTGCTGAAGAGATTTCTTCATCAGTGCTGGCTGCAGAACTGACTTGGGTTTTGATTTTAATGGCAACTTTTAGATCTTCAGTCCTTAACACTGCTGAATGTTCAGTCTTTGTTGCTGAAGTGCTGGGGTTGTCTATTGGGATAGCCGATATATAAGGGATTTTTGGTTGTATATTTTCTGAAATTTCCGAATTTTCAGTCTTTAATACTGCTGAGTTTTCAGTCTTTGTTGCTGAAATGGGGTTGTCTATAGGGATAGCCGAAATATTAGGGATTTCAGTCTTTATTACTGCTGAGTTCTCAGTCTTGGTTGCTGAAGTGTCTGGGTAATCACTTGGGATAGCTGAAATATTAAGGATATCAGTCTTTAATACTGCTGAAAATTTCGAATTTTCAGTCTTAGTTGCTGAATTATTTTTCAGAATTGTAGTCTGAATCGGAGTCATTATATTAGGGTTTGGTTTAACTTCTTTTATATTTGTATTCATATGGTTAGGATAATCTTAAGCTGGCCCAAGGTAAATTTGGGTAGGAGTTTCATTAAATTTGTCGTTATCTATTTCCAAAGATCTAATGCTGTAAATAGAAAAATTTTGTTTGTCTTCCGTAATTTTTGGTTGGCGTCAGGCCTCGTTTTCCGACTCTTGCACCCGAGAAAAGTGAACATTTTGCCGATCGTTTTGCCTATTGGTGGTCCTAGAATTTTCACCAAAACGATTTTCAGAGTTTGTAGGATTGTTTCGGAATGGGTTACGCGTTGTTGTACCTTGTTGGTAATTTGTTGAAGACGCTCCATTCCTAGATATCTTGTATCTACACTCATTCTCTGTGGGATTATTCCGACCACAGAAATTGCATAAAATGTTATATTCCCTTTTTATGGGTTGTCTATTCGGAAAAGTGGACTGCATGTTTCGATAACATGTGTCCTGTGTATGCCCTGACTTACCACAGGTTTGGCAGACTGTACGATTGAATGTAGGTTTTTCGTTATATTGATATGACCTGGGAGAGTTGTCCATTCGAGCCGCATGTGACACTACATGTGCAATCAACTGTTTTAAATTGTTTCCCCCATGGACTTTAGCTAGTATATTTAGCTGTTCGTTGTTTAGTCCACCCTCAAATGTTTGTACGGCCAATTTTATGTTTTCTTCTATTCTATTAAGTATTCCCTAACCACCGCGTCTGCTGTTATTTCACACGTGGCAGAGTTTAGAGTGCTTAGAGCATTCGCGACTCTATCGCCGTATTGCCGGACGGTTTCTCTGTAGCGTTGTTTCAGAGAAATCAACTCATTGTGTGCCGTCGACCGAGATTGCTCCTCTTTATATTCCGATTCGAGTTTATCTTTTAAATCCTCCCACTTAGCGATTTTGCTATACCTAATCAGATCGTAAGCATGACCCTCTAGTCTATTTTTGAGTAGCTCTAAAAATGTCTCGTATATATCCGAGTCTGCCTTCTTTATGGATCTAAATAAAACGTCTCCCCCGGAAATAAATTTACCTAAGTCGCAGGGTTTCCCGTCAAAGGTAGGGACGATTCTGAAAACAACAGAAATTCCGACAGAGAGAGCCATTTCAGGGGGTTTAATGTGTATCTGTTGATAGTGGATTTGTTCTTCCCCCTGCCTAGCCGCCTGTCTCGTGTAATATGGACTTGCAATAGTGAAAATTTAAAATAAAAGGCGAAAATTCGTTATCAATTCTTAAAAATATGGTTAACTTAAAAATATGGTTATGGAAAAATTGGCCTTTCTTTTTGTTATTCAATATATATATATATATATATATATATGTATATATATATATATATATATATATATATATATGTATATATATATATATATATATATATATATATATATATATATATATATATAGGAAAGAAAAATAAATTGGTCCCAAAGCTGCAAAGAAAGAAAATTCGACGAGAAAGAAAGAAAAAAAAAAAACGGAAATGTCGTCGAAATACTGAAATGAGATTTTTCAAAGAATATAGATAGAAATTTCTATCCAAAAAAAAATTTTTTTTTCGTGAAAAGGAGAGCTTCCAAGTAGAAAATATTTAAATATTCCTAAAAAAAGTAGAGAGAAAAGTCGCTAGTAAAAAATATTCTTACTCTAGTAATTGTTGTCGTTGTACTGTCTTTGTCTTGAGTGTTGCTGTTTTTTTTTTGTCTTCAGTTTTCCTTAGTTGTATCCTTTGTTTTTTTTTTTCTTTTTAGATTTTTTTTTCCTTTTCGGCCAGGCAGACTTCACGTCCTAAAGTTGATTTGCTTATCCTGGTCTTGGCTGCTTTCTTTTTTTTTCTTTTTTTTGTGTTTTTTTTTGTTGTTGTTTTTTGTTTACTTATTTTCTTCTTCTTATTTCGTTATTTCTCTTGTTTTTTTTTCTCTTTTCTTCTTATAAACATTTTTTGTTGTTGTTTTAAATTTTGTTTTCTGTTTTATTTTTTCTTCTTATCTTGTTTCTACGTCATCATTATTATCGAGATCATCATCAGGATCCTGTTATCTGGGCATCCCACCGCTGCCACCAGTGTTGACGTCCGCCGCCGTGCTTCCTCTATCGAGGGAAGAGCGGGGACCTTTTATTTTGAATATTTATTAAAACGCAGGATTAATTTATCTTCTGTTTAATTTTCTGGTTATTCTTTCTTTTCTTCTAATAACTTCTTTTTTTCTATTGTAATAACTGTAACAGTCAACTTCCTCTTTTTCTCAACTCAAACCACAACTAGAACTGATAACACAAACTTCTAACTAAAACCGATTTTTTCTATTTAATAATTTTCTCTCTGTGACTTTTTACATGAATCAAATTTGGACGAAAATCAAAGTTACTATGTTTTGAATGAATAAAAAGGTGCAGGTTATTAAATGTGCTGTAACTGGTAATATTGTGAATGTTTATGAATGGTATGTATTAAGTGAGAATGTAATATATGTTAAGTGAAGTTTTTAAGGATGTGTAAGGAGATTCAGTGTTAAATTCAATAAAGGGTAGTATTCTGGGATACAACATCGCCGACGCTGCCTCCGGCGCTTACCGCGCCTATTTCTCGCGCTTCCCCCAGTCCCCACACGGGTGTCCTGCTCTCGGCTCGCAACAGGTGCTGTTCCGGCGTGTCGCTTATGGGGAGAACCCTGGGAACTCTGTTGTTGTTCCCACCTTTGCCTGTATTCGCACCCGCGCAAGCTATGACCTTGTCGGCCACAAAACTCGCAACAGCACCGGACGCTGAATACTCTGGGGCCTGATGTCGCCGGTCCGCCGCCCGTGGACGGGGGCTGCGGCTCTGGTAGGGCTCTCCGCTGAAACTGTGGTCGCTGATGTGGCGGTTCCTGCCGTGCGAATCCGCCCTGCTGACCTCTACCCCTGTATGTATTCTGGGGACCGCGCGTTCTCGTCGGACGATCCGGGCAGTCCACTATGTCGTGGCCATACGGCCAGCACTCGCGACAGAAGGGAGTGTTCCTTCTCCTCAGGCACTCGTCGTACACATGACCCCCCACTTTGCAGAAGCTGCATGTTGTCTGGGGAGGACGAGCCGATCAAAACTATCCTCCCCCCGTCGACGATTATCAGGCTCTTCGGCCGGCAACACGAATGACACCGCCCGGGGGTTTAAATTCGATAAAACCGGCGCCGGCGCCGCGGTTCAATCCCTAAAAGTGGAGGATGGATTTTCCAAAAGGGTAGAGCAACTTCCCGGTACTAACTCTAATGTCTCCGACGCTCGCTCGGCGATTCCGTGCCGCGCATCCACAAGCAGGTCGTCCTGTCTCAGCATGTTTGGCCATGCCCTCAAGCTGGCTCGCGAAGACGGACCTACCCCGGCGACCATAAAAGTGCTCAGCTGCCTCCTCGCACCGCACCACGGCCCTATTCACTCGGGAAACGAAACTTGTGGCATCCTCGGAGGGAAGTTGTCGCATTTTGGAGAGTTGTGCACACAACTCCTCATACGACACCCGGGGTTCGTAGGCCTCTCTAAGACGCTGTTCCGCTTTGAGGAAGGTCGTGGGTAGTCTCTCCTCGAACATTCTATATGCCTCGCCACTCAGCCTAGAGGGCAGCCACCGGAGGAATGTATGTTCCTCTTCGACCGCCAGCCCATCCAGGGTCCTTCTACAGCCTTTGAGAAACGAAGAGAGTCTCTCAGCTGTATCCGGGCCTTCCTGTCCCGAAAACATGGGGACCGCCTTCGACACGAAGTCGAAAACCCTGTCAGTGCCCAACATGGTCCGTACAGGACATGGATGCGGGCCCAGTTTAAAATATGGGGGCATCGGCGTGTCCTCCATGCTCCCAACAGGCTTTTTACTGACGGTGGGGGGGGGGGGCCTCGTTGGCGATCGCTCGTCCACAAATTCATCCCGCGAATCGTGGAATGCCTCCGGATCCACCTCGTCAACCGGCGGCTCGGGAAATGCCTCGGGTCGCGCCCGGGCTGGGGTGCCCTCTTGGACATCTCTTTGCCGCTGCCTAGTCTGCATTAGCAGGCCGCCCAATCCAACCTACCCCAACGTCAATTTACACGGGACAGAGCAAGAACAAAAAATAAAAACGCCTAAACGCAACAGAAACACTAGATCGAAACACCCTGCCCGTATAGACTCGGGAGCCTCGTCGGTTCTCCGGCGAAAATCACCCCACAAAACCGGGCCGGCACAGATAACTCGGCCAGAACTAACCAGAAAGACACGAAAACCCAGAGCAACAAAGGGGCCGCGCCGATAACAACCAATTTCACAAACATATCCAAAAACAAAAGGAAAACACTAAATAAACTTTCGCTTGCAACTCCAACAGAAAATCACCACACGAAGTGATGGTAAACGCAAATGGCAAATTCCCTGGTCGGGCTCCTCGCCTCTATCGTCCACTCAGTCTTCGCACATCGGAAGCATGCCCCAACAGACGACACTATAGCCCCGGGGCAAAACCCCAACCTATGACCCACTGGAATCAATCCTCCAGCAACGACCATTCACATCGGCAATGAGTAATCGCATGAATGGATGAAACGGATACCGAACAACTAATTCCACGCGGAGATTTCACTGCGGGAACGCCCCGAATCTACAAATCGGCTAAATGGAAGGGGGATCAAAAGCCAAATGCGGTCTCCAACAGACGAGAAAATGGAGAGAGAGAGAAAACTTCACCAGTGACACCAACTTGTAACAATCAAAAACCTTACAAACATGAAACTATACCACGACCCGGAAGAAACTGCGAAAATCCAACGGTACGAGATTACACTGATATGAAAAATATTGTTGAACTTTCGTTGAAACGGGTCTTGCCCCAAAATTAAATTCAACAAAAGAACAAAAACAAATAATAAAGAAAATTCTCACAAGATTATTGTATGGTAATACTGCCAATCCGCAGACACTCCAGTGGTACGGTCCAGCCTCAGTCCGACGTCGGTCTCACAATCCTATGCTCTGCCTCAAATCGATCTCCAAGTATATTTCTTGTTCAGCATCATCATCAGCTCACCACAAGGCGTTACGGGAACGTAGGTGCGTACGGAACCTTCAGGGCTCCCCTCACCTCCTGGCAATAACCTCCACTGGTTACGGTATGATACCGCCACAGATGATGAGCACCGGCTGCGCCAATTGTAATGGGTATTACAGGAACTCTTTGCCAACTGGTTACTTTCGGCCTGCGCTGTGTCTTCGGTACAGGATCAAATAAGTTGTATTACCCCGAGCGGCTTAAACTCCCACTATAAAATTATGTCTGTTCCAGAGATGCACACACAAACTAGTCCTTCGAACATGGAATACGATGAGATTTCGAATTGGCTTTTCAGGTTTGTTTTTCTTCTTCTTCCCTTCTCTTTCGATTTTGTTTTCTTATTTATTTTCTTTGTTTCGTCGCTATTCCTGTTGTGCCTTTGTTTTGATCACACCACGATCTCGAGGGTTTGAGAATCTTTTAATTTGAATAACTTTTTCCTTCAGCAACGCAATATCCATCGTTCGCTTTCATTAGCAGTCGTGTCGATTTTCAGAATATCCGAAAAGCCAAGCTGGGCGACTCGCCCGTTAGTCGGATGATAACGTAGTTTTTGGGCTGGAACCACCGTTGCGCAGGGTCGACGGTCGCTCTTCACAGTTCCGTTGTAGTAAGATGTTTCCTGGTATCCCAAGATACCTCAGCTCCCGTCTCCAAGTCTCCAGAGAAGTCCGCACGAACCAAACAATTTAAACTCGTTTCACATCCACTCGTAACAATTTTATTTTTGTAAGAGTCCTTTAACATGATTTACATTACACTGATATACGTTTTACGGCACGTGGAGGTTACAAAATTAATTAGTACTTTACATTTAAATTTTGATTTTTTTTACTTTTACTAGATTTTTTCCCGGACCGTTGTACTTTTCCGTTTCTTCTTTTTTCTGTCTAAAAAATCTCCCTTTGTTCTGCTTAGAGTTCGGACTTCGACTATCACCTCTTTCAACTTCCGATCACCTTCTACTCTCTCTCTCTCCGAATTTTCCCACTCCGAAAAGGAATGCCCACAGCTGCCTCCACAAGTTCCACAACCTAACAAATTTCGGTTCGCGCCTCCAACATGTGGATCATAGGCTATATGCCTACATCGTTTGTTTTCCAATTATTACAATGGGGATGGGGGAAGTTACCACGTAACACCCTGAAACAAAACTTCAGAGAAACCATTCGGGAATACGGAGATAGAGTTGCGAATGCTCTGAGGAGGCTGAACTCTGCTACGTGTGAAATAATAGCAGACGCGGTGGTTAGAAAATTCTTGATAGAAGAAAACTCAAAATTGGCCGTGCAAATATTTGAGGATGGTCTCAAGAATGAACAACTGAAAATCCTTGCCAAAGTCCATGGGGGAAGTACTTTAAAACAGTCAATTGCACATGTAGTATCACATGCTGCTCGAATGGACAACTCTCCCAGGTCATATCAATATAATGAAAATCCTAAATTTAATCGTAGAGTCTGTCAAACCTGCCGTAAGCCAGGTCATTCTCAGGACACATCTTATCGGAACATGCAGTCCAACAATTTTCCGAATAGAAACCGATAAAAAGAGAATATAACATTATATGCAATTTCTGTGGACGGAATAATCGCACAGAGAATAAGTGTAGATACGAGATATCTAGGAATGGATCGTCCTTAACAAATTACCAACAAGGTACAACAGCGCGTAATCCATTCCGAAATAATCCTACCGAAAATCGTTTTAGTGAAAATCCTAGAATCACCAATAGACAAAACGATAGGCAAAATGTTCACTTTTCTTGGGTGCATGAGTCGGAAAACGAGGCCAGACGCCAACATAATCATGCTGAACGGCACTTTTCAATCTATAGTATTCGGTCGACTCATATAGAGAGGAAACAAGGTAATTCGGAAGGAGGCACACAGCCATTCCTTTCGAACGACTGTAATGATCAATATACACCAAATCTAAGATTCCACGTACCCTTTTGTCCCGAATTAAAAGAACCAGCGATACGTCTTAGAGTTAGTCCCACAGACAATATGTACACGACTCTTCTAATTGATACCGGCGCCGACATAAGCCTTTTAAAATCATCGTGCTTAAAGAATCAGAAAAAAGATGACAAGATCTACACAATATCCACACTAGCAGGTGATTCTTTGAAAACCCTGGAGACGGTAAGTGATACCCTAGAAGTAAAAACCAAGGATCATACCATGCTCATGGATCATCCTTTCCATCTACTCACCGAACAGATAAATCTGCTTTATGACGGAATCATAGGAAACGATTTTTTATTTAAATATAGATGTGTAATCGATTTCAAGGAACACATCCTGAAGATTCCAATGTCAAAGGGTAATGAGAGTGAGCATCGAAGAAAGCCACCTGTTCAGACCTTCAGTTCGAATCAAAAGGAAAAAGTAATAACTCTAAACAGAATAGAAAGCGAAAACAGGGAAGATTGGGTGACAAAGTTTCAGCAGCAAAGACTGAAGTACAAAATGTTCCAGCAGCATATAAGACTGAAGGAGCAACTTTCGCTTTAAAACCAAGAAGCCAACAAATTGTAGACTTTCCGTTAAATAGTAAACACCAGGACATATCCGGCGATATAATCATTCAAAAAAAAACGAATCGTGCCAGGAATATACGTGGGCGAAACCTTAACCAGCCCCAAGAGTTCCAAATTAAAGGTGTTAATGATGAACACTTCGGAAACAGAACAAACGGTGAATACTAAAGACGTAGACTTCAAATGGGACAAGCTAAGTGACTTCAATCTAATCTCTAGTCAATCCGACGACCTAATCAAAGGGAGGTTAAATAAGTTAACATCAATAATCAATCTCAGCCACTGTAATCGTGAAGAAAAATAATCTATCTTTCAAATATGTAGAGAATACAATGACTTATTTTTTCTCGAAGGTGACAACCTCTCATTTACAGAAGCACTGAAACATAAAATCATTACTGACCCATACCAAGCTACCCGTATTTACCAAACCCGACAGGCTCCCGGACACACAAAAAAACGAGATACACAAACAGGTGAATGACATGCTACAAAGTGGTATTATCCAACCCAGTGCTAGTCCTTGGAACTCCCCCTTGCTCTTGGTACCGAAAAAGGCTGACAGGGAAGCTAATAAGAGATGGATAGTTGTGGTTGATTTCCGTAGGTTAAACGTAGTAACTGTTGCCGATGCATATCCGTTACCAAATATCACGGACATACTAGATCAATTAGGGAGGGCTACTTATTTTAGCACCCTCGACCTGGCAAGCGGATTTCATCAAATCCTAATGGACAATGAAGACAAGTGCAAAATCGGCTTCAGTACCCCTTATGGACATTATGAATACAACCGTATGCCGTTTGGTCTACGAAACGTTCCCGCAACTTTTCAACGTTCAATGAACAACGTTTTAATGGGATTACAAGGATTCGACTGCTTTGTATACATCGATGACATAGTCCTTTACGGATATAACCTGCAAGAACACAACTCAAAGCTTATACGAATATTTAATTGTTTACGTCAGAATAACCTTAAGCTTCAACCAAATAAATGTACTTTTCTGAAGAAGGAGCTAATGTATCTGGGTCATGTAATTTCTGAACACAGTCTTAAACCAGACCCCGAAAAGATTAAAGCTGCTACAACATATCCCACACCCAAGAATGAGAAGGGAGTAAAATCATTCCTCGGATTCATAGGATACTACCGGCGATTTATTGACAATTTCTCAACCATAGCAAAGCCACTAACGAAGTTACTAAAGAAAACCAAAGCATTTAAATGGGATCCTTTCTGTGATGAAGCCTTCCATACGTTAAAAAAAACAAACTTATAGAACCTCCCATATTAGCTTACCCTGACTTCAATAAAGACTTTATAGTAACTACGGACGCTAGCGACGTTGGAATAGGCGCGGTCTTATCGCAGGGAGAAATTGGCCAGGACAACGCAATCTGTTATGCTAGTCGTACCCTTAACGACGCCGAATCCAGGTACAGCACTACAGAAAAGGAACTGCTGGCAATCATCTACGCCGTCAAACAATTTCGCCCCTATGTCTACGGACGAAAGTTCACAATATGCACAGACCACAAACCACTACAGTGGCTCATGAATCTGAAGGACCCGACATCAAGATTGGCTCGTTGGAGAATATTATTAGACGAATATGAATACCAAATTATTTACAAAGCAGGAAAATACAACTCCAACGCAGATGCACTTAGTCGCCTCCCTATTAACATCCAAGACACACAAGAGGTAGGCAAGGTACTAGTTACCACTAGACGCAAATCGAAAGGTCAAGGCACCGATGCACCATTAGCAAGTGAGGAAATTACTCTCCGGCGTACCGAATGTAAGATAATGGAAATTTCTAAACCCATAGAGTATGCCAAAACCCGTTCACCTATTCAGATCTTCACACTACCCAATAAAGAAGGCCAAACCGAAAATTCACTTAAAACCATCCCTAACTATATACGTCCGAACCCAAACACGACAAAATCCCCTTTATATATTGCCGCTAGACAGAGGAAACGAATCCAGCTTTGAACGAACACTCAGCAAAATTCATAACCATTGTATAAAAGAAAAGGTAAACCATATCGACATTTCTATCCCAAAACAAGAGCGAATAAACCCCCGCCTTAAAAATGCCATCATACAAACATTCGCCTAAACCAAGATCGCCGTGTATCTTTACTCTGACAAAAGAATCTATATCGAACACCGACAGGATATCGATCCACAATTCACCTTTTGGAGGGCACCAGGGATTCTCCCGCACAATTGAACGTCTTAAAACAAGGTACTTTTGGCCAAGCCTCATAAAAGATACGAAAGAATTCATCCGCAAATGCGACTCGTGTCAATGAAATAAACTAACGCTAAACAGAAAAATCCCGATGAAAATCACAACAACAAGTACAACGAGTAGCTCTAGATATTGTTGGCCCGCTCCCAACTAGTTACGAAGATAATAAATACATATTAACGTTCCAAGATGATTTAACAAAGTTCACTGAAGCTATACCGCTACTCAATGCGGAAGCACCCACCATAGCTCGTAGTTTTGTAGAGAAAATCATATGTCGTTTCGGAATACCCGACGCAGTATTAACGGACCAGGCCACCAATTTTTAAAGAAATATGTAAGATTCTAAAAATCAAAAAGATACAAACAACACCTTATCATCCCCAAACAAATGGAGCCTTAGAACGTAGCCACCGAACGTTGGCCGAATATCTCAGACACTACGTTAACAAGGACCAACTCTCATGGGATACATATATATATACATAAAACAATTGTAAGAAATGATGGAAACGAAAAAAAAAAAAAAGTTACAAAAGGGGAAGAAAAAAAGAAAATGGATATAATATATTTTAAAATATATATTGGGATATAATATATTGGAAATTCGAACGAAAAAGAGAATTTTGAGAATTAATATTAATCATACATATAGAAAAAAAATTTTTTTGGATAATAAAAGAAAAGGTTCTAAGTGGAAATATTTTAAGTTAGTTGGAAATATTTAAAGTTAGTTAAAATATAATGTAAGTAGACTATAAGTAAACTTTTGGATTATTGTAACCTATTTTTCTAGCATTAAGAACTTTTGATATAAGATTAACTTTGAACGCCATTGTAATTGAACGAAAATCCAAGTCTGTAATTAATCCTAATCTAAGCAATAGCTAACAGAAAATTATTCTCTTCAAGGATCATTTTCTTTCTCGAAGAAGGGTGGGATGTTGTATTCCAGAATACTACCCTTATTCGCTTTAACACTAATCTCATGTCCTTTCTAACACAACCTTTAAAACTACATCCGCACATATCTTACATTCTCATTTAATACAATTCATAAATAAACAGACACAATATTCTATATCCAGTCACTTACAGCACATTTAAAAACATGCCCCTTTTCATAACAAGCACATTTTTCATTTCAAAACATAGCCACTTTGATTTTCGTTCAGAGTTTATTCAAAATTATAAACAGAGACTTCTGGATTGTTTTGTTCTTTTTATACGACACAGTTAGTTGGAACAAAATGTTCTATAAAAACAGGAAAAATTATATTGTAAAAGTAGTGACTCGCCGGGTGTATCTGACCACAACGCTGTGACCATGTTCATTCGCGGCTATCGAGCATCCCGGGCTCATGTCAGATACATACCCGATTATGGACGCACAAATTGGGACAACTTCAATATTACATTGAACGGAAAACTCCACCAACTCTCTCTCCCCACTGACAGGAACCTAACGACGGTTGAGATAAATAACGCTGCAACTCGACTTCACGAGATTCTAGTTGAAACTTCTGAGACTCATGTCCCGAAGTACAAGCTTGAAAAGACTTATCAGATTCCCCTTGACGACCTCACTCTTCGTCTCATCCGGGAGCGTAAAAAGCTCTGCAGAATGAGATATCGTCACCGCTTTACGCAAAGGGAGCCATTATTGCGAGCCATTATTCACAATATTGGCACACTGATAAAACAGAGAATCCAAAACAATCGTACCCGACAATTGGAAGACAAACTGAAGGGTATTCAGATGGACCAGAACATTTATAAAAATGTTAAAAAGATATGTGGCACCTCTCGTATCACTGGACCAATCATGCGCAACGGCCTTGTTGTCAATAATGACACCAATAAAGCAAACATCATCGGAGAGACATTTGAAAATAATCACAAGCGCACTCTCGAGGATGGCGACCCGGAATCAAATGCAATAATTAGTTCAGAGGTTCACAACAAATTAGACAACTTTAACGAGCCAATAGTTGTCTTTAACTCAGCTAACAGTGCATACTTCGACGACACACGTGATAATAGTCACGGCTTCGTCACACCAAATACCCTACAGAACCTAGTTAAATCTCGAAACCCCAAGAAGTCACCCGGTATCGACAATATGTCCTACCACTCGTTGCGAAGGCTTTCTGCTTTATTCTTTATAAAGCTCTCCATTCTGCTCAACCATGCCTACAACATGGGGTATTTTCCCCAAGCTTGGAAGCATGCTGTTGTCTGCCCAATAGCAAAAGTTGGGAAACCAAATTATCACCCCTCAAGCTTTCGTCCTATTTCGCTCCTCACCTACATCAGCAAAATATATGAACAGTTCATATACGAGAAGCTAAATAAATTTATCAGTGTCAGGAACCTAATACCTGACTTCCAATTTGGATTCAGAAGAGCGCATAGCACCACTATGGCTCTCAATATATTTCAAAACCACATTTGCGTGCGCCTCTTTAATAAGGAACCCACCATTGCGGTGAGCTTGGACATTGAAAAGGCTTTTGACACAACCTGGATCGAAGGTCTCGTTTTTAAATTACTGAATACTGGCCTCAGTAAAACGCTGTGTAATATAATCGACCAGTTCGTTTTAAACAGAACCTTCCAAGTTCGAGTGAATGGAAAGCTGTCCCGAACTTTCAACGCCGCCGCGGGCGTACCACAGGGCTCCATTCTAGGCCCCATCTTATTTAATATCTACACCTCAGATATTCCTCGCCCTGTGGATGGTAGAGTAAACCAGATTTGCTATGCGGATGACGTCCTAGTGTACACGTCATCTAAAAGCCCAAAACTCGCAACAAACCGACTCAACCGTCATCTGGACGAACTGTATCAGTATTACAGTCGGTGGAAAATTCGACTTAACCCATCTAAAGCAGTAGCTATAATTCTGAGTAGTAAACACTCCCAACCTACTTCTCGATATTCACAGAATATTCGAATAAAAATGGGAGATACTACGATTAGACCACAGGACAGGATGAAATATCTTGGGGTCATTTATACCACAAAAATGAATTTCATCAAACATGTGACCCACATTCTCCAAAGGGGCCTCGGTCGGTCTAAGCAACTGCACAACATCTTCAAGTGGAGCAACAAAGTTGACACCAAAGTTAAGCTTCTCTGCTATAAGCAGCTAATCCGATCTGGAATATCGTACGCCTTTCCCATATGGTCCTGCATATCTTCGGCCCAAATGGAAAGACTTCGGGTTTTCGAAAGGAAACTCCTCAGAAGATGCACCAATCATTCTAGAAGGCCTGACGGTCGTCATTACCCCAACTCTCACCTATACGAAGGCGCCTCCATTACCCTTATCGACGAGTACTTGCTTCCATTAGCATATAAGTACCTCGAAAACATTCAGAACAGCGAGAACCCACTTGTACGGGACTCCTGCGTTCTTGACCCTTCTCTCTTTCGATCTCTTCGGATCAAACCCCCACAAATTCTTCTTCAGTACAAAACTGAAGAAAGCACCCTTCCCAACAACATTCCCCTCTATAATAGAGGATTCCTGGACCCATCCCATAGGGTCTACTATTAACAAACCACACACACGAACGCACAGTACAAGACGGCACAAACACAAACATATACACCGACCAAAGCGCAGATTATCAGACGCCAAAGACGTGATCTGCGTTCACTACCGCACCCAAGACCTACCGGTCTTGTACGATTTCTTTCCCACCATCCCTCTATAAAAGTAGTTAGAGAACACTCGGACTAACACTGTCCACACTATCCTCGGATACCCCCCCTTTTTCTCTTTTCTTTTCAGAGATCGCGAGACCGAGCCCAACATCCCCACGGATGTGGGTGATTCTGGTTATCGCAAGATGACCAGCAGTCAGAGACAAGATGAAGGACACATATGTCCTGTCTCGCTAAATTCGGCCTTCTC
Source organism: Microdon myrmicae (assembly GCA_963931805.1). Classification (NCBI taxonomy): domain Eukaryota; kingdom Metazoa; phylum Arthropoda; class Insecta; order Diptera; family Syrphidae; genus Microdon; species Microdon myrmicae. The sequence goes on from CAWVOU010000002.1 coordinate 930,929, forward strand.
GCCACAATTTTTTTTTTATTGTAAAAGTAGTTCAGAATAGAGCTCAGCTCGAGATAGCTGAGTTCAATAAAATAAAAATAAAAATTATAATTATTTTAATAAAGAAAACTTTAATTATTTTAATAACCCCCACGCTCTTCCCTCGAAAGAGGAAGCACGGCGCTGGAGACGTAACAATATGGTGACGGATTATTTGTATTAATTATGGTCCGTGTTATAGAAAATATATCTAGAACGATGCAGGATCGCCAGTTAAGTAATCTAGACTTTGTTTCAAAATAATATATTTGATTTTATTAAATAATAAAGTCTAGGATTACAATTTTTTATAGTTCTATTTCGAACTTCGGAAATAATTAACTAAATGTTAATTTACATTAAATATATTCGTCTTAATTAATAATATTAATAAGTTGAAGAATTACTACTTATGATATATGCTTGCTCGATCAGCTTCACCAAGAAAAGAGGAAGTGGAATCGTTCTATCATTATTATTTGACTGTCGATTCGTTAAGTTTATCTGAGGCGACATCTAGCAGTTTGGATGCTGATGTACTCTCGTTATGTTGTATGTGATTAGACGATTCATCCTTTGGGTGTCAATAAATGATTACAGTTTGGGTGATTCATATTTTTATATAATTCTATATATTCTATAGTATTATAAGGATATGAAAATTGGGGCCTTAGCTCGGGAGACCTTTTGGCACGTATAACCGATATGTTGACATCTGCGATCGAACGGCATGGTGAGTCAAAGGCGGTCGGATTGGATATCTCCAAGGCTTTTGATCGCCCCTGGGACAGGGCATTGCTGACCAAACTTCGTTCATATGGACTTTCCCAACAGCTTTGCGACTGGACGACGAGCTTTCTCGAGAATCGATCGATCCGGACTGTTGTGGACGGCGAGTGTTCGGATCTGTATACTCTTAATTCGGGGGTGCCCCAGGGTTCTATTTTGGCTTCAACCTTGTTCTTGCTTCACATAAATGATTTGTTGGAGACAACAGATAACAAAGTATTCAGGTTTGCGGATGATAGTACGCTTGTTTCCTCCTTATCGAGTGTTCGTCCGATTGGTGCATCTGCATCGCATCAGCTGAGATGTAGACAGATTGATTCTCTGAATCAGGATCAAGATATGATCCTGCAGTGGGGAAGGGCCAATCTCGTCGACTTCAATGCAGCGAAGACACAATATACAAAATTTACAAAGAAAAGTGGGTCGTCGGTTCCACAGCTGATGATGAGTGGCGGGGCCCTCGAGGCTGGGAAAAGTTTGAAATTGCTCGGTGTCATGGTCTGTGGGAATGTATCATGGCATAAACACGTGTCGAGTATCGCCAGGTCAGCCTCAGGAAAACTGAAATATTTTACTCCGGCCCAACTTCTTCTCCTATATAAATCCCAAATTAGACCCGCGCTCAAATATTGCTCTCATGTTTGGAGCTCGGATCCTAAACATACCCTCGACCTACTTGAGAGCATACAGAGACGAGCGATCCGCCTGATCGGGGACTCGGCGTTGACGTTCGGACTACAGTCGCTATCACATCGAAGGCGCGTAGCCGACCTTTGTCTGTTTTACAGATATTATCACGAGTACTGTTCTTCGGAGATTCGTGGTATTGTTCCACGCAATTCGGTTTATATGCGCTCCACAAGACAATCCGACGGATCGCACCCGTTTGCAGTTCATCTCTCGACGGCGAGAACATCCCTACATCAGAACTCGTTCCGTTACAGAGCGGGTAAGCTGTGGAACTCCCTTCCCACGCGAGTGTTCCCGGAGCCCAGTTCAAAAAGAACTGCAACAGTTATTTGATGGTATCTCGGGGTGCCCACTCGGTGCTAAAGGTTTGCCTCTCCCGAGAGAAGATTAATAAAAAAAAAAAATAGAAAAAAAAATTATTGTGAAAACCAGTTGTAAAAGTGATATTAAATAAGACTATTGGAGACTACTGAGAAGACCATCTGTAAAGGTGATACTAAAGAAAACTATTGTTGTAAAAGTAATATTAAAGAAGGCTATTGTGGAAACCAGTTGTAGAAGTAATATTATTGTGAAGACCAGTTGTAAAAGTGATATTAAAGAAGACTATTGGAGACTACTGAGAAAACCATCTGTAAAGGCGGTATTAAAGAAGACTATTGACTATTGAGAAGACCATTTGTAAAGACGATATTAAAGAAGACCATTGGTGGCTATTGAGAAGACCATTTGTTAACGTGATACTTTGATATTAAAGATTAAGCAAAAGTAAAGAGGCATGCTGTTTTAATTACAACCAGTCTAAACTGGAAGGAAGACCGCTGGTCCAAGACACTGAAACCAAATTCAGTACGAGCCATAGAAACGCTATGACCCTGTGACTAAACAAAATAAAGCATTTTCTGATAATTAATTAATAAATGTTAGCATCTGGAGTTAAGCTCAGGTGTTACATTTTGGCGCCTAACGCGGGGGCTAATAAAAGAAAATCTAACTAATTTAACCAAACATCATTTCAGATAATTATGTTAAATATTAAATGTTAACATTAGGGGTTACACTAGTTGTAGATTTATGGCACAATGCAACTATCTTCAGGATTGTGTTGACCTAGTCGCGCAACTTCTTGGGTGTTTCCAAATGGGCGGTTTCTGTTGAGTGCCCAATCAAGCTACTGAATATTTCGATCATGCTTGTGCTCATTCATGTGTTGCGAGGATCTTTGTGGTAGCTGCACGTTTGATTTTTCAATTATTGGTAGAATAGAAAACAGTTGTCTATCATCCCGTCCGTAAGGCACACATCTTGCGCTTTTAGTCGCCTGCAGTGTAATTCTTCCTTCTCCTTTTTTTGTAAATAGCATTTCTTATTTTCAAGTGATTATGACGTTTAACTCTTTAAGCAGACGTCAACGCCATTTAATAAAATTATTTATGAAATATCGCCTGTCGAATTATATTACTTTTTAAAGTATCTGTTTGGTAGAACCTACTTTGGTTCTACAGATGAATTCGACATGCACATAAACTTACCGAAATAGGTTCGATTCACAGGCACGTAAACCTAACCTAAAACGTATAATTCGTTGTGATTTACATTGCGTGTAATGAAAAATATGTTATCAAAGGCAAGTCCAACGGAAACTTTTTCGAATGCCCAACTGATCTGAATTTGTAACTTTCGAACTGGACCCTGTTCATTGAACGATAGATACACTCGCAGTACAGGAGAAGTGTTTTTTTTTTTGAAGCTACTCATGTTAATTTTCTCTTAAAATTGTAAAAACAAAAAACGTGTTTAATCCATTTTAATAATTTTCTTCAATTTTCAGCCGAACGAAAACAACAACACCGGTGGCGGAGGCGAAGGCAGTGGAGGTGGCAGCGGAGGCGGTGGTCGACTTGGGGGCAACTGTGGTGGCGGCCATAGTGAAGATGTCTCCATCTGTGAGCGTGTACGGAACATTTAGTGATAACGGCCTTTCCTACCGCTCTAAAAATTTCAAATGCGTAGTATAACAGTTCGTTTGAAACGAGAGGTGTCAAATGCTTCACACGCAGTATGGTGGCATTTGAACCGTCCGATTCTTTTACTTCGGGTGTTGGGAAATTATGTCTGCCACCATACTGCGTGTGAAGAATTTGGCACCTCTCGTTTCAAGCGAACTATTATACTACGCATTTGAAATTTTTAGACCGGTAGGAAGGGCCGTTATCACTGGACGTACGGCTGAAGGCGCTGTCGAGTTTGCCAACAAATCATCGGCCAATGCCGCTCTTCGTCTTAATAACGATTGTAATCACGTTCTGGTGATAGGCAAAGTAATCAATACAAAAGCCAACTCCAATAGTTGGCTTGGGCACAGCAGTCAATCTGAACACCAACTCCGATAGTTGGTTCTGGGTACAGCAAGCAATTTGAACACCAACTCCAATAGTTTGTTCTGGGTACAGCAAGAAATTTGAACACCAACTCCAATAGTTGGTTCTGGGTCCAGCAAGCAAATTGAACACTTACTCCACTAATTGGCTTGAGAACAGCCTTTACAAGGTTTTGATAGTGTCCATAGGTTGGCGCCTTGATTTTGCGCCGACTTCTTGCACGGATGTAAGATCCGGCTCGAAGGACCAAAATGTTTCGCCAGTTGGGAACCGCAACTCCGATGTTGCCGATGGTTCGGCAACCGGGAAACAGCAAAAAGGTGAATTTCTGCGGCGAGCAGAACAGCAAATAGTTTTGGCGTTATCGCCCATCAAAGGACTGCCGCATTGGGCAGTGATAGTTCACACGGAATGTTATAAAAATTAAACATATTTAATACATACAAAATTAACTTTATTTTTTTTTTACAAACGAATTTGGTCAGAGTCAAGACTACAGGTGCTGGAGGCACCGTACACTTTCGGTTTTAACGTTAGAACAAAACTGTCTAAAAACAGTACAACAAAAAACTGTGTGAAAACAGTAACATTTAAACAGTCAAATGAATAGACAATTCTGCTTTTCGTCTATTCATCAATAGGTGGCGTTCAGTGACAGCATGTTTTTCCGTACTGGTATAATGTGAAATTATACATGTTGCAGAACTGCAGCATCTTCCCGGCCCGCCGACAGTGTCAATAGTCCTCTTTAGTTGGCGTCACCTACGTGTTCATGTCAGCGCCGTGGGAAGTCGTGGTTGGTATTTGTGGTTGAGCTCAGAGGCCTTTATGCTCGCATTGCTCATGAACCGGTACGGTGCAGGGGTAGGGTGGGAAATTTAATTATATTGACTACATCTGATTCTATTAATTGAGTTCATTTGTTATAAAATATAATTAGTTATTGTTTCAATTCCTAATCAATTATCAGTGTTAGTGTTTTTTTTTTTTTTGTGGTTTCGGTAGGAAGGTAGAAATGTTCAAAAGATACCTCTAGACCGATCCAGGGGCACGCCGGGTTTTTACGACTAAAACCACCTCCCGCCAGGCTCATATTCCCGTCGATCCCCGCGGAACTTTCTTTTAGATATTCCACCGCGGGGCGGGGCGGAGTTTACCTGTTACTCCGCTCGTCACGTCGCAACTGCTGCATCATTTCACAGAGAATACCACTGGTTACGGGCCATGCCTGTTTTGAACTAAGTTAGTGTGTGTGTGTGTGTGTGTGTGTGTGTGTGACCGAAGGTCCAGTTGGCCATTGATTGCTAATGTTGTAGCTTGAGATATGGCTGTCGTTGTTTGATGTTGATATTCTCCAACATGTTGTGGAGGTTGCCTGAGAGGCGATAATTGCCGCATCAACTGCGGCAACGATATGATCTGTATTTGTCTTATCCCATTGGTTGAGATCGCTTTGGTTATTGCTTGTTGGATCGTAAATCCCTGGTGTCATCGATGAACTTCTTGGAGGTAGTTCTCTCTTTGGATCCTGGATCCCTCTCTGTCATCGATGACCTTCTTGGGCGTAGTCCTCTCTTTGGATCGTGAATCCGTAAGTAGAGTAACAATAAGTTGGACGTAGTCCCATGTTGGATCGTAAGTCCGTTTGTAATAATTGATATCTTGGACGTAGTCCCCTGTTGGATCGTGGATCCGTAAGAATAGTTTAAATAGTTTGGACGTAGTCCTATGTTGGATCGTAAATCCTTAAGTATTGTATGAATATTTTGGACGTAGTCCCCTGTTGGATCGTGGGTGCGAATGGTAATTAAGCGATGTGGTCGCCAATATGTTGAAGTTGATGGGTTGTAATTCCACCATCTTCTCAGTATGTCCGCTACCAGAAATGTTAGGTATACCGCCAACTGCATAGAATCATCTGCGTCTCGAATCCAAGTTGAATGCTCTGGCTGATGCTGTTGCAGTTGTGCTTATGTCCCATCTACGTCGCTAAACCAATGCTCGGCGTTGGGCGAATTTCTTGATGGGCGCTGAACTCTTGTCGGCAGCGTGACCTGGTGGAGTATTTGATCCACTGATAGAATGATGGTGCTGGACATGGTGTCTTTTTTCTTTTTGTAATGTTGTGGTTGAATCCTTGTGGCACATTTTATTGAATTAGACTGGCACTTGATTGAGCCAGAACGGTTGCGCATCCGGGTTGCTGTCAGGAAGAATAATCAGTTGATTAATAGAAGCCTTCGTTTAATTGTGTCGCAGGATAAATAGTCCCCAAGGTGGCTGGACCATGTGTTCATTATTCGCTCTCCGTTGATATGATTTCTCGAAGGGTGTCGGCATCTTTCCTTGTTCCTCATCTTCTATACCCTCTAATCTTGTTACCGAAAGCCCAGCTTAGACACCGACTTTGTTGAAGTGGTGCCCCCAGACACGTGGTTCGCGGTGCCTGGGCGGTGATAAGAGGTTGCCCCCAGAGCGTTGTGCCCAGGCGGCGGAAAGTGAAGAACCCCAGACACTTGACAGCGATGTGCCAAGGTGACGAGAAGCGACAAATCCGGATGCGTGAGCGATGAGTCTAGATGACGAAAAGCGGTGTACTCTAAACTGTGGCAGCTTTCCGACGATATGATTTTTATTGGTGCGGGCATTTTTCCTGTTCATCATCATTTTTATTCTCTACTCTTGATACCGAAAGTCCAACTTAAACACCGACTCCGTGAGAGTGGTACCCCCAGACACGTGATTCGCGGTACCTGGGCGGTGATAAGAGGGTGCCGCTAGAGCGTTGCGTCCAGGCGGCTAGAAGTGATGAACCCCAGACACGTGACAGCGATGTGCCCAGGTGGAGAGAGGCGGCAAATCCTGGATGTCTGAGCGATGAGTGCGGGTGACGAAAAGCGGTGCCTAGGAACGGATGTGGATGAGGCGGTGAAATCGCAATTCTCAGAGTTCTTGGCTTTATTCATCTGTAATTCGATTTTTGGGTTGATACTTGCAGGCATAGAACCGGATGGGCCTTTGTTGACAAAATCTTTCCTTGTACTGACCGCTTGCATTGGAAACGCTGACTCGTCAGATGATATTCTTAGTCAGGAAGGAAGTTTCCAAAACTTTTCTGTCTCCCTGATGCTGTTGCATCGGGGGGCACATGTTGTCGTTAAAAGGGGAGCCGAACGATATCCTCAACCTGGTACGGGGATCGATTTGAAATCTTCTTGATTTACCTGCGGTGACTTCTGCAGAATTAAATAAATGAAACAACCTTGGATTTTTAAGAAAGTGGACTGTAATTTGGTTTTGTTAAAGTTGATTATTATTTAAATTGCTAAATAATAGTAATTTGGTAGAATTGCCAGCTTTCGTTTATTAATGATGAGATCAATATTCTTATTCAGGTTATTGTTCCACCATTGTTAACGTTAAAGTATAAGTTGGATCGTAAATCCAACTATATCATCGATGACTTCTTGGACGTAGTGCTCTTTTGGATCGTGAATCCTTCTATGTCATCGATGAACCGATGATTTCACTAGAATAATGAACCACCTTCGTTTTTCAGAAGTACATCTGCCAGAGTTCCAATTATGTGAAGTGCTCCATCCCTTTGATTATCATCAACGCTTGGTGATGTAATAACCTGCTTCATGCTTCCCATTGTTTTCGGTAGAATTCCTGCGCTCTACTTAATGTTGAAATATTTGTGTTGCAGAAACTGGACAGATAAAATCATTAAATAGGCTGAAATTTATTCAAAAACATGCATGCGGGTCGTTTTCCCAGAGGTCTTGATCAGACTCCGTGAACAACATTATCTGAAATATAACATCCTGAACAATTGCAACCATGTGATGTTTAATTACTTCCAGGAATACATGAATCACAGCATTTCTCAGGTACACCAGACTTGCGGTTACACATAAACGCGGTTACGATATTGGTCCAAATCCTTTTGTGAAATACCCAAAACACCCGACGTAAACGTCAGAACGTACCATTCCGTAAGTTCGGGTATCTCTCATTAACGATTTCGGGACTTCTATCTCTTTCAAACACGCGGACGATTATGTCGGGAGCATGCACAACGGCCTCCACCATATTGCCCCGAATCACTGCACCGTCCTGTTCATGGACTGAGAAAATACCTGTTACCTGTTCATGGACTGAGAAAATACCTGTTTCATCTCTTCTCGGACCAGTGGGAAGAGATGAAACTCTTGATGTAGATAAATTCAACATCGTTCTTCTTAACGATTTGTAAAATTGTTTGAACAAATCACATAATTTAGTGATCTGTGATAGTTGTTTTTCGGCTTGCTTTCGCTGCTCAGGAACAATAGCTATTGGGTACGTATCAATTCCATCCGTTTGTTCAGGTTCATTTTTAATCGTTGCTAACAGGTTCTAATTGAATAGCTTTTGTATAGGCGGCTATGGCTTCATCGTACTTTCCTGTATTGAGATATACATCTCCCATTCGGCCATATGCTTTGCTGTAATTTGGATTGTCGAACAACGCAGAGTTGCAGTCTTTAATCGCACGATCATTTTCTGTTACACGGATATATGCTGCAGCTCGATTACAGTAGAATGTTGGGCTTTTCGGATCGAAACTAATGGCCCTGTTGATTAAAGTACCACTTCTTGATATTTGCATTCCTTCATCAGACGGTTACCTTCATTCTTAATCTGTTCGGCTGTTTCAAGGGATTGCGGATTGCGTTCGATAAACATTGATTGGCACTTAGAATGTATCTAACTTTGCGGCCTTGTTTGTAATTACCGTTATTGATTCCAAATCAATGTCTTCACTCAGTTCAACTAGAAACCAGAACAGTCTCGACCAAATATCACTCCAATATTATTAATGTTAATTTGGATGAAAGGTACACTCTTATCCACACCACACAACACCTTTTATTATATTACCTTAATCCTTAGTTAAATAATCGTAAAATTATATTATTTGCCACCTACCTTGTTTCGTTGCATTGTGTCGGACGTGATCCGAGGTTTTGATCGTTGATCAATGGACGTAATCCTCTTGTTCGGTTCTTGGCCGAGTTCCCTCGTTGGCGGGTGTAAATAATCCGGCACATTGCACGGCGAATGCACATCCTTTGTTTGATGTGTCCATAGGTTGGCGTCTGGTTTTGGGCCGACTTCTTGCACGGATGTAAAATCCGGCTCGAAGGACCAAATGTAATCACGCTCTGGTGATAGGTAAGGTAATCAATCCAAAGGCCAACCCCAATCGTTGGTTTGGGCACAGCAATCAATCTGAACACCAACTCCAATAGTTTGTTCTGGGTACAGCAAGAAATTTGAACACCAACTCCAATAGTTGGTTCTGGGTCCGGCAAGCAAATTGAACACTAACTCCACTAATTGCCTTGAGAACAGCATTAACAAGGTTTTGATAGTGTCCATAGGTTGGCGCCTTTATTTTGCGCCGACTTCTTGCACAGATGTAAGATCCGGCCCGAAGGACCAAAATGTTTCGCCAGTTGGGAACCGCAACTCCGATGTTGCCGATGGTTTGCCAACTGGGAAACAGCAAAAAGGTGAATTTCTGCGTCGAGCAGAACAGCAAATAGTTTTGGCGTTATCGCCCATCAAAGGACTGCCGCATTGGGCAGTGATAGTTCACACCGAATGTTATAAAAATTAAACATATTCAATACATACAAAATTGACTTTATTTTTTTTTACAAACGAATTTGGTCACAGTCAAAACTACAGGTGCTGAAGGCACCGTACACTTTCGATTTAAACGTTAGAATAAAACTGTCTAAAAACAGTACAACAACCAAAAACTGTGTGAAAACAGTAACATTCAAACAGTCAAATGAATAGACAATTCTGCTTTTCGTCTATTCAGCAATAGGTGGCGTTCAGTGACAGCATGCTTTTCCGTACTGGTATAATGTGAAATTATACGTGTTGCGGAACTGCTGCTGTGCGGAAGAAATCTAGTACATTCGCAGTGTATACCAGTTCCGCGGTAGCTGTCACGGGCCAGCTGGCCGATTGTCACCAACGATGAGGTCATAGCGTCCCTTTTTTGAATTGGCATTTATGCCCACTGAGTCAGTCTGCTACCAGCTATTATCGCGCGCCCACCTTCCGAGTCATTGTTGCTGATCCAACATAAATTATGAAATAAATTAACTCAATCTCATGTAGAGAAATTGAATTGTTGTGCGTTGTTAATAAATTGTAAACCAAGTCGCATCCGACTTAAACAATAAAAACCTTAAGATCCACGTCGAGTTCAGTTTTGGTTTTCTTGTGCTTCCGTTTCGCTGCCAGTTTCATCAGGCTCCTTTCTACAAGGGAACAGTGGACAACTCCAAAACTTCCCGTCACATTTTCTGGCCCTTCGAGCTGGATCCAGCGACGTGTGCATCCGCACCATCGCCACCCAGCTCGCAGCAAAGGATATCTGTGAACAATAACTACTTCAACACCATCACGTGCGTCTAGTGAAAAGATCAACCCCATTAAGGAAGGACACGAATCAATCCAATGCTCGGTGTGACCGTCAATCGGCGGCCAACGAAAAACGCACACCTACTACAACAGTCCTGGCCCTTCACCACGTGCGTCCAACTGAAAAACAACAAACACCTGAAGAACAACGCAACAGCAGCAGTGGGAAACACCTCTAGCCACAGCAATGGAAAAACAAATCGCCGCGCAGTACGCGGCACAGGGCCAAATGCCACGGGCATTCGCCAATTTGAAGAAGCGAGGGCCATCAACGGTAAGTTCTGCGGAAACCCGTAGACATAACTTACAGGAAAAATGGAAACAAATCCGTGATCGGCACGACGACATGCTGGAGCTGGCGACGTCGGAGACAAAGGACCACCGCTACTTCGCGGAGGACTTCCTCGGGTCAGCCGAGGAGGTCTACCGCCATCGATCAACCCCAGCACAACAGATCCGGGCAGACGGAGCACAACGCCAAAGCTCGCCTTTCAGTGCACACTGTTTCACCACCTGCCCAGAAGCCCCCTGCCCGCTGCCCGCTGCTGGGTCTGCAGATCCGATCATTACATCGGGTCGTGTGAGAGATTCGGGGCCTCGGCCCGGAAGAGCGCAAGTCGCACGTCACCAAACAGGGCCTTTGCTTCAACTGCCTAGGAAGGCACTTACTTCGTGACTGTCCATCGAGATCCAGATACCGACAGTGCCAAGGGCGGCACCACACCCTGCTACATACTTCAACGACCGACCCGGATTCGGACCGGGGCTCAAGCCCCAAGTTCCAGCGCGGACAGATCCCCGGGGTGTGAGCTCATACACTCAGCGCCCCGCCTGCCCGGGCGATCCTCCTGGCCACAGCACGCGTCCCCGTCCAGTCGGGCTCCCAACGCGTTCGGGCCCTACTGGATCCCTGCTCAGAGGCCACCTTTATTTCGGAGTCCCTCGCCCAGCGACTGCGTCTTCGCCGGCGCGCATCATTCATCCCAGTCCATGGAGTCGGGGGCGCCCGCTGCCAGACGGCGAAGGCCCTATCCTCGGTCACCATACTGCCCCGGACCAAGGGCTCGCAAGGCTGGACATTCAGCGCGCTCATCCTGCCCCATCTGTTGGACTATGTGCCACCGCCACGACTCCTGCCAAGCGATCTCTTTATTGTGGCGGGCCTGGAGTTGGCAGACCCAGACGTCTCATCGATGGAAAAGGTGGATTTGATCATTGGCGTTGATTACCGCCGGACTAAAGAAGTTCAAAAACTCTGACGTGATCGCACAGTCTACACACCTTTGGTGGATACTAACGGGTGCAACTTCCCGCGGCCCGCGGCACACCAACACCAGCCGCCCTCTGACCACCCACAGCTCCCATCAGAGAACCAAAAGGAGGTCTCGTCAGCATCGGCCCCGGGGGCCGCCTACGAACCCCATTCAACTATCAGCCACCGACCACCCGCTGAACCACGGCAAGGGCGAGAGGCAATCGAAGAGCCAGCAGCCGGCCCGCCTGTCGGGCGGGGCTCCCCACCAACCAGGGATCAACCAAATCCCAGCGAGCCAGCACGCCCCTCAGTGCATCCACAGAGGCTGCATTCCGACGACCCCAGGGGGCACTTGGCCCGCCACTGCCATTCCGTCAGGACACACGGACAGTGCCAGGACGACGCCACACCCGGCTCCACGCTAAAGCCTCATACAGCAACGGCCGCATGACGCCGGTCACTTACTCCAGACGGGGGGCCAACGTGTGCAGTACCTGTAACCACCACCGGTCTCGATGGGGCGAGACCCAACACAAGCCATCACGTGGTCTTTGATCGTGGGTTGCGACTTTACAACTCCGACCCAGATCAATTGGCCAGTTCCGTGACCACAAAAGTCACCGGACTCCAGCGATGGAAAATAACATCCCGTCGTCATCGACCCTCCAGCCGTCAGCGCTCGTCAGGGCGGGTTTGGTAAAATCTGGATAGATTAACAGTGGCGCCGAGACCAATAACTCTTTTAGGTTATCAAATGCTTGTTGGCATTTGCCTGACCGGGTGAATTTGACGTCCTTCCTTAACAAATTTGTTAAGGGGCGTACTATCTTCGAACAATTTTGGACTAACTTTCGATAGTAGTTCGCCAAGCCTAGAAACGATTGATGGACAACGTCATCCAAATAAACAAAGCATTCGATCCATAACCACGAATTGGAAGAGCTGTATCGCAAACCTACAATGGTGAGAGTAATCAAGTCGCGAAGATTAAGATGGGCTGGACACGTGGCGCGAATGGGGAACGATAGGACCCTGCATAGACTTATTGACGGTAGACCAACGGCAAAGAGACCGGTAGGACGGCCGCGACGGAGATGGGAGGACAATGTTAGGTTTGACCTTGAGGAGATCGGATCGAATGGTTAAGCGTGGAAGGAGTGTGCCCAGGACAGGGAACGATGGCGAAGCCGAGTCGGTGAGGTCATGAACTTCCGGGTTCTTACAGGCCAATCAATAATAATAATAATTCAATCCCTTGCAATCCGGTTAGGACATGGTTCATGAGCCTCTGAAACGTGGCTGGGGATCCCCTCAGACCAAATGGCATACGTTTGAGCTCATAGTGCCCGTAATTTGTGCTGAACGCGCTTACTTTGATCCTTCGGATCTACTAAGATTTGGTGGTAGCCGCTGGCTAAATCGAGCGTGGAAAAATAGCGTGAGTGGCCGAGCTGGTCTAAAATGTCCTTTATTCGAGGGAGAGGGTACGCATCACCGATGATTTTATCGTTCAGTTTTCTGAAATCGACCACAACTCTCCATCGGGTTTTTCCATCGGGGCCCGCTTTCTTAGGAACCAAGAATGGTGAGTTCCACGGACTGTTGCTTGGTTGAATGATATCATTCTCGAGCGCATTCCGTACTTGCTCGTTGATCACCTCTTTCTAGCACTCAGGCAGACGGTACATTTGTTGATTTATCGGTGCTTGATCCTGTATCACCGGTATCTCATGCGTTACTGGCCTGGTATATGTTAGGAGGTCACCTATAAGGTGAAAAACCTCGTTGAACTCCTCACATATTTCCACTTTGGATTGATACTCTTGAGGACTTAGGTTTTTACCTAAGTGGAGTTCCTCGTGTAATTGTGCCAACCTTGGATCTTTTGCTTATTCCTCCTCTGAGAATAAAAATCAGATATACTAGAGGGTTTCTCCCTCCGAAGGTTTCTTATCCGCATTGTATTCCGTAGAACGGTTGTCCTGATTTTCTGGCGGAAAGATGGAAAATTCCTTATTTAGATGTAACTCCACCATGATCCGGTCTATGGTTTGGAGGTACTTTGCGATATTCAGTACCTCTACTTGGGCACTCTTCGCTTTCCCTACAATACAATTGGATATGAAAATCCCCGATTGCATTGGTTTAGGTACTAGAATCACCTCTTCCCGAATTTCTATGGGAAGTCTCAGCATTTTTCGTGAACGTGCCGGTATTATTGCCGGTTTGGTCAGAAAAATGTCTACCTCCGAAGCTTTTGGAAGTGAGTGTTCCACCACTGTTAC